>CM031373.1:50297457-50573424 GCA_018208015.1 Medicago ruthenica | reverse complement strand
CATAACATTCAATCTCTCTGCCGCCAATAAAAGAGGAAAGGTGAGAGTGGATCACCTTGTCTAAGGCCCCTCTCCAAAGGAAACTCAGATGTCGGACTGCCATTAACTAAAACAGAAGCTGTTGCGGAACCCACACATTCTTTGATCCATTTCCGCCACAAAGTTGGGAAAGACATATGTCGCATAACGCCCCAGTCCACCGAGTCATAGGCTTTCTCAAAGTCAACCTTAAATAGTAAAAGCTCTTTTTAATTTCTTAGCCTCATCCACCACCTCATTCGCAATCAAAATCCCATCTAAAATTTGTCTGTCTTTAACAAAAGTTGTTTGGGCCTGAGAAATGACACTTCCAATAACCATCCTCAGTCTATTAGCAAGAACTTTAGCCAAAATCTTGTAAAGACTTCCCACCAAAGAGATAGGCCAAAAATCATTTAATTTCTGGGGACTATCAACTTTAGGAATAAGAGCTATAAAAGTTGAATTTATACCTTTTGCCAATTTACCATTCCGATGGAATTCTGAAATAAACTGCTGCCAATTTATATCCTCAAATTTGAGGATATTACACTTCCCAACAAACAAGATTTCTAACATATGTCAACAATAAACCATAGTCTGCTAGCTTTAAATCATTTTTCTCTTATCTAGCTTCACTAGTTTGCTTATGCAGTAAAATGTGAATTATGCGGTCATCCAGAAATTTTAAAAATATAAATTCTTGAAAATTTATTGTACTTTTTTTAACACTGCAGCTGTTTGAAACCGCCATCTCTGCGGTGCCACTCCATGAAATTGTGGATAATGGTTGAAACCTGATCATAATTTTATGAGAAGAGATAGAGATAAACACATTTGGAGTCAGTATTTTGATGTTCAAAAACATTGCATGTGTTTGGATTTGTGAAATTCTTGGATTTACAGTGCGGACAGTTGGCAGTTTGACAACTTCAAAATCACCACTGAGTTGAGTCTCTGCTCAGATTGTATGACAAGGAGTGCAAGAAATAAGAACATGTTAGAGATTGACATGAGAGATAAGAATTATAATGGCAAATTTTTCGATCTCACAAAGTGTCAAAGGATAAAGTATTTTTTTATACTTTGACATTAGGGAAAAAAGAGCTTAAGTGCATCCCTCAGAAGCATTGCCTCTCTTTCACTCTCACCCGTCCTCCAGACCTTGAAGTCTAAGGGAGCATATGTGGAA
Source organism: Medicago ruthenica (assembly GCA_018208015.1). Taxonomy (NCBI): domain Eukaryota; kingdom Viridiplantae; phylum Streptophyta; class Magnoliopsida; order Fabales; family Fabaceae; genus Medicago; species Medicago ruthenica. The sequence goes on along the minus strand of CM031373.1, from coordinate 50,572,214 downwards.
TCCAATTCACTCCAGTGTTTGAGTACAGTCAATGAAAAAGGCCCTCTTGTTCCCCAGCCACGAACACCCGAACAGTGCCAAATAGGAATATCAATACTCTCCGCTCCCTTTCTTCCAGATGAAGTTACTTCAATATTCACATCCTCTTCATCACTGTCACTTAACACAATAGCATCATTGACGATCACCTTAACGGGATCAGCAACCGTAACGCTTTGCCTTTCCTTTACTGCATGATTGGCATCCATGTTAGTACTCAGATTTCTGCAATCTACATCATCAGAAGCAGATATAGCGTTACTTGAATGAGGCAAGCCACATTTTGCTGGGTTTAAGGTCTGACAATTAGAGTTTGATTCTTTAAGGAGTGCAGGCTTGCCATCATCTTTGTCTTCAGAAGCAGCAAGGGCAGATAATTGTTCACCAGTAGCAGGAAAGGCTGGATCATCCTGGTTATTTTTCACAGGAGATTTTGAACCTAAGTCATGAAAATTAACACTGGATATTGTGAGCTACATTTTACACATACTTGGTAAAAACTTAAATGAAATTAGTGGCACATTAACTTTTTTCTATGTGAAGAACCTCAATTAGTGAATCAAATATAGGAACAAAATAATAAAAAAAAATCACAATTAGATTATAAATAAGTGAAAGTGATCCTCTTGAGCATAATAAAACATTAAAGGATATATCATATTGAACTCGGACTGTGATATCGATATCGGAGTACATCAGTGAAAACGGAAAACAAACAACATTAAAAGGAAGAATGCAAGAAGCAGCACATGAATGCGGTTATTAACACCAGCCAATATATTTGGCTTCTAAGTCGTCACTGTAGAGAGAATCTCAATGCAATGACAAATCACAGCATGACAATTTGAAGAAAATGACAGATGCAATATAAAGAGTCCTATATAAAGATTGTTAAAAAATGAAGTTAGTTGAAGCACAAAATAGATATATAGGAAAGCCTCGCAGACCTACAACATCTGCTCTCTTATCCAGACATTGGGCAAAACCATCACGTGTGGAGTATTGTCCAAAAGCGTCACAAGTCTCTCCAATGGGTAATTCTGGCAAATCCTTTTGCTCTAACATATCTTTTCTTGAGGAATCTTCTAGTGACAGATTGGTACCAACCAGTTCAGGAATTACTTTTGGAATTTCACTTAATAAACGTGATTGTTCAGATGCAGACTCAAGCTTCTTTTTTTGGTCCATGTACTGAGCAAGTGTATGGAAAAATGGTTAAGGCACAAATTGTCAGCATTAAATTAGGTAACAAATTAACAATTCACAAAATTTTGGCATTTAGCTTCTAATATGACATAACATTAATAAATATATCATGAAAGGATATTCTCTCCTCCATCCCTTTTCATTGGCCCGATCAATATGATTTCGTAATAATTCTATCTCCCTTGAGATCCACTGCCATATAAAGCAGAAGAGAGACAAATATCAGTAACAAAATATGATAGATCAGAGGTTCTTTTATACTCCAAAGCAAACAGAAATGTTCAATAATGTTAATAAGCATTAGACAAATGAACTATTGGGAATAAAGGATGGGAGGGATAACTTAATGAAAGATTTTTAATTTCCAGTTTGTTTTGTAGATTTACCGCCTCCTGGCACATTCTCAAGTAAATATCACAATTATGTGAATGTAAATTCTATGCATGTATAATAATTATTTTGTACGTTGGGATATAGAAAGAGACTTTTTTCCGTTTTTAAATTTCATGATTCATAGCCCATGTTCACATGTTAGATTGCAAGAAACTTCCCTTTGAATTATATTGAGCTCTATCTTTACAATAGAAAAAGGGATTATATTACACAAAATAATATTGATATGCGACATACATGCTTTGTGATATCTTCATGCAGAGTTCTGGCTTTCTTCTCAAGCTCCAGCTGTGAAACACAAAGGTGGTTATCATTTGGTCACAACAAAGTCAGTCAGTTATTATTTAACAAATTAATTCTTATTCATAAGAAGCACAATTCTCACACAAGGGAATAACCATAAAATCAATGTCATTTAAAATGACAGAAATTTTTTTAAAGATTCTGAGAGATAACAAAAAATAAAAACGCTAGATTATGTGGCATTAAATCTATAGTATGCTTCTGTTTCTCAATGAGCTGTTGGTATTATTGCTTCTCCCCTGTGATTTACATCGTATCACATGCGACCCCTCTCCTTTTCCCAACGGATCTATGGCCCCTTCTCTATGCCATTGACACGTATACTATTAGCTTCAATCACATGACATTACACATTAATAAATGCTATATTGGGCGTGAAGTGAAAAGACATGCCCTAATAACCATGTGGACATACAGCTTTCTATGATTTCTACAATGGAAGAAATAGACTTTGACTTCGATGTCGAAGAGTCAAAACATGCATTGGCTACTACCTTTACATTTTAATTAGCAAACAAAATAATGAATATTAGATTTTATCAAGCATGTGGTAAGGAGAGGATCTGTTACATTTATATTTCAGGCAAAAGAATAGTTGAAACAAGTGAACAGCATTAATTTAAGGCTAGATTTTGAAGAAATTGGTATAATGGTAGACTAGCTTAATATGCTCTAGCTTAAATCTCAATCTTGATCTATGGAGACCTGATTTATATGTACTGAAAATAAGCTTCTGTAGATGTATTACTTTTATTGCTATGTTATTAAATAAACTTCATTTACCATTTCTTTTTAAGATATTTTCTAGTACATCCCCATAATATCGCACCACATAATAATAAATTCTTACTATTAAAATCTGAAAAGATTTACAGGGACCTTATTTATATCCGATCAGATGACCAAGCATAATTTTTTCTTATGGGACATACTAAATCACTCACACACAGAGAACTTACTATAGTTGGCTTTTGGAGCAGACCATTTGTCATTCTCTGATACAGATCTTGACATTCTTCCTGCAGATATAATGCTCATGATTAGGAACAACTAGGGTGAGTGTATGGTTTACAGCATAACCCATATCCTAGGCATAATTTTTTTGAAGAATATGGATACACAAATCATATCGGATAACATCAACAAACTTTGAAATCAATAACAAATAATCACCTCCACATCAGAAACCCAGCTATGCTCTTACTCAGGAAAAAATACTGTATATTCAACATCTAATAGAAAAATGGTTTAGAAAATGAGTTTCATTTTAACTTGGAAAATACTACTTTGATTGCAACCAGGTTTCAGAATTGGGGGATATTCATCAGAAAATATTGTTAGCGAAGTAACAATACCTCAGAAAAGTCAACATCAGAAATTTGGCTGATAGGTACATCTTTTGGCACATTAGAAAGCCGGAGCAGAATTTCTTGGTTGATGTCATCTTGCTTTGATGATCTGTTGATTCCTGTGATAAGGATACATATATCAATGTATGCATAATAGAAAAGTATGATAGCAAGTAAAAGGTCACTCATGTTGTGTTAAAATTAATGTGTTGTAACCACCACTATCTTTAGTAAGCATTATGAGAGAATTGTAACCATCACATTATAGTTATTGTCTTTATTTAGATTTATGGTAGAGTTGTATCATTAAGATTGAGAGAACCAAAGAGTCCTCATCTTGATTACCAACCTATTGTATTCTCTGTCAGTTTCTTTCAAGCCTATATAAAGGCTTTGTAATGCTAAGTTGTAAGCAGGAAGTGTGTGGTGAATTCAATAAAATCAGAGTATTTCAAAGAGCTTCCACTTAAAATCCTGCAACAATATAATTTATCACATATCACCTCTAGAATAGCACCAACAGTGTGGCATCAGAGCTACAGATCCGATAGCTGCGAAAAATAATCAGAAAGGAAAATGGCTTCCACAAACAACATTGCCGCCACTTACAGCAATGTCAAAGTTCCTCTATTTGAAGGAGAGAACTATGATTTCTGGGCCGTCAAAATGGAGACTCTATTCACATCTTTGGATGTTCTAGAGTATGTCAAAAATGGGTATGAAGAACCGGCGCCGGCAGAAACTAAAGGAGTAGAAGCTTCAAAAGCTGTCGAATCGAGCCCTGAAGAATTAAAGAAGAAAAAAATTGCAGATGCTGGAGTCCTCGGGATGATTCAGAGAGGAGTCTCTCTATCCATTTTCCCAAGGATTATGAGAGCTAAAACATCGAAGGAAGCCTGGTATATCCTACAACAAGAGTTTGAAGGAGACTCAAAGGTGCGAACGGTGAAGCTTCAATCTCTTAAGAGAGATTATGAAAATGAAAGGATGAAGGAGAACGAGAGCCTGAACGAATACTTCAACAGACTCTCCGAGTTGGTGAATCAGATGAAGTCGCATGGTGATACGATAGAAGATCGCAGAATTGTTGACAAAATTCTGATCAGTTTGACAGCAGGATTTGACCCAATGGTGGCTGTGATAGAAGAAACCAAGGATCTATCAACCATGACTGTTCAAGGGTTGATGGGATCTTTGAGATCCTACGAGCAAAGGATGTTACGACACTCTGAAAAATCAATTGAGAGTGCCTTTCAATCTAAACTCAACATTCACCCCAATAACGGTGAAAATAAACAGAATAGTGGTGAGTCTTCCAGAGGTGGCAGGTCTGGAAGAGGCAGAGGCAGAGGTCGAAACTCACGTGGCAGATCTGGAAGAGGCTCAAACGGTGGAAGAAAGAATGAAGCATCAAACAAATGGTGCAAAATTTGCAACAGCAGCACTCATGACGAGAAGGACTGCTGGAACAAAGGCAAACCGCAATGCCACAATTGCAAGAGATTCGGGCATCTTCAAAAGGATTGTCGTCTTGCAAATCAGCAACATGCTTCGTACGCAGAAGGAGAATCTGATGAAGGAAATTTGTTTTTTGCTTGTCAAAAAGCACTTCATGAAGAAGGTAAAAATGTTTGGTATTTGGACAGCGGCTGTAGCACCCATATGACCGGACAGAAGGAAGCATTTATAAACATTGATTCTTCATTCGGCTCAAAAGTTAAATTGGCCAATGGAGAACATGTTGAAGTGAAAGGGAAAGGAAGCATTGGAGTCACCACGAAGCAAGGAAGCAAAGTCATACATGACACGCTTTATGTGCCGGAGTTAGACGCAAATTTGCTTAGCATTGGACAACTTCTGGAGCACGGCTATTCTCTAAATTTTGAGAATAGAGAGTGCAGAATTTTTTACTCAAAAAGAAGAAGTGTTGCCGTTGTGAAGATGACTAGCAACAGGAGCTTTCCACTATCTTTCAATTATGAGAAAAATGTAAGCATGATGGCCAGAGAAGAGAATGACTCGTGTTTATGGCACCAGAGACTTGGGCATTTGAATTACGAAAGCCTCAAGCTACTCTATCAAAAGAAGATGGTGTATGGGCTGCCAAGAATCGAAGAAAAATCTGGTGTGTGCGAAGGTTGTGTGCTAGGCAAACACCACCGGCAACCTTTCCCAAAGGAAGGAGCCTGGAGAGCTAAACGAGTGTTAGAACTTGTACACATAGATGTGTGTGGCCCAATGAACACCTTATCTCATGGCAAAAACAGGTATTTTGTCTTGTTTATTGACGACTTTACCCGCATGACTTGGGTATATTTCATGAGACAAAAATCTGAAGTGTTTGTAATCTTTAAGAAATTTAAAGCATTTGTTGAAAAACAAAGTGGCAGATTTATAAAGATGCTGAGAAGTGATCGAGGGAAGGAGTACACCTCAAATGAGTTTCAAAAATTTTGTGAAGATGAAGGTGTCGAAAGACAACTCACTGTTGGTTACACACCACAGCAGAATGGTGTGTCAGAAAGAAAAAATCAAACAGTGATGGAGATGGCAAAATCTATGCTACTTGAAAAAGGTTTATCGAAAACTTTTTGGCCTGAGGCCGTTAACACTGTTGTGTATTTGTTAAACAGGTGTCCAACAAAGGCCGTGTGGAAAAAGACTCCATTTGAAGCCTGGAGTGGAAGAACACCGTCGGTGAACCATCTTAAAATTTTTGGGTGTGTGTGCTACGCTCAGATTCCGATACAGAAGAGAACGAAGCTGGAGGAAACGAGTGAAAAATGTATTTTCATTGGCTACAGTTCCATGTCGAAAGGCTACAGATTGTACAATTTGAAAACAAGAAAAGTCATCATCAGCCGGGACGTCGTATTCGATGAGAAAACCTCCTGGAATTGGGAAGAAAATGAAGGAAACAAAGAAAAAACAGTCCCTGCAGTGTTGTTACAACAGAACCCAGCAGCTGGAAGTGAGCAACTAGCCCCGCGTTCACCGAGTTCCTCAAATTCGCCAAGTCCCTCAAGTGCACCGAGTTCGAGTTCAGCATCTCCTAGTTCAACTCCTGTAAAAATGAAAGATTTAAGTGATGTTTATGCAAGATGCAATTTCTGTGTTGTCGAACCGGAAAATTTCGAAGAAGCAATAAAAGAAAGTATTTGGAAGAATGCTATGCAGGAAGAAATAGCTGCAATTGAAAAAAACAACACATGGCAGCTTGTAGAAAAACCAAATGACAAAGAGGCCATTGGTGTAAAGTGGGTTTACAAGCTAAAGCATAATCCAGATGGGTCAATTCAAAGAGCCAAGGCCAGATTGGTAGTAAAAGGCTATGCACAACAGCCTGGAATTGACTATAGTGAAACTTTTGCCCCAGTTGCAAGATTGGATACTGTAAGAACAATTATTGCAGTAGCAGCTCAGAAAGGGTGGAACCTGTACCAGCTTGATGTGAAATCAGCCTTCCTAAATGGAGAATTAAAAGAAGAAGTCTATGTGCAGCAGCCTCAAGGCTTTGAAACTCACGGCCAAGAGGAGAAGGTTTACAAGCTGAAGAAAGCACTCTATGGGTTAAAACAGGCCCCTAGAGCATGGTACAGTGAAATCGACGGCTACTTTGTTCAGCAAGGATTTGTCAAAAGTCAAAGTGAGCCAACCTTGTATGTGAAACGGCAAGGTAAAAATGATATTCTTCTTGTTGCTTTGTATGTTGATGATTTAGTGTACACAAGCAATAACGAAAAAATGATTGAAAATTTCAAAATTGAAATGATGAAAAAATATGAAATGAGCGATTTGGGCCTGCTGCATCATTTTCTTGGTATCGAGGTATATCAAGAAAAATCTGGAATTTTTATCTCTCAAAGAAGGTATGCTGAAAATATTCTCAAAAAATTCAGCATGTATGGCTGCAAAACAGTCGATATCCCCTTAGTAGTAAATGAAAAATTGAAGAAGGAAGATGGCGGAAAATTGGTAGATGAAAGCTTGTACAGAAGCTTGGTCGGAAGTCTATTTTATCTAACAGCTACACGACCCGACTTAATGTTCGCTGCCGGTTTACTTTCAAGATTTATGAGTAAACCGAGTCACTTACACCTTGGAGCAGCAAAGAGAGTTCTGAGGTACATAATGGGTACTTTGGAGCACGGAATAAAATTTGAAAAGAATGCTAAAATCGAAGTTAAAGGCTACTGTGACAGTGATTGGGCTGGAAGTGTTGATGACATGAAAAGCACTTCTGGTTATGTGTTCAGCCTGGGTTCAGGAGTAATTTCTTGGTGTTCGAAGAAACAAGACACTGTAGCGCAATCTTCAGCTGAAGCAGAATATTTGGCAGCTGGTTTGGCTACACAACAATCATTGTGGTTGAGAAGAATACTTGAAGATATCGGAGAAAAGCAAGAAGAAAGTCTGCTGCTCCACTGTGACAATAAATCAGCAATAGCCATGGCAAAGAATCCTGTTTTCCACAGTCGAACAAGACATATTAATATAAAGCACCACTTCATTCGAAGTGTGATTGAAGAAGGAGATGTGCAGTTAGTTTTCTGCAGTTCACAAGAGCAGCTTGCAGACATTTTTACTAAAGCACTACCAAGAGGAAGATTTCAGCAACTTAGAGAAGCAATGGGAGTTAAAGAGCAACACATTAAGGGGGAGTGTTAAAATTAATGTGTTGTAACCACCACTATCTTTAGTAAGCATTATGAGAGAATTGTAACCATCACATTATAGTTATTGTCTTTATTTAGATTTATGGTAGAGTTGTATCATTAAGATTGAGAGAACCAAAGAGTCCTCATCTTGATTACCAACCTATTGTATTCTCTGTCAGTTTCTTTCAAGCCTATATAAAGGCTTTGTAATGCTAAGTTGTAAGCAGGAAGTGTGTGGTGAATTCAATAAAATCAGAGTATTTCAAAGAGCTTCCACTTAAAATCCTGCAACAATATAATTTATCACATATCACCTCTAGAATAGCACCAACATGTTGACTTCCTTCGGCAGCAATGTATGACTTAGTCATGTGCAATATTCTTTTGTACCAATTAAAGCAAATTGCTATCAAAATTACATGCATGATCCTCTTCTACTTAAAAGAATATATTAAATCATGAAGCAAAAACAAGATTTTAGAAATAAGACCAAGAAAATGAGAATATGATAGTATCGGTACTGTACTTGAAAATTTGAAGCTAGCAAAACTAACTACTTAACTTTTAATAAAAAATTGTATGGTTTATTTTTTCAGACCAGTAACTTTAAGCGAAGACCAAGATTACCTATGACTTGTAAGAGCAGATGAGAATTCTTCTGTAAATAGTCATTTGGGTCGGATTTGATTCTAACATAACTTCCCAACACTTTGCCATCAAAGGTTTCTGGTTGCTTCAAAAGCTCCTCAATTAAGCTCCTCTTCAGGTATACAAGTTTTATGTTTGAACTAATTATGGCTGCAAATCCACTTGGCAGCTCTTCCGAACGTACATTCTGACAAGATTTTATAGTTGAATTCAAATTTCCGTGCTTTCGAAATTTGAATGCCTCATTGTCATCCCTTTCTTCTGAACTACTATCAGTTTCTTCAAAATTATCTACAAAATGCGATGCAAGAAGCTTTTGTATGTTGTTCTTATTAACTGTTTTCCGCCTCAGCAAAGTTCTTAGATTTGCATCACAGATTACCATCTTCTTTTTCTTGGGGTCAAAAAGCTGGTTTTTGTGGCAGTACTCAATGACGATCGAAGCAACATCAATTTCGGAAAAAGCTTTGGTCGTGTCTCTACCAATATTTTTAAGAAAATCTATGAGACTTCTAGAACCCCATCCTACAAAATCCTTTTTCTTATCTTTCACTACTTTCCCTTTTATTGATTTGAGTTTTTTCGTACACTTCTTTCTCTTCACTGATTTAACTCTTGACGTGTCATCGAAGTCGTCACAATCAGATCCTATAAAGTTGCTCACGTCAGAATCACCAGTATCATCTTCCCCCTCACCTATTTCATACGGATCCATGTCACACTTGTTTTTCCCATTTTTAACGATGTCACGGGCAATGTAAACATCCTGAGAATTCAGCCCTTCTCTTTTTTTGACAACTAGATAATATTCTAAAAAGTAGCTTTCAACTGTATCTGGATCTCTCATATCTATCTTCTCCTGCAAATGAAAAAGCACATAATTACAAGATATACGGAGAAAAAGAAAATTTATACAGCCTGGTTTCTGTTTCTTTAGAATTCCGCATATTGTTGCAGATTTCTGTTTCTTTTGCTGGACATAATATAAGGCATGATTGAAAAAAAAATATCTCACCCCATCAGAATCAACATCAGCATTTGTCTCAATTAGAAATGCAAGTTTTGAGCAGTGCCTACAAAATCCTTTGTTTCTTTTGACAGTGGCAAATTCAGCATCATAGAAGCATCTTCCACAAACAGCTATTGGGCAACACAAGCACATAAACTTTGATGCTCTACCGCAAAGGTAGCAATAATGGGAACCTATAAAAATTATTCAAAAGTCATTCAGCATCAAAGTAATTAAAATACATTTTGCCATATTTTCTTAAACAGGAACAGACAGAAAACATAATAAAGAATGAATTTAATCGCAACAACCAACACAGTTTAAAAAGTTTACGAGGTTGTCAATTCTGGTGCAGTTTTCTACAGCAATGCTAGGAACTAAATAAATATATCGCATAAAAAGTAAAATCTCTTAGAGTTGAAGAAAAACATAACACCAACTTCTCAAGCATTTTTGAGATAATCAGGATTCAGGATATGCATATAGAGTGTTCGAAATCTAAACTCGGGCAAGAGCATATTTTCAAGAAACATACAAGATGGCTAATTGTCATGGTGGTATCAAATGCATAAATGTGTACCACACTAACAAAAGTAAAGGAAATGTAATTGAATGTCCAACGGTAAAGGCAAAAAATAAAAGATGAAGCAGCTTACCACAACACCACTTATTGTCATTCTTCATAAAGGAAGCATCATAACCCACGCATTTAGCATGATAGGTTTTAAGGCAATGCCTTTAATCAACCATAAAAAAGAAAGTCACACAAAAATGTCATTACAAAATCATCCAAGTATCCAACAGTAAAACATACTAACGATAGTGATGACCAAGCTTTGCTTCATAAAAACAACAAATCAACCAACAAAAACTAAATAAATATAACCTAAATACCAGCAACTTCTTCGTGAAAACTACCTCACAGTTATCTTGTTTTTTGTAAGGCAAGCACATGCAAGATAGGAAACGAGTATGAAATGACTGCGACCAATTAGAAAAAACAGCAAACTAGCAGATGATATGATAAATGTTTTTAGGTTGATATCACTCAATTTAAATACGATACGATAAATGTTACAAAATTTGTTTCATATTAATCAACGTTTACGATTTTTTTCATCACTGATTAAGAAAAACAATGATGAGTGTAACAAATCTATGAAGCGTAGACACGACCTGATACAACACTGATACAGACACCGGTAAAAGTTTGAAAAAGTCAATTAAATGAGCATGATCACACACACGTGTCAATGTCGAACACCCCTTCCATCAAAGGTGTCACCGCTACTAACAATAAATAAATGTTACTCAATCAGTTTCATGTAATGACTTTGGAGTGTGAGCACACTATTCATTTGGGGAAAAAAATAGAATAAAAATTAATTTCATTGAAAACCTAATAAAATATCATCAGTAAATAAGAAAATTTAAAACGAAAAAAAAACCATATGATTAATTTGAAACAAAGAGAGTAAAATGGGTAACGTAGTTGATGATCTCTAAAAATTTCACACTCATGCAACAGCAAACATCACTATGAAGACCTGAAAAAATAGTTTTTAGGGCTTATAACTATGATAAAGTTAGTAGATCATGATCATACTGATAACATGCATTGGTGTTGAAGATACCTATATATATGCATGAAAATTACCATGACCTAAAGTTTGTGAAGATCTTCAGCTGAAACCACATAAAGAGCAAAATCTACTACAATAGTGAAATTAACTTTACAAAAAAATTAAAAAATAATAACATGCATTGATGTTTTCAGAAGATATATACCTGAAATCACAGACTCTCATTTGACCACCATCTTTGCAAACAAAGCACCATTCTTCAGCGATCTCTTCTTTCTTTCTTTTGTTATTCTTTTTTCCCATCTTTCGATCTTTAAAAAAAAAGGGTGAAAAAAAAAATGTGACCTTTTATGAAACGTACAACTCAACCGTGTAGGTGAAGAAAACGAAAATGTGATCGAATATTTTACAGAAAGATTATCGAAAGAAACGAAATCGAAAAGCTCGGAAACTACGACATTAATTTTTTTGAAGAAGTTTTTGGAGAGTAAAAGAAGAGATACCTTGTAAGGAACATTTGAAGCGTTAACGAAAGTGAAAGAAAATGTATTTGTGCGAATTTGTTCATAAATAAATGGATGGCTGTATTAAAAGGTGAAAGTGACTGAGTGACTGAGTGACTGAAAGGTGGTGAATTTGTCAGAAAATCATCATTAATATTACTGTGAGAAATTTTATTACGCTACAAATACACTCTCCAACAACACTAGTAAAAAACATCTATCCGCTTTTGAGAAAATGTGAGCTTAGACATGTCCCCGACATAAATGAACAGTGTTTGATCACACGCGTATAAATATATTTTTTAATATAATATTAAATTATTTTATTATTAATTTCTTTTTTATTATTAAAAAAAATATTTTGATGTGTGTGTTCAAATACTATTCATTATGTTTGTGATATAAATAAATAAATGAGTTTAATTAGTATGATATTATCTTGTGTACTCCTTTGCTTTCGTCCTTGTATATAAGTCATTTTTGTATTTTTTACATTTTTTAAGAAAAGTTTTCTTTTTTTGAAAAATATAAATGATATTCATTTATTTAAATTTGTAGAGTACATCGATATAATATAAATTAAAAGTAGTTAAAAACAAAAAGGATGAATCTGCCAACAAGCTGACAACATACATGTTAATAGCATAAAACAACATAGTATATATGCCTACAGATAGGACTATATTCAAGTTTCTGAAATATTTATGTTTTCGGATCGACAATGTTGACGACGTCAATGTCATTGATTATGTTTGAACTTGATCAATGTTTAATCATTCAACCTGAATCAACAAACACCGCAATAAGACGAGAAATCAAAAAATACACCACACAAAGACGGAAAATCGAATCAAATAGTGGCGTGCGAAGACGACGAAATCACAACAAACAAAAAAAGTGAAAATTAAATATGTGGAAATCACTTATTTAATTAAAAGAGGAAGAAAAACAATTTAGAGTGGTGATTTCGGGTCAAAATTGACCGTAAATCACCCATTTCAGTATATCAAAGTGAAGAAAAGTGGCGATGGCTCAGGTTCGGGAAGGAGAAAAAAGAAATTAACCCTAACAAATACATTGGTTAGTGACACAATCACGTTTTTTAAGAAAAGTTGTTAATGTAATTAATGTGTCTACTTTATGTGCGAATATTCTTAAATTTTCTTTCGCTGAGGAAGGTGTTAAAAATCCAAGAGGAGCATGGCTCAGGTCTAATACATATGGGAGGAAGATTATTGATAGAAAGGAGAGGATGTTTTGCAGTAGCCCCTTAAGGTCATAGAATGGAGGCGCTTAGATTGGTCAAACAAAAATAAAAAATTGGTGAACATTCAAATAAAGTTAGATTAGATTGCTCTATTTTCTTTTGCCTCGTTTATTATAAATTTGTTGCTTTCGAGGAGAACTTCACATAAAATTAGTCAATAGCACAATGGAAGGTACAAAGAAGAAAAACATTCAATGTATTTGGATTCGTGAAATTCATGGATTTAATGTGGGGACAGTTAGCAGTTTGACAACTTCAAAAACATCACAGGATTGAGTTTGTGCTCAAATTGTATGACAAGGAGTACAAGAAAATAAAAACATGTCGAAGGATAAAGTATTTTTTTCAATAGCAGCATTTCATTCAAACAGGCAGCTACTTGGTGAAAACAAAAGTATATAACTATATTAATTATCAGCACTGGTGATGTGATTAAATAGAGATGATTTCTCTTCATTTTGATTTACTTTCACATTAGGGAAAAAACAGCTTAAGTGCATCCCTCAGAAGCATTGCCTCTCTTTCACTCTCACCTGTCTTCCAGACCTTGTAGTTTAAGGGAGAAGATGTGGCAGATTCGCTCCAGCGTTTGAGTACAGACATTGAAAAAGGCCCTTTTGTTCCACCACCTCGAATGCCCGAACAATGCCAAATGGAAACATCAGAACTCACCACTCCCTTTCTTTCTGCTGAAGTGACTTTAATATTACCATCCTCTTCATCACTGTCACTTAACACAATAACATCATTGACAGTCGGCTTAACAGGATCAGCAACCATAATGCTTTGACTTTCCTTTACTGTCTGATTGACATCCATGTTAGTATTCAGATTTCTGCAATCTACATCATCAGAAGCAGATATAGTGTTACTTGGTTGAGGCAAGCCACATTTTAAGCTCTGATGATCAGAGTTTGATTCTTTAAGGAGTGCATGCTTGCAATCATCTCGGCTTTTCAAGGTATATTGAATCAGGTTTTGAGAAGTGTCTTTTTCTTGGGAAGCAGTATGGACAGACACTTGTACAACAGTGGCAGGAAAGGTTGTATCATCTTGGTTATTTTTCACTGGAGTTTTTGGGCCTAAGTAATGAAAAATATCACAAGATATTGTGAGCTGCATTCTATACATACTTGGTAGAAACATTAACTAAATTAGTGGCACATGAACTTTCTCCTGTGTGATGAACCTCTATAAGGGAATCAAACACAGGAACGAAATAATAAAAACATCACCATTAGATTATGTATAACCAAGTGAAAGTGATGTCTCTTGTGCATAATAAACATAAAAAAATATAATATATTGACCTCCGATATATGAAAGAAAAGGGAGTATAGATAGGAAAGCCTGACAGACCTAGAAAATCTGCTCCAGAGTTACAAGTCTCTCCAATGACTAATTCTGGCAAATCAATTTGCTCAACCTTATATTTTCTTGAGGATTTTTCTGGGGAAAGATTGGTATCAACCATTTCAGGAATTACTTTTGGGATTTCACCTAATAAACGTGATTGTTCTGATGGAGACTCAAGCTTCTGTTTCCGGTCCATGTACTGAGCAAGTGTATGGAAATATGGTTAAGGTGCAAATTGTCAGCATTAAATTTGGAACAAATTAATAAATAATAATTCACAACATTTTGGCCTTTAGTTTCTAATATGGCGCAACATTAATAAAAATATCATGAAAGGATATTCTCTCCTCCATCCCTTTTCATTAGCCAGATCAATACGATTTCTCAGCAAAGCAATCTCCCTTGAGATCCACTGCCATAAAAAGCAGAAGAGAAAGACCAATATCAGTAACAAAATACGATAGGTCAGAGGTTCTTTTATACTCTAAAGGAACCAGAAATGTTCAATAATGTTACTAAGCTATTAGACAAATGAACTACTGGGGATAAAGGATTGAAGCAATAACTAAAGAGCAGATTTTAAAATTTTAGTTTGATTTATAGGTATACCGCCTTCTGGCATGAACTCAAGTAAATTCACAAATATGTGAATGTAAGTTATACGCATATATAATAAGATTTTTAAATGTTGGAAAATAGTAAGAGAGCTTTTTCCCTTGTTGAATTTCATGATTTCATAATCCCATGTTCACATGCTAGATTCGAAGAAATTTCACTTTGAATTATATTGAGCTCTATCTTTAAAATAGAAAAAAGGGATTATATCACACAGCAACATAATAACATTGATATGCAACATACATGCTTTATCATATCTTCATGTAGAGTTCTGGCTTTCTGCTCAAGCTCCAGCTGTGAAACACAAAAGCGGTTATTGTTTGGTCACTACAAATTCAATCAATTATTATTTAACAAATCAAATTCTTACTCATAAGAAACACATGGCTCACACAAGGGAAATCCCATAAAATCAACGTCGTCTAAAATGTCGGAAAAAAATGAAAGTTTCTGAAACAAAACTAAAACCAAAAACAAAAACAAAAAAACCTAGATTGTGTAGCATTAACTCTCTAGTATGCTTCTGTTTCTCGAGAAGTTGTTGGTATTATTGCTCCTCATTGCTTCTCCCCTGTGATTTACATCGTATGCCATGTGACCCCCTCTCTTTTTCCCATCAGTTCAATGGCCGCTTCTGTTAGGATCTAGTATGACAGGGTGTTTTAAGTAATTAGTAGGTAGTTAATTAGGTTTAAGTAGATTATTAGTAAGTGGCCCATTAGGATTAAATAATAGAGGCCTATTAGGGTTATATTCTAGATTGTTCTCTTTATTTGTTTGTATATAAAGGGAGTTCTTATGAGTTCTAGAGTATGACGGAATAAGTTTTCTGGTTAAGGCCAAAGTAGGACTCCTCTCTGAGTTGTGTCGGAGCTTTTTGGAGTAGTAAGAGAAACTCTCTCTACTACTATTTCACTATTTTCATTCGTATCAATAAAAGCACCCTACTTTATTTAATTACCATCTGTTTCTTCTTGTTTGGTTGTGTTACTGTTAATTCGATTAAAGGATCCATTGGTTCCTATCACCTTCTCTATGCCATTGACTTCAATCACATGACATTGTATACTAATGAATGTTATATTGGACGTGGGGTGAAAAGACAAGCCCAAATAACCATGTAGAGATATAGCTTTCTACGATTACTACAATGAAAGAAATTGGACTTTGACTTCAATGCTGAAGAGTCGAAACATGTATTGGCTACTACCTTTACATTTTAATTTACCAAACAATATGAACATGAGATATTATCCAGCATGTGGTAAGGCAAGGATCCGTTGCATTTATATTTCAGGCAAAAGAATAGTTGAAACATGTGAATAGCATTAATTGAAGGATAGATTTTGAAGAAATTTGTATAAAGTAGACTAGTAAATAGCTACAAATATTAATATACTCTAGCTTAAGTCTCAAACTTGATCTATGGGTACCTGATGTATATGTAATGCAAAGGATCTTCCTTGGATGTAATACTTTTATTACTATGTTATTAAATGAACTTCATTTACCCTCTCTTTTTAAGACATCTTCTAGTACAGCCCATAATATTGGACCACATAATAATAAATTCTTACTGTTAAAATCTGAAAAGATTTACAGGGACCTTATTCATATCTGATCAGATGATCAAGCATAATTTTTTTTATGGCACATACTAAATCACTCATACACAGCAAACTTACTATAGTTGGCTTTTTGAGCAGACCATTTGCCATTCTCTGATACAGATCTTGACATTCTTCCTGCAGTTACAATGCTTACAATTAGGAATCTATAGACTATACATGAACAACTAGGGTGAGTTTATGCTTTACAGCAGAATCCATAACCTAGCCATAATTTCCTTGACGAATATGGGTACACAAATAATACCGGATAACATCAACAAACTTTGAAATCAATAACAAATAACCACCTTCACATCAGAAACCCAGCTATGCTCTTAGTGCAGGAAATAATAGAGTATATTCAACATATTATAGGAAAATGGTTTAGAAAATAAGTTTCCACTTTTACTTGGAAACTACTATGATTGCAACCAGGTTTCATGAATGTAGGATATTGCGGCAGAAAATACTGTTAGCAGTCATCACAGTATTAATACCTCAGAAAAGTCATCATCAGAAATTTTGCTGATAGGTACATCTTTTGGCACATTAGAAAGCTGGAACAGAATTTCATGGTTGGTTTCGTTTGATCTGTTAATTCCTGTGATAAGGATACATATATCAATGTATGCATATAAGAATAGAATGATAGCTAGTTAAAGAACATCACTCATGTTTTCTTCCTTCTGCAGCAATGTAATATGCCAAGAAAGAACATTGTGCTTTAACCTTCCAATTCTATACTTCATTTTTCTATTTCCAAAGTGTTTTGGATACAATCAGAATAAAAATTTACTGCACTGAAAAATTTAATACTGCACAATCAGAAAAAAAAATGGTAGTTCAATTTTGAGTCAAATTTGAAAAAAGAAAGACAATCAGTGCATATACTTGAGCCATTTCACACAATATAGAAATCTATACAACATCTTCTCTAACGTGATTCTATAACAAAATTGTCTGTTTCAGTATCCACTGTTTTCCATTTCTCTTTATTTAAGTCACGTATTCTTTTAAAATGGTAGTTCACTTCTAGTCATATTTGAAGACAATCGGTACAAAATACTAACCGTTTCCCACAATATAGTATTGTATACAACATCTATAATTTACTTTGTATCAAAAGTTGTTTGCTTCTATGTACTATTCTTTAAATTTCATTTTTCTTTCTTTAACTTGCATATTCTACCACAACGCTGACTAGGTGAAATAAACATATCTTACTATAAGCTGCAACCACAAAAGTTTTTTTTTTTTTTTTTTGAGGGGATTGGTAAAAGTTTTCTACTCCACATTATAAGGGAATTGATGTTTGTATAGAACTTATGACAACATTTTAGAAATAAGACCAAGAACAATAACAATATGACAGTATCGGTAGTGTACTCGAAACCCCGAAGCTAGCAAAATTAACTACTACACTTCTAATAAAAAAAATTGTGGTTGAAACACCAGTAACTTCTAGTGATGATCAAGATTACCTATTACTTGTAAGAGAAGATGGGAATTCTTCTGTAAATAGTCGTTTGGGTCAGATTTGGTTCTAATAAAACATCCCAACACTTTGTGATCAAAGGTTTCTGGTTGCTTCCGAAGCTCCTCGATTAAGCTCCTCTTCAAGTAAACAAGCTTTAGGTTTGAACAAATTATAGCTGCATATCCACTTGGAAGTTTTTCAGAAACTACACTCTGACAAGATTTTGTAGCCGAGTTCAAATTTCTCTGCTTTGAAAATTTGAATGCCTTGTTATTATCCATTTCTTCTGAACCACAGATGATATGATCCGTTCCCTCAACATTCTCTACAAAATGTGATGCCAGAAGATTTTGTATGCTGTTTTTGTTCACGGATTTCCTCCGCAGTAAAACCCTTAACTTAGCATCACAGATTACCTTCCTCTTTTTCTTGGAGTCAAAAAGGTTGTTTTTACTACAATAATCAATGATTATCGAAGCAACATCATGTTCAGTAAATGCTTTTGTCGTGTCTCTACCAATATTTTTAAGAAAATCTATGAGACTTCTTGAACCCCATCCAACAAAGTCACTGTTCTTCTCTTTTACTGCTTTTCCTTTTATTGATTTCATGCACTTCTTTCTCCTCACCGATTTAACTCCGGCCGTGTCATCTAGGTCGTCACAATCAGAACCTATAAAGTAACTCACATCAGAGTCACCAGCATCATCTTCCCCCTCACCTATTTCATATGGATCCAAGTCACACTTGTGTTTTCACCTTTTTAATGATGTCATGAGCAATATGAACTTGCTGAGAACTCAGCCCTTCTTTCTTTTTGATAAATTCATAATACACTAAAAAGTAACTTTCAAATGTATCTGGATCTTTCATATCTATCTTTTCCTGCAAATGAAAAAGCACATAATTATAAGATATATGGAGAAAGAGAAAAATTATACCGCCTGAATAAAGAGATGAACTTCTTTACTCAATTCCGAGTTTCCAACCAAGAAAAGAATGACATAAAACAATACTCCCTCCGTCCCAAATTATATGAAGTTTTGGTATTTCACACGTATTAAGAAATGTAATTAATTTTGTGTGGAAAAGAGATATTATGAGTTGTTTTACAAAATTGTCCTTGATAGATGATATATAAATGAAAGAATTGAAAGAAGAAAAAGTAATAAATAACTAAGGATATAATAGGAAAAGTAACATTAATGTTTCATTGGTATTGTAAAGCGACATATAATTTGGGAATTTTTTTTCGAAAGCGACATATAATTTGGGACGGAGGGAGTATTAAAGTTCTATGAGAAAAATATCAATCCAATGACAATCCATTAAAGTGTCAAAATTTTATAAGGTAAAATTTTATAACTAGGCTCATTCTGAAATTTTATTCATTAAAGTGAAACATTCCATTCATCACAATCCAATAAGTAACCCACATTCAAAAACTATTTTTACTTTCTGCACTGATTCAATAGAAGTCAAACAGTATAGGCCCAAATTGATTCCTGTTATTGTTTTCAGAAATGATTTAAACTTGTACAAAGAATAACAGTGATGAACCTGTTGGGCAATCTAGGATTCTTTTTCAAAGATAAATAGAACATGTTTGTTGTTTTAAAGTTTAAACACAAAAACAAAACACTTGCAAGATTTTCTAAAACAGCGAACAAAATACAAAATTAACAAAAAAAAAAACAGAGAACAAGTATCTGTGTTATTTATAGTCCTAGCATAACGATCGTGTATAGTTTTAATTGGAAACTCTAACAACAAACATTGGCAATTTGTGCCAAAAAAATATTGAATTGTAAATATACATAAATGATAAACAAATAGCAAGGTTTTCAAATTTAGGATTCCACATACTGTTGCAGGTTTCTGTTTCTTTCTTTTGCTGCACAAAACATAAGGCATGATTGAAATGAATATCTTACCCCATCAGAATCCACCTCAGCATTTTCCTCAATTAGAAATGCAAGCTTTGAGCAGTGCTCACAAAATCCTTTGTTTCTTTTGACAGTAGCAAATTCAGCATCATTGTAGCAATTTCCACAAACAGCTTTTGGGCAGCACAAGCACATAAACTTCGGTTTTCTACGGCATATGTAGCAGTAGTGGGAACCTATATAAAATTATTCAAAATTCATTCAGCATCAAAAGAATTAAAATAAATTTTGCCATTTTCTCTTAAACATGAAAAGACAAAGAAAACAAAAAAAAGAATGTATTTAATCACAACAGCTATAAGATATAGTTAGTTATATCAGTTAGTTATATTAATTGGTTGGTTAGAAATATGGTATCAGAGATATAATTATTCCACTACTTTCTTTCTCAATTTTTTTTAGAAACTTCTCATTGATTTATATTTTCCTTTTCTGTTGGATTCTTGAGTCTTCCAATAAAGAGTCTAGTTTCAAGACATATCTGTCATTAAAAAAAAATCAATTTTTTAGCTTTCTACTTTGATATTGCCTGATCTTTAATTAATTTCAATGGAGACCTCATCATCCACAACAAAACTCACAATGTTCACAAGTCACTGCTTCTTACAATAATGCCATCACAACAGCATTTCCATTTCAAGGAAAAATCAAGATTCTAAAAAAAAAAAGGTGTCAAAATCAAAAGTATCCTATTGACACTACAGCCTCAAGCTTATGTATCGCTGTTTATTCTGCATCTGCCTGGATGTGGACGTGGTTGCTATTTAGGATCTTTAAAAAATGTAACGGTCCAATTGAAATTAGACTAAAGCAAGAAAGTAGATCACTTGCTTCTGTTTTGGCTCAACCTCCAACATCTCATAAAACCATGACAGAAAAGAAACCACCACTGAATCCTTCAAAACTGAGAATGCCCCTTAGAAGGATAACCAATTTCTTGCCTCCCTCGTCTCTTACACCATCAAAGAGATGCACAACAAATCAAATGAACGGAAAGGAAAACTCGGCCAGAAGAACTTCAAATGACAACAAATACTTGAACGCTCTGCAAGATCAATAAGCAGGATATCCATTGCCATGAGACCACCAGTACAATTGGCAACGCAGTTCTTAAGGTCACGGAGGAGAGTCTCCGATCCATTGCTATACTCTGTCCTGATCCATCATCTGAATTGACTACTCCACTCCGTACCTCAGCTTCCAGGTTTATCAGTGGAAGCAGTGTATCAGCGATGAGAAGCCTAAGGGTCGATGTTCAAATTTGTTCACCCCATTGCCAGTTATGAGAACAACTTACTAATCTAACTAACCAATTAGTATAGTTAACTGTTATAACTAACTTTATATCTAACAACAACCAAAACAGGTTAAAAAAGGTTGCCAATTCTGGGGGCAGTGTTGTATCGCAACACCACGAAAATAAAAAATATACCACATAAATCGTGAAATCTTTTAGAATTGAAGACAGATATAACACCAATATATCAAGCATTTTTTATAGAATCAAAATTCAGGATATGTAGGTTCACATGGCGGTGTCAAATGCATAAATATGTACCACAACAGCAAATTAAAGTAAATGTATTTGAATAAAGGCAAAAATAAACATTAAAGCACTTACCACAACACCAATAATCGTCATTCTTCAAAAAGGAATCATCTTGGCCCACACATTTAGCATGATAGGTTTTAAGGCAATTCCTTTAATCAACCAAAAAATGTGGTAAAATAGTGAAATTTATTATTAATTTAGAAAATAAGAAAATAAGATGCAATGAATGATGTTTTGGGAAGAAGTTAGTACCTGAAATCACAGACTCTCAATTCACCACCATCTTTGCAGAAAAAGCAATAATCTTCAGCGATTTCTTCCTTTCTTCTTTTGTTGTTCCTTTTCCCCATTATTACTACTACATTATTACACACACGAAAGAGAAGGAGGAGGTACGTACCTTGTTTGTTTGATTGATAATGGAGGTTGTTTACCAGAAGAAGAAATTTGGTTGTTTGAGAGGACGAGTGTCAGTGGAGACTGGAGAGTGAGTGGGAAACAAAGAACGAGAAACGAATAAATAACCTTGACCGTCTTGAAAATGTAATTAATCATCTTGTCTTGATCATAGTAAGGAAGAAAACTATTAACAATATATAAAAATCGAATTATATCAAAATTTAATGATTGTCTTTATTAAAATTTATGATCTCCTTGATTTTATATGTATAATAGTCATTTTGCAAAATTTAATTTATTTTTTTAAAACATAAATTAAGGATATCATCACAAATTTAACCAATTTTCACAAATAACTATAAAACTAATTTATTTGTTTTTTTAAAAATTAATTACGGATAATGGTCATATATACTAACATCTACCGGCAATATATGAAAATCGAAGTCCAGCAAATTTTCATAATCGTCCTTATTAAAACTCATTATCTCCTTAATTTTATGTGCATAATGATCATTTTACAAAATTTAATTTATTTGTTTTTTAAAAAAATTAATTACGGATAATGGTCATATCTACTAACAATATATAAAGTCAATCAAAATTTCATAATCGTCCTTATTAAAACTCATAATCACCTTAATTTTATAATCATCCTTCAAACATTGAGTGGTGTTTTGGTTATAAAATAAAAATTTATTTAATAGAAACAATACATTGATGTTTATATAATGAAAATAATTATGAGTTTCCAGTAATTTATCATATCAAATTTTTCACATATGTATATAAAATTTGTTTCTGCAGGTATAAATATATAAATCTGCAACGGAAACGGTGCAAACATTGAACAATGTTTTGCATATAAAATAAAAATATAATTAATAGAAACACTGCATTAATGTTGATATTTTGAAAGTAATCACGAATTTTCAAAATTTTATCATATTGGCTATCACATATCGGTAAATAAAAATATTCTTTTGCATATATAAGCATATAAATTCCTCAACGAGTGCAGTTTAAATATGTAACGGGGTTTAAAATATAAATTAAAAATTTATTTAATAGACACACTATATTAATGTTGATATTTTGAAAATTGTCATGAGTTTCCAAAATTTTATCTTATCGTCTTCCTCATATATGTATATAAATATGTTTATACAGATATAAACATTTAAAATCTGCAACAGGAGCAGTGCAAACATTGAACAGTGTTTTGCTTATAAAATAAAAATTTAATTAATAGAAACACTACATTAATGTTGATATTTTGAAAACAGCCACGAGTTTTCAAAATTTTATCATATCAACTATCACATATCGATATATAAAAATTTTCTTCTGCATATATAAACATATAAAATCATCAATGGGTGCGGTTTAAATATTTAACGGTGTTTTAAATACAAAATAAAAATTAATTTAATGGACACACTACATTGATGTTGATATTTTGAAAATAGTCACGAGTTTCCAAAATTTTATCATATCGATTTTCTCATATATGTATATAAAAATTTGTTTATGCAGATATAAGTACATAAAATCTGCAACGGATGCGGTGCAAACATTGAACACTCTTTTGCATATAAAATAAAAAGGTATTTAATAAAACAATACATTAATTTTGATTTTGAAAATAGTCATGAGTTTTCAAAATTTTATCATATCGACTTTCTCATATATGTATATAAAAATTTGTTTATGCATATATAAGTACATGAAATCTACGACGGGTGCGGTGCAAATATTGAACAGTCTTTTGCTTATAAAATAAAAATTTAATTAATAGAAACACTACATTAATGTTGATATTTTGAAAATAGTGATGAGTTTTCAAAATTTTATCATATTGACTATCACATATCGATACATAAAATTTTTTTTCTGTATATATAAACATATAAAATCATCAATGACTACGGTTTAAATATTTAACGGTGTTTTAAATATAAAAGAAAAAATAATTTAATAGACAAACTATATTAATGTTTATATTTTGAAAAGAGTCATGAGTTGCCAAAACTTTATCTTATCGTCTTTCTCATATATGTATATAAATATGTTTCTGCAGATATAAACATTTAAAATCTGCAACACGAGTGATGCAAACATTGAAGAGTGTTTTGCTTATAAAATAAAAATTTAATTAATAGAAATACTACATTAATGTTGATATTTTAAAAACAGTAACAAGTTTTCAAAATTTTATCATATCGACTATCATATATCGATATATAAAAAATTTCTTCTCCATATATAAACATATAAAATCATCAATGGGTGCGGTTTAAATATTTAACGGTATTTTAAATACAAAATAAAAATTAATTTAATGGACACACTACATTAATGTTGATATTTTGAAAATAGTCACGAGTTTCCAAAATTTTATCATATCGATTTTCTCATATATGTATATAAAAATTTGTTTATGCAGATATAAGTACATAAAATCTGCAACGGATGTGGTGCAAACATTGAACACTCTTTTGCATATAAAATAAAAAGTTATTTAATAGAAACATTACATTAATTTTGATTTTGAAAATAGTCATGAGTTTTCAAAATTTTATCATATCGACTTTCTCATATATGTATATAAAAATTTGTTTATGCATATATAAGTACATAAAATCTACAACGGGTGCGGTGTAAACATTGAACAGTCTTTTGCTTATAAAATAAAAATTTAATTAATAGAAACACTACATTAATGTTGATATTTTGAAAATAGTCATGAGTTTTCAAAATTTTATCATATCGATACATAAAAAATTTCTTCTGCATATATAAATATATAAAATCATCAATGAGTACTGTTTAAATATTTAACAGTGTTTTAAATATAAAATAAAAATTAATTTTAATAGACTCACTACATTAATGTTGATATTTTGAAAATAGATACAAGTTTCCAAAATTTTATTATATCGACTTTCTTATATATGTATATAAAAATTTGTTTATGCAGATATAAATGCATAACATCTACATCGGATGCGGTGCAAACATCGAACACTCTTTTACATATAAAATAAAAAGTTATTTAATAGAAACATTACACCAATACTCATTATTTTTTATATAATTATTTCAATGTTACGTGACCTATGCAAAAGCAGGGGTCTTTTACTATTACTAGTTATATGACAAAGTAAAATTATTCTACTACTATCATTTTATTAGTATTTATTAATGGTATGCGTAAACAGTATATAATAGAAGGAGGAAAAAAAGTTCAATTGATATACATTTGTCGGTATAATTGTTTTTTACCTATAAACATTGTTAAAAGGTTAATTAGTATATTCTATCAGTGTATAATTATTTTACACATGTATTCAATAATACATTGTATTTATAAAATAATGGTACACTAAAAAACATACTCCCTCTGTTCCTTTTTAATTGTCACTTTTGCAGAAAATTTTTGTTTCTAATTAACTGTCACTTTCAAAGTTCAATGTAATATTAAATGTTGTTTTTTCTATATTGCCCTTAGTAATTTATTGCGGAAAGAGAAATATATGAAATATGATATTAAATAATTAAGGCTATTATTGGAAAAACATAAATTGTTGTATCAAAAGTAGTAAAATACATTTATTGTCTTGGTTTGTGTAAAAAGTCAAAAAGTAACAATTAAAAAGGAACAGAGGGAGTACTAATTAAACACATACATCTAATAATGTATTAATGCATTATTAAATAAGTTAATAATACATGACTTATCATACTTTATTGATTGATTTGACAATATGTATAAAATTTGTGCATTGACTGTGTATGCTAATTAAACTAAAAATATATATAAACATAATAGCTCGCATGAAAAAAAGATAGTTGGGTGAAAAACTTGTCTATTATCTCTAGATGGTCGTGTTACTTTTGTCCATTCTGCTCTTTTGGGAATTAATGGTGGTTTTCTTCAAAATGAAAATAAAACATGTGTTAGTTGATGTTTATTTCCAATCCTTGAGTGGTCAAAATTGATTGTGGAAGTGTATAATTGATTAGAACATGTTTGATTGCTTATGGGTATAATTGATTCCACATGAAGTTAGGATTTGTAACTTTTGACTCTTTTAAACACAAATTTATAATTCAATGCACTTTTACATGAATGTATTCAAACGCAAATTATTTTACCTTACTCCATTTTAATCAAAATCAATTTTACAAAACTAATTCACTCAATAAATTATTATAACCGCATAACTAAACATGAAGGGTCACGTGATGATAAATATGAAATATGTACCCTATCCATATGCGTGCGGATATCCGTTTAGCGGATAATCCACAAATTTTGAGGTATACGCGGGTTTATACAGGTATCCATGAATAACATTTATAAAAAAAAAAAAAAAAATTTAGCTGAAATTTAAAAACAAAAGTTCATCACATGCATTTTATTTTCTTTTTAGCAAAACATAATATCCATATATTACAATAACAACAATGATCATTGACTCAACAAAAACATAAATAAAGTTCCTTACATTTAATAAAAATAAAGTTATTTAATTTAACAAAAGCATAAACAAAGTTCATCATATTCAACAAAAACAAAGTTTGTTACTTCAACAATCCCGACCACTGTCGCTTCCTTTTAAAGGAGCGTAACAGCCGTGTTATAACTAATAACACTCGCAGTACCAAGGTTTTTTGCTTAGGAAGTTGAAATGTAATAATGTTATTTATGTAATTTACTCGGTTTAACAACGGGTATGGATATTCGCACTCGCAGATACCATTAAATCTGCATTGTATTCTGTATCAATTAACTAACAGGTGGTTAAAATATCCGTTTATTTTATTCATGGATATCCATTAAGGTATTTCCTTGGCGGATTTTATCCGCGGATATTCACGTGTGCGGATTTTTTTGTCATGCCTACACATGATAATATGGTGCTTGTATATATAACAAATGTAATTAAATATAATGTTAAAAATCCAACTTAATTTTTTTTTTAATTATCCAGTATCAGATTGTAATATCCTGTATAAAATCCTAAAAAATTACACGAGATGTTATAATGTAGAGTTGTCCAAACATACTATCCAACTACATGAGGTGTTATAGGTGACTATCCAATCCTATGTCCATACTTATTGAATATCAAAGTTTCTACCTAATCTTTTTTCTGACTTGTATAAAAATGTTTTTAATGAACAAAATCCTTATAACAAGTGCAATAGAAAAAAAAAACATAAACATTACAACCTATGAAAGATGAACTCGAAAACAACACTTGCACAATCACATATCAGAAATGAAAACTTTTTTTTATAAAAAATCAAACAAGTTTGAAAAAAAAGTTTGAAACTTGTGCTTTGCTACCAACCTTTTTTGAAAAAAAAAGTTTCTATATATTTTTTTTATAACAAGTACAATAAAAAAGAACATAAACATTACAACAAGCGAATAAATGAACTCAACAACAACAGTACAATCACAAATCACGAATGAAAACATTACTACTCTCTTACCAACATTAAGGTCATGAAACATCTTCATCATATCCCTAAGTTTGAAACTCATTATTAAATAGAACCCAATTTGGTTTGATGATGAGAAAAAAATGCTTCATCACCTGACGAACCAAATCTTTGGTGGAAACTTCGTCAACTAAATCATCAGCTTCATGAAGAGCATCATTCAGAGTCTCCAACCAATGGTTAAGTTCATGGTTGTTTGGTATTATTTGTATCTCCTCTACATACAAAATCACTTCTTTAATTTCAGCCATCAAATTCTTCAATTTCTTAAATCTTCTATCAAATACAAGATTTTAACAGCTAGGGGCCCTAGCCCGTTGATCAGTGTCGAGACGAGGTTGAACGCAACACTTACAGAGTAGGAGGTAGGGTGGGTCGACATACTTGTTGACATTTCTTAGCAATAGAACAAAAATTCGGTTAAAACAATTCTTTATTTCCAAGACTTCACCATCGATCATAAACAAACTCGGAAAACAAAGAAAGTTAGTTAATTAGAACATAAACCAACCTGAATACCTCTTAACTTTTTTATGAAATGAAATGAACAAACACAACATTTTCCTCTTCACTCGGCCTTGAACACAAATTGTTGGTTGTATGCAATGTGATAGAGAACTTGTTAAGTAAGGTTCACACGTAAGAGACACACTCACACTCTCATTTCTCACTCATATCATATTCAAACGTGGTAATCAAGAAATTTAATACTTCTTTTTATAAAAAATGAATATATCTTGAATTTTCTAATTGTAATTTCTATCACAATAAAAAAATATTTTCAAGGATAACCTAAAAACTTACGGGTCATTCGTTTGATTTCTCAATGGGTTTAGATGACCCAACTCCCTTCAATCATGATTGTTGTGAGCCATCACAAGACTCGAAAATTTATTAAATATGTAGTTGACACTAACAACAAGTAAAATAATTAAGTTTCATTTGAGTTTTTGTTTTGACTCCATATTTTGAACCCTCAAATTCATTTAAAGAAAATAATGTTAAAGTACATGTTAAATTTATCATGGTAATATTTTTGGTAACAAGAAATTTATTATACTTCTACAATACCAGTAAATGGTACATTGGTTGATATATTGTAAAATAAATTTATCCTTTAATAAGAAATGTTGTAAAATAAATTTCAAACAATGTTGTCATATGAATTGATACTCAGTTGATAAATTGACTATTTCTCTCTGCACTCTTAGTGGCTACAATTATTGAAAGTTAACGAAATTGAAAATTTTATTGCTTAAATTATCTTTGAGAGACCACCAAAAACACATAGTAAGTTCGAATTCAATTTATTTTAGATATAACAATATTATTAGTTTTTTCTTTTATGTTGCATTGCTTCAACATAAACTTTTTGACTTGTATAAAAATGTTTTTAATGAACAAAAACATTACAACAAGTGCAATAAAACAACATAAACATTACAACAAAAACATAAACAATACAACGAGTGAAAGATGAACTCAACAACAACAGTGGTACAATCACATACAATGTTTCTTGAATCTTATTAATCAATAAACTTAGAGTGTAACCAAAAATGTATGTTTATGTTGGCAAAAACATGTCTTTTTCTTGTTAAGTTTTTCTAAGCTTTTGATTTCAAAAATGTATTTATGTGTTTTAATTTAATTCTACTTTCACTTTTGCATGTATGTTTATGTTAGATATATCTTGAATCATAGAAATTAAATGAAAATTTTTAGAGAAGATAAATCTTAGTCTTTTGCATTTCTTACTAAAGAGGAATGAAAATGAAATTGTAATGTTGGATCAAATTAAAAATTATTGAAAATAAGTTGTTTTAACTTGATTTTAAAGTTGGAAAAAAAAATGTATTGTCTCGCAAAAAACTGTAGCAGTCGAACTAACCCAAGCCACATTGGTTTTGTTTGCTTCGATTTTTATTTTGAAAGCAAACCGAACAAAATCAAACCACATGTTTTTTTATATTGCGGTTCAAATGACTTTTATCTTCAAAATTGAACCACATAGCGAACACCCCTACTTGGCATTGACCATTGATGTAAAAAAATATTGGACACCGATACCACTACATAAATATTTTTTTTATTATAAAATATTAAGTTGTTGGGATAATCTTCGAATTTGTGATGAAAACTCGAGTGAATACTCAATGTATTTATTACGAGTCTTGTCAACGATTGCCTGCGAGACACTCTTTAAGCATTCCAAAATAAACAATTATTTTTTAAAAAAATTAAATATTTCAATTTCCAATGCATTGATTACACGCTTTTTCATAAATATTACTACTTATAGTCCTTAAAGAGTGTCTGGGGGCACTTGTTAACATTTCTCTTATTATACACACAAGACTAAAGCTTAACAACCTTTTTAAAAATTCTCAACAAAATTAACTAATTAAAATAGATAACTTGCAATGCAAGTAATCAATAATTATTATGAATTATTTCATTTTATTCAAATCCAAACACAAGTTGAGATTCAAAATATATACATATGCATTAAAATTGAGATGAACGTGTTGCATAACATAACATCTTAATTGTTATGATAACTAGATTTTGGTCCGGTTCAATAGAGCCTAAAGCCCTTTAAGACTGTTTAGGGTTGGATAGTTCGTTTTGGACAGCTCTACACTGGAACACCTCGTATAATTTTCTAGAATTTTATACAAGATATTATAATTTGATACTAGATAGTTAAAAAAAATTGAGGCTAATTTTTTAACATTATATAGGTTTAGTTACATTTTTTATATAGATCAAGCACCATATTATTATGTTGCCCGTCACTATGTACTTCATTCTAACATGATTCTGATGTCAAAACAAATTTCACTTGATCATTTATGCATTAATTTTCAGCTCTCAATATTACTATGTGGAGAAATACTTCTATGATTACAGGCCTAAATAAAGATCATTTAGGCACACACATAACAATATACTTCATTTAATTATGTCAAAATTACACATTATTAAATTGGTTTATGTTAAAAAGATTGGTGTGAAGCTGGAAGGAAATTGGAAAATTAAACCCAAGTCATGAGACTTTGAGCTAGTGTTGTGTGAATTGAAAAAATAGAATGTGGAGGTGGTGTCTCCCAAAACACTATGAGTATTTTAAGGTGGAAAGACTGAGTGCAAGTATACATTGCCCAAGTTATAGTATAAAAAGATATTGATCCCACAAGGACTGTGGAGCTATAGCTTCACGTAGCTTTTTAGCAGAAAACTTGTTTGCGTAAAGATAAAATAAATCATTTGTAACAACATTAAATATAAAAGGTTAAGTTTGGGAAAACAGTAAAAGGTTTTAGAAAATCTCCAGATGGAAAGTGTGATTAAAACTAGGTTCAGTTATGATAAAACATTAGTGTTATTTACAGAGCTATAGCTGGGTACATCCTCTGTGACTCTCAGCACTATGGTCGTTTATTAACCTCTTAAGCTAACTGAGATTCACAGAGCTATATCCCTATACAACTTCCTATGACTCACAGAGCTGCAACCGTTTCTAGCTTCTTGCAGCCCTGCGATTCATAGAGCTATATCTCTTTCTAACTGGCTTCCTGGCAAACCAATTGGTCTTAGGGAGTTATGTACGACCCGACTAGAGATTTAGGACGCTACAACTTTCCAAATCTTCCGCAAAACAACCTTCGTCCATGCTGCAACTTCACACATCTTTAGAGCCATTATTTAACCTACATAATCAAACATCATAAACAAGCATTACTAGTTCCAAAGGATTAATTAACACTAAAACTATAAAATCCTAAAATAGGCGCTGATCAGATGTTTAAGGCATTGCAATCACTCAGTTACTTGTACATTATGGGGGCTAAGTGAAACGTGATAACCAACTTATTTGTCGGTTATCAGAAGGTCTCACATAAAATAGAGCACACACAATGTTAATATTATGGTATTTAATTTTTAAGTACCCGATAATGTTAAAAATGATAGTAATTATTTTTTTTATTCATGCATATCACCTCCCATAATTTTAGTTTTAGCTTACGTTGGTTGTGATTAGAATGAGAGTCCAACTGAGCTTCTTACCTTTCTTCCGTTCATATCCAATTAGTTTGTTTCCTCTAATTTTGTGGGTTAGTTTCTTATGATCTTATCCACAAGAGTCTTTGAACTGATTGGTTGGCTCCCACATTTTTTTTAAACTAAAAAAGAAGAGCACCAAAGCACTAAATCCTCAAACTTCAATTAATAAAAGGATAAAACAAAGGAGAGGGACATAAAACCAAAACCGGTAAACCTAAAACTAGGCATTCCAATTCTATTATTAATGTAGTAGTCTCTCATAAACAAAGGAAGTTCAGTCCAAACATTTAATCCATTCATGTTCAATCCTTTGGAGGCTTAGCTATTAGCACATTGATTTCCTTCCTTGTAAATGTATGATACAATGAAATTCATTTAGTAGTAGTCAATTTTATATTCTTCCATTTGTTTCTTAGAATACAAGGAATCGGTGAAATAGACTTGAATGTCATGACCACCAAAGTCGAATCTACCTAAATCCACAAACTCCTCCGGTTCCTTTGATTAGCCATATCAATAGCCCTCAAAACTCCTGATTGTTCAACATGATATGTAGAACCTCTGCCAAGATTCTCAGTAAAGCAAATGGCAAAGGAAGCTTCACTATTTCTGAATATTCCCCTACATGAGGAAGTTGTAGAAGAAGTTGCTCCATAATGCTGCATTTCATCCAATTAACATATGGGGGTTGCCAAATGATCTCCCTGATGGTTGGTACCTTTGAATGTGAATGGTGATGTTGAATTTTTTAAGGATGATCAAATCTCTAATAGAAGAATTGGATGCCCTTGAGGTGTTATTCCCATATAAAGAAACTGCACATATTATTTTGTTGATTGTTAACTTCCAACTGAAAGATTTTGCTTGATATCTGAATTGGCCCCACAATTGTAACTAAATTCAGTTACAAAATCACTATATAAATAGACGACTCCACTCAGTTTAAAAAACACATCAAAGAGTTTTATTGAGTTGTCGAGAACTAGTTCTCTCTTCTCCCTTTAGCTTGTGTTAAAGAGTTATTCTCCTATTTATTTATTTTTCTGACCCTTCGGAATAAGAGTGTCCTTAATGCCATAGTCCCTTTTAGCTAAAATGATTCTTGGGAATTAAGAATAGTCTTACGAGCATAATCTTTCTGATAATTTATGTCCCTTCAGAATAAAGAGTACTTTTAATATCATAATCTCTTTTGAATAATAATATTGTCCCTTCAAGATTAAAAATGATCTTAAGAGTATACTACTCCGTCCCAAAATATAAGCAAAAATGAGTCAACATAAATTGATGTATTTAGTACAAATTTTAAACCAAATACATTAACTTTTGTTGACCAATTTTTGCTTATATTTTGGGACGGAAGGAGTACATCCTTTGGATATTTTATGCCTTTGGAGAATTTAGGGGTTAAAAAAGGTGGTAGAACCATATTCGAGTGGTTGTAGTATCATATTGATATTTGGAGATGTTAAAGGTTAGAATAATGGTAATACTTTGAGTGGTCATAACACTATAATAGAGTGATCATGGTACCATAATTGATTTGTTTCAATATTAAAATAAGAGTGGTCATAATATCATATTGAATGTTTAGTTCTTGAATGATTAGCTACAATGCAGTAGTTAATTGCACAATTGTAGTTGAACTTGTTTTATCCTGCAGGTGGTGTGGTTAATAGTCTGTCTTGCATAATTTTGGGCAGTGCTATGAAACGTCTTAAAGAGAACGACCTCATCATGACTCTACCCAGTAATAACTTCGATGGATGAAAATTCTTTTCCATGATAAACTTTGAAAATCAAATACTACAGTTCAAAAATCCAAATACAACAATTTAGAAATTCGTATATATTTTTCAAGTTGTATGACTATGTCTAAATAAATTATATTTGAGGTTGTGACCACACAAGTGTTCTTCTACTATGTGATCAATAATTATCTAGGGGGAATAAAAAACATTCACACATAACACAAATCACTCATTTCGGTCTCGAATATAAGCAACAAAATAAAAAACTGATGATCTTGAATATAAGCATATCTCAACTACTTTTCCATTCCTAAATTAGCCTTCAATTAATGTGATTTTTTAATTCACATAGAACGAATTCCCATGAAGGGTAATTTAAAAATTACAATCGCATTCTTAATAGCTTTGAGGAAAATAAATGAGACCAACTAATTTTCTTAAAGGGTGTGTTATTTTTTTGCTGCTTATATATACGACTAGAGGAGTACGGCTCTAGTGTGTCTGGCAGGCCCGACCCAGAGGGTGTGCATCCAGCTCTATGGTGTCGGGCCTCACATTTTTTGGGCCCAAATTTTCAGTTTTTTGTAGACTAGTGGTAGTTTGTAATAATATAAAGGGATTTACTTTTCCCTTTAAACAAAAATGCCCATATAAAGGTAGTTTGTAATAATATAAAGGCCCCCTATGGTTTTTACGAAAATGCCCATGTGAATTTCGGATTTTAGAATCCGAACCGAGTGTTTCCTTTGTTATGGGGTGGAAAAATGAGTTTTTCACAAATTCGGATTTTATAATCCAAAAACCTTAAAAAGAAATAGGGCGCGTTCCTTGTTTTTTTTGGATTATAGAATTCAAACACCCCATAAACACCCTTTTTCAGGGAAAAACAGTTCTGATTATATAATCCAAACTGTATCAGCATAAATTGTGAGTCTGTTTGTAACATGGATAACCAGTTTAAGGACAATATTAATATTCATAACTCTCATCCTTTTGTTTTAGGTCATTGTTAGCTATTCTTAGTAAAAAAATCCAGTTTTCGAGCTACTTTATCAGATCTCTGAAACGTTCCCAGAAAATCAGAAAAAAAAAATGAAAGATCAAGACTCCTTTAGAAGGGACTTCTTATGGGACTCCGCTCCTTAAAATCCAAAATTCCATCGTTTAGACCCATTTTTCATTTTTTTTTCATTTTTCATATTCTAAGAAAAATCCAAAAAAATTTGCATTAGTTTTATTTGATTTTTAGAATTTTTTGTGGTATTTTTATATTTTTATGATTTTATTTGATAGGTTTTTATCATTTTTTTTTACTTTGTTTTTTGGTTGTTTTTAAAAGCAAAATTCAAAACTGCTGAAATAAGAGAGATTCTGATTGCTGATTATACATAAACATAGTTCGGATTATAAAATCTGTACTTAGTTTGGATGTGTTCGGATTTTAAAATCCGAGGGGTATTTTAGGGAAAAAATAGAGCGCGTGTGAAACACATAGGGTGGGAAAAGTAATAGCCTAATATAAATATTAAGCGTATAACCAAGTTAACAAGATTTGAGATGTAGCGTAGTGGAATGTGTAGCTTTGTGAGTCTTGATTTTTGATGTGCGTGTTCAAGTCCCAACTTCTTCCTTTTGAATTTTTTCATCGTTGAGTCTTGATGTGCGTGTGTTCAAGTCCTTTTGAATTTTTTTATCGTTTATATTAAATATAAAAAGGAATGGATTCAATGCAAGGTTTGAACTGCAAACATTGAGCTAAAACTCATTAATGAAAGTTAATACACCAAATAAGCAATTATATTGGATTAGGATTTTAAAAGACTATTTTTTATAAAAAAAAGTCTTTAAGATTTTAAAAGACTTTGTGGAATTGTATTGATTATGTGAGATTTTAAAAGACTTTTAATGGATTTATCACACTGACTTTTAAAGATTTCAAAGGATTTTTAAAGATTTCAAAAGATTTTATGGGATTATAGGATTTCAAAGGACTCACTGAATTTTAGGGAAAAAAACAAACAAACTTACAATATTGAATGATAATAATAATAAACAAATAAATTCTAACATTTGAATAAAAAAAATAAAACCAATAGAAAATTCTTTTACTAACAAAGTGATTAATGTTGTTATGTAAAAAAAAAAAAAGAGATTATCTTCTAAAATAGTAATAAACTTCATGTTCTCCTAAGTAGCATTTCTCCACATATCTGAACCTATACTAGTCCTCCATATATTAGCATCTTCTCGTTCCTGCTCTTGTGTTTGAGCATCGAGTTCATAATTATTGTCTTCATCAATAGGTAACATTGAAGATGAAGATGAAGACTCGTTAGTAGGTTCAATTGGAAATTCATCGGAACGACATTCTTTGCGAAGAAAGTTATGAAGTGTTGCACATGCCAACACAAGTTCTGCTTGTGTCTTAAACAAAAATGGAGGTGCTGACTTAAAAATTGTGAAACGCGATTTAAAAATACCAAATATTCTCTCAATCACATTCCTTAAGGACGCATGCCGAAGATTGAATAACTCCTTTTCATTTTCAGGGTCATTACCATGACCTGCAAAATCTTGTAGATGATATCACACACCTCGATAAGGAGCTAAAAATTTGCGTCGATTAGGAAATCCACAATCCACCAGAAAATATTTACCTAATTAAATTTACAATACATATAAAATAAGTATGAAAGTGAAAATAAAAAAACATCATTATAATTTAAAAATTAATTACTTATCGTGGGGCACTTTTAGTCCATTGTTCCTTGTCAAAGCATCATTTAGCAACTTAGAATCATGGGCTGAACCCTCCCACCCGCTAAGAACGTACATGAACTCCAAATCAAAGTTACAAGCAGCTAATACATTTTGTGATATCTTTCCATGACGATCACGATAACTGCTTACATCTCGGAATACATAACTTTCGGAATCATGCATAACTTTCGGAATACATCAGGATACATTCTAATACTTGTCGAAAGATTTCAGCATCTCCATTTAATGATTTATGTATATAGTCATATCCCTTACTAGTAATTCGTCGTCGAGTTAATGGACGATCAATATGTTCACCACGCATCATATTCAAAAACTGGTTTAGCACATGCATTAAAGCATAAATTGCCATCATATACATGTATGTGGCTTCATAAAATTCTTCATCTGTAACACCCATACTAACTTTAACTAGTATATTAGCATGTGCGTTAAACTGATACTGGATACATTTAAAAATTTCAATAATAATATTACATCACAACAGAATAAAAAACATGTTTACTCGTTTGTACAACAATCCAATACTGTTACAATACTTTTACAAATGTCCATTAAGCTTCTGAGCTGGTACACAACGAGCATTTGCACTTCATCCAGTACCTCATTGAAGATCTTCGTCACGAACCTCTGACTAACCTGTAAACCTGCACCAGAAGGAATGGGATGAGACATAATGTCTCAGTGAGCTCTACCCAACCTACTGTTGGCAACCACAGGGAACCTAGGGTCGCCATGCCTACCTTGGCAGTCTTGGGGATTTCCTATGATCGCCAAGTCTTTTATCTGCCTATGACTATAAGTCCTCCTGTAACTATAACTTGAACTGCCTATAATCTTTGTTGTGACTATCTATAATCATAACTGTAATCTGTCTATAACTATAACTTAGTGATCGAGGGAAACCTAGGATCACTTTCCAATAACTGTCTATAACTATAACTGTAAGTTTCCTGTGACTATAACTGTAACTGTAACTTTAACTATAACTATAAAACATAAAACCTATAAACAGTTCGATAGCAGTTTTATGTTAGCTGTTAGCGTTGAACAAACAATTAATCTGAGTTCATTTTACGGAGGGCACCCGGGTGGAGCAACCCCGAGATACGTCTCCCTATAAACCGGTGAAACTCCTATCATATCAGGCTAACACCGGACTCCCTATAAAACGTGTGGACAACCCTCTCGGAGAAGTCCCATCCGGCGAATCCCGGAGTCTGATGAACACGCCCTGTAACTGTAAAACGTGCAAGCACGCCAATGCCTTTAATCTTTAATTCTTTAACTTTAACGTATGAACATATAATCTGTTACTATAATCATATAACATTCCTGTAACTTATAATCTATAACCTATGATTCTTGGCTTATCGTTCTCATAAGCCACCTATAATCGTTGGAGAACCAACACTATAAACCTTACCTGTGACTATGATTGTAGAAACATTCCTATAATCCTTGTATTCTAAACTGAATACATCTATGATTTCTTATACCTAAAAATAGGTTCTCGACTTAATAAAGCTGTCTGCATTTCCTAAGAGTTAACAACTCACGTGCAAGGAATCTATCCATAAAATCCTTGCACTCATACTATGATTCATGCTTTCCTATCAAGGGATTCGACACATCGTTGTCATGTGCCGCCATTAGGGTTTAACTATACATATAACCTTTACTTCCCGTAATTCCCATGCCTTGCGCAATCCTTGCTCCTCTAATTTCTCATTCATTTAAAAGACTTTGGATGAGTTAAAATGGTGGTAATTGTTTCTAAAATATATTATAAGAAATCAGTTGCAAAAAGGCCATGCCCGCGCGCACCAGGACCCCCAGAACAGCTCAACGAAGTTGGGCTGTCCAGGGTTGGTCGCTACAAGCGCCCCCTTGGTCGCTACAAGCGCCCCTGGTCGCTACAAGCGCCAGTGTGGTCGCTTGAAGCGCGGGTAGGCAGGGATTTTTCCTGCCTGGTCGCTACAAGCGACAGCCCGTCGCTACAGCGACCGTATCAGTAGAAAAATGTGTAAAAATGTGATTTTCCACCATTTTTGCCCAATCAAAGATACCCAAGCATCCAAAACATGCTAGGGATGATTTTCTATTACAAATTGATAGTTTAAAACGTGTATGAGCAAGGAATTAGCAAGTAGGAAATTAGGGTAAAACTCTAAAACTTTCTATAACTTTTCCTATGATCTCAAACACTATAAATCTCACACAAGGGGGTTCTAAAACCCCTAGGGAGCTCACCTTAAACTTGCTTGGTGCTGGCTTAGCTTGCTTGCCCATTTCCTCAAAACCCTAGCTTGAGCTTCCTTGCTTTTTCTTTAATTTCTTCATGTTCTAGCTTTCCCCACAACCAAGTTGGCTTGAATCCATGATTAAAGGAAGAAGTTTGATGAATTGGAGCTTGATGATGGCAAGGAGAGGGAGGCGTGAGCCTAGAGAGAGAGGGAGAGGAGTTTATGAGTTTTTAGAGAGAGAAGTGGAAGAAGAGAATGAGGGAAAAATCTTAATTCCTCCTTTTAATTAATTCTTCCTTCCAAAATTACAACTTTGCCATTCTATACGTTTAACTTCTGTGATACTGTTAAAAGTCATGTTTAAACGGGATATTACATCATCATCTGCATCATCATCATCATCTGTAGCTTCAGTATCTCTATCTTCACTCATCCTTCATAATCAGTTTCTTCGTCCTTTATGACACTGCCATGATTATGAGACAATATTTAAGATAGTATCAGAGTCAATGTAAAGTCATATTTAAAACACTATAATGAAAATATA
Organism: Medicago ruthenica; assembly: GCA_018208015.1. Taxonomy (NCBI): domain Eukaryota; kingdom Viridiplantae; phylum Streptophyta; class Magnoliopsida; order Fabales; family Fabaceae; genus Medicago; species Medicago ruthenica. The sequence continues at coordinate 50,533,391 of CM031373.1, read as the reverse complement.
ATTAAAGTTCAACCACGATAATCTCACAAAACATATAGAACTAAATGCTTCGATCGAAATACAACCATTATAGTTCAACAACAAAAAAAGCAAACCAAACACTTGAACAAAAGTACAACCAAAATAAAAACCCAAAAATTATAGTTCAACAAAATCAAGATGTTCAAATAACACTTAGATGATTAAATATTAATCATCCCCTAACTTGAATTTTATCCAAGACAAGCGCTCTTCCGGTGACATCTTCAAGAAGAGGTCCTTATTTGCTTTAGAGTTCATCAATTCGGTCGTCTTGAAACGAGTTTTGTCATCTAAATTTGGAATATCTTTTATAATATCCCAAATATTATTCTTTAGCTCTCTATCTCTATCTATATCCTTTTCTCTTTTCTCCATCATGTTAGACATCTTTTCAAAATGCACTGCAATGGTCCCAATGCTAACAGAAAAGTTTTCCATAACAGGTCCTTGATTATTGATCCCAACAACGCCAGAACTCCCTCCGTACTCGGATCTAATTCTCTTATGACGATTTTGTTTTTCAACGGGAACCTCTGAATCTAAAGGTAAATGGGATGGTGGAGTATGTCGGTTAGGTGATGGAGGTTGGTACGGTGGTTCATAGATATCCGGTGCTATGAATGCATCATTATTGGGATCATATGAAAACCCTTCCATTCCAAAACTTTCACTTTCTTGCTCAAAAGTTGTTGCATCAGTATCCTCAGGGTCTACTGCTATAGAATTATTCCCGCTAGACACTCCACCTCCAACAACAATCTTCAAATACTCAAAATCAATCATACTCTTTCCTCGAAGTTGTTTGTGATTTGGATGGGACTAAAAAAACAAAAAATTCATTGTTAATATACTATAAATATTACCAAAAAAATCAATCATACTTTTAAACGATTACGAACTTAGCTCACCTTTAAGTAATTATTCCATACTTCATCACTAGTAGTGAAAGTCTTTGCAATTGAGTCCCATCCAAAACCAGAGTTGTTGCGCATAAGCGTTGACATCTTGTTGTATTGAGTTCTAAACCACTTCATTCGGATCAAGTAATGATTATAAGTTTTATGGGATTGAAATTTGGCATTGAGTCGTGGAAGGATAACCCGCTCTACAATTTGTTTACTAAGTGACCCATTGGCATCACGTAATCCTCTATTTATAGCATCCACCAAGAGGTACAACAACTCATTAGTTTCATCCATAGTCCAAGCTACATAAACATCTTTGTCCTTACCCTTGCCTCTGTTATTTTCTTGTTGTGAATCCCCCATTTTATCACTAATATATATAAGAAACTAGTTATTTCACAAGAACAATTGTTGTTTCCTAATTGCCAAAAGTATAGTAACTATATACCAAAAAATATATATATTCAATAGGAATAAGAAGAAAAAAATATATCTAATAAAATTAACAATCACTTAATTATATAAACAAATAAAATCAAAGAACAATTATATAAATCATAAAAATATATCTAATAATATTCAATGGAGAAAAAAACAAATCATAAAAAAAGCATGGAAAAATCAAATCGACAAAAACAATTTTTTTTTTTGCAAACAACAATCGAAAAAAAAAAATAAGCAAGCAGCATGACGCATTATGTAATGAACGTGAACCAGTATCCTTACAAAATCAGGCACAGAGATAATAGAATCAAACAAAATAATAGAATCAAACAAAAAAAGTAATCGGAACAAAAAAAATAATAATAGAATCGGAAAAAAAAAGGAAGTTGAAGAATTTGGTAGAGAAAAGAAAAAACCTGGCATGGAAGATGACGGCAGACAACGCTTTAAAAGACAGTGACAAAATCTCAAGGGTTTGTGTGAGATTGTTGGATGACAGTAGTATTTTTATTTTTAACTAAAAAGTCTCACAAAATCCACATCACCCAAGAATCCATCAAAATCTATAGACTTTTGAATACCAAAATACATTTTATAAGTCATGAGAAATCTCAATTGAACACCAACGGATTTCGTTGCCTTAAAAAAGTCATGATTGTCTTAATTGAATACCACAAGATTTGTTTATATTTTATAAAAGTCTTGATTGAATACCACTAGAATTTTTTATTATAAAAAAATCTTTTAAAATCTCTTGAATTCTCAATTCAATACACCCCCCAAGTATGTTAAAAATATATAAATCTTGGGGTGAATAGGAAGCCACAAGATCACGAGAGAAGAAAAAGCAGAGTAAAATAAAAAACTGCAAAGAAAATAAAAAAAGGGCAAAAGAGTAAATTTATAAGTATAATAAGAGAATATTAGTGATTCCTTTCCATACCTCCCAAATTGAAGAGGAACAAAAATGAGTGTAAGTGATGGAATAAGATGGACTCTACCAATATATATATATATATATATAGAGGACATATCACATGAGAATGACATTTGTATGTGAGAATAGTGAGAATAAATTGCAACCATTAGATTTAAAAACATGGGTTAAGATTAAAACACAACTTAATGTCATGTGCCAATTCTTCCCACTTGAACCTTTCTTCTTCCCCTCACCGTTATCCTATGAAGCCCGGATACTCCAAAATGGTGCCGTACCCGTGTCAGATACGTATCGGATACGGATACGCCGCGGATACGCCCGGATACGTATCCCAGAAGTATCCGAATGATTTAATTTAAGTTTTATTTAAAAAAATACGGGATATGTTACGGATACGTTCGAGATACAGAGAAATAATTCGGGATACGGCTTAATAGGTGGGATACGGTCGGGATACGCGTGTGTTAAAAATACAATGAGTTTATTTTTATTGTTTTTTTTTTGAACCATTTGCATTGCACTACTAGTTTTATATTTTATTATACATGTGAAATCCACTTTATAAGTAAGAAAAGAACAAAAAGTAACAGCATAAAGCTCCACTCACGGCCTCTTAAAAAATCCACCGCTCCAGAAACAGCATAAGTAAGAACAAAGCTCCAGAAACATTTTTCTAAAATCCACTGCTCCACTCACGGTCTCTTCAAATCCGACCGCCGCTGCATCATTTTCGGATTTCGACTGCAACTATGATTTTGTTTTCAGCAACGGTTCCCTTTTCTAGTGGTGGGAGGTAATATTTTTCCTTACAAAAATTCAATTCTCCTTCATCAGATCTGGGTTTGTAGTTGAAAGATATTATTTTTACTTGTTGTTGAAAGATATTATTATTACCTTGTTGTTGAAAGATATTATTATTACCTTGCGTGTATGTCTAATATATATATTAAAAAAATTGTAAACGTATCTAAGCCGTATCGTATCCTAAATTTGAAATTTTTAACGTATCCGCGTACCCGTATCGTATCGTACCCGTACCCGTATCCGTATCTGGGCTTCATAGCCGTTATCTCTCCTCAACCCTTTGCATTCTCATATCTCTCAAAGGTTATTCCGGTTATCAACAATGAAGATTCCTGCCATCTCTCACGTTCCAGCCATCTCTCTGTGTTTCTCTCCTAGCCTTTCGTGTTTTCATTCACCGTTATCTTATTCGTGAACATGGGTCGCCGTCGTTTTCAAATTAAACATGTCAGGTGCTTGTCTCCACAACCCTTCCTTTCTTTGCTCATCTAGCCGCCACTGGTAGTGATTCCACGAGCCACAACCGTAGTCTTCCCAATCACTTCTACCACAAAACCATCATCGTCCCACATGCCATGTTACTTAGCAACAATTAAGAAATTGGATAACATACTGAAGGGAAAATCAGACTTGCAATTGATTTTGGAATATATTTAAATCAAAAAAATTATTCAGGGGTTCTATTTTTTTCTTCTTCTTTGAATTACAGGATTCTAATTTTAATTTTTCCTAAATTACAGAATTCTAATTTTAAATTTTCTAGATATATATTTAGATAAAGAAATTCATTTAGGTGTGAAGTGGTGGTGGTGCCGGAACTGGGGATGGTTGTTCCGGTGAGTCGTCCCCTTGCATGGGAAGAAGAGGTGGTTCGCTGGAAGAGATGGTGGAGGATGAGGGGAAGAAGAAACTTTAAAGCAGGGTTGGAAAAAGGATGGAAAGATACCGACAACGTGAAAGAAGAGGAGTTTTTGTCACATGACTCACTTAATTGTGTTTCAATCTTATTCCATGTTTTTAAATCTAATGACTGCAATTTATTCTCATCATTCTCACATACAAACATCATTCTCACTTGATATGCCCCCTATATATATATATATATATATATATATATATATATATATTAAATTATTAGGATCCCAATTTTTTTTATATTTGATGAGTTACAGCCCTAGTATTCGGAAATTGTGACCTTCTTTTGGCACATTGGTTTATCAATTCAATTTGGGCTTAAATAGTTAATTCGTCCCTGTAAGTTCGCGTGTTTTTTGTTTTCGTCCCTGTATCTTTTTTTGTTGCGAAACAAACCTCGTAAGTTCTAAACTTTTTTACTTTCGTCCCTGCCGTCACTCTCTGTTACAAAAACGCACATGTGGCTAACAGAAGCTGACGTGGCAACCTGTGACATGGGGAAATTGGCTGATGTGTCCATCCATGTGACCAGTCACCAGGTTTAAGGGACGAAATCCAAAAACGAAAATTACCAGAGGGACTAAATAAAAAAAATGGGCGGTAATCAAGAAAAATTCAAATTAAAAACCCATTTCTCTTCCATCTTCTTCCTCACTTCTAGCTTCTTCTTCATCTTCGTTTCATTCATTCTTCAATCATCAAGTCTCATTGTTCCTCAACAACAACAACAACAACAACAACCTAGAATCATCATCTTAATTCTCATTCTTATTCATTCATTTCTTCAAGAATCCAGATTCAACCCTTTTTAAGTTCCTTATCATGAATTAAAAAAATGGATTTCTCCAAATTCTCTCATCATCATCAACACATCAACGACAACATCAACAACAACACAGAAGCAACAACAATACCAAACCAAATTCAACCATTTTTTGCTTTCTTTCATCATCATGAATTAAAAAAAAAAAAAAGAAAAGACGAAGGAAGGAGGAACAAATCGAGAGAGAGAGAATAGAGAGATCCAAATTCAACCCTTTTTCTCTTTGACCCTCTTCTACTCTTTTTCTCTTTGAATTCGGATTCAGAATCCAAAGGAAGAACGTGAGAAGGAATTCAGATTCAGATTTGATTTTGGATTCAATTGGTGGTGGTTCTGTGATGGTGAAAATGAGATAGGAAGAGTTAGTGTTGTTGTGTTGCATATTGGAATTGGAAACTGGAAATGGGAGAAGAGAAGGAAGATAACGTGTTTGTACGTTTTCACCATCTCAATCCTTTTCTTTTTTATTTCAGTTCTTCTATAATTTGGGTTTTATGTTCTATGCAATGCTAATTTTATGGTGAAGGATTCAATAATTTTTTTTTTCTGGGCTTGTTTGTTCAAGTTTTTCTGGGTTTTATATGAACATAATGTTGAAGATGATGAAGAAGCTGGAAGTGAGGAAGATGATGGAAGATAAATAGGTTTTTAATTTGAATTTTTCTTGATTACCACCCTTCTTTTAGATTTAGTCCCTTTGGTAATTTTCGTTTTTGGATTTCGTCCTTTAAACCTGGTGACTGGTCACATGGATGGACACATCAGCCAATTTCGCCATGTCACATGTCGTGACGTCAACCTCTGTTAGCCACATGTGCGTTTTTGTAACAGAGGGTGACGGCAGGGACGAAAGTAAAAAAGTTTAGAACTTACGAGGTTTGTTTCACAACAAAAAAAGATACAGGGACGAAAACAAAAAACACGCGAACTTACATGAACGAATTAACTATTTAAGCCTTCAATTTATGGAAGGTTCAAACTTAATGTGTGTCCATGTGCTATCCACCAGTCCCAAAGAGGTGAATCAGGTGATACCTCTACCAAATCTATAATGTGTTTGATTTTGTGGTGATAAAAATTGTGTTTCATTTTTGTTTCTTAATGAACATAATTTTAATTCTTGACATTTTTTGAAGATAATAATATGGACATACTCACATAAAAAAGTTGAACATAATAGGTTGACATAACTTAAACACAGTTTGAAGATAAAAAGCTAGTAACCATGATATTCATATGAACATAATTTTCACTATTAGGCTATGTTTAGATTGATGGGATGAGATGGAGTGAGATGAAATGAAATGGAATAAAGTTATATTCCATTGTTTGGATCGTAAAAAACATGATGGAATGAAATGAAACCCAATGGTATCTATTCCATCTTATTCCATCACTTACACTCATTTTTGTTCCCCTCCAATTTGGGAGATATGGAATGGAATCACTAATAATCTCTTATTATACTTATAAATTTACTATTTTGCCCTTTTTTTTATTTTCTTTGCAGTTTTTTTATTTTACTCCGCTTTTTCTTCTCTCGTGATCTTGTGTCTTCCTATTCACCCCATTCCTTTTTTTTTTCTCCATCAACAAATTGATATTTTCTTCCATATTTTTATTCTGTTTTAATGAAAAGTTCCCAAATAAAAAAGTAACAAATTTGATTGTCATCTTGTGCTTCCCTTTAGTCTCTCTTTAACTCACGTTAGTACCCATTTTTTCTTTTATTATTTTCATTGCATTTGTGTTGCATGATAAATTACACGTGGCACTTGCAAAACATTTATCGTGCTATGCCAATTCTGGTCTTGAAAGGTAAATGTGAACATTTTATGGTTGATGTATATCTATGTCATTTTTATGGATTTCTTTCAAAATGTAAGTTCAATGTTGCTTTCATGCTTGGATAACATTTTAAGCTAAACAATTTTAATTATTTTAGTAAAGTATAATACATTTTACATAATAGTGTTTTTCAAAAAAATAAGGGTAAAATTGAAATAAAAAAATTATAATCCATTCCATTCCGACCCCTTCCCAAACAATGGAATGACAATTCTGTTCTATTCCGTCATAAAATATCCAAACAATTGAATGAGATCTCTATCCCATTCCGCTCTGTTCCATTTTATTTTATTCCGCCCCGCTCGTTTCCATCAATCCAAACATAGCCTTAGAGACTATAAACGAAATGGAAAATTTATTGAGGACGAAAACATCCCATTTTTTATTTGTATAGATTAAAATCAAAATTTGTTATATATTTTTTTAATGAAAAGCTTATTGTGCAAAAAAAAAAATTGTATTGTGCTCTTACAATTAACAGGTAAAACAGGTTAAAGTCATCCATGAAGCATGTTATATATAAAATAAACAAAGGTCTGGTTATACATACATACATCCAATATTATTATTATTGGCCATGGCTACCTTGAGTCATAAAACATAGAAAATTAATAATATTATCCCATAACACAACAAACAATAGGGTAAGCTAGCCATTGAAAGCAGGAGCAATGTGGTCATTGCCTGTAATATCAGGGTAACTTGTTGCTGGGACATCATAATTGCTGAACAGCTTGTAAGAGGAAATGAGGGAAAGAATCACATAGCAAACAAGTGCTACAAATGTGATAGCTACTGAAGCTGTGACCTTATGACAAAATTGACCAAAAGAGCCACAAGCTGAGTTCCACACTGTTGCACTGTCTCCATTCTCGGCCAGGTACACCACCTCCATCGACGAAGCTCCCGCGCTCAGAATTATGTATGTTAGTACCTATAGGAAAGAAATCATTACAAAAATATTTCAATTTTTCTAAGAGAATTAGACATCCTGAGTTTAATTTCATGTTTGGATTTGCTTTTTCAAAAAACAGTTTTGGGTTTGCTATCTTATCTAGTATGAGATGTTCAATTATTGAAATAGCCATACTTGGTAAGATCTCACAAGTTGCACAAATATAAACATGTGTTGATTATTGACGGTCGATCTATAGAGGATCCATTAAGCATATTTTTAATTGAAATTTAGGTTGTCAACAATCAAAATATTTTGCTACAATTTAGTTGTTAGATTAAGCTCGGATGATTTGTAGTGACATCGGTAGATCATATTTCAAATATAACTAATCTGATCTTACATAATGGTAATGTGTATGAATAGTTGTATTTTTGTTTTTTCTGTCAAGTGTGCAAATAATGTGACATGAAGTCCAAAAACGTCGTAAGTATGTCTTCCATAATTATAAAACATGTCAATAGTGCGTTTTTAGTGGTATGTTTATGAATAGTTGTGTCTTTGTCTTTAGTGTACCTCCTTAGCTATAAAAGGAGAAGAATTGTAACATAATCTTTGCAACAAAGTTCAAATAAAATAGCGCAAGATATATAGAAATTTATAGTTTAGTAGTTAGTTCCTTACTAATTGGTTAGCCTTATAGATGTTTGATGTTATGATTTTCAATTTAACTTTTACCATTTTTCTCAATTCAATTAGATTATTGATCATCCTGTCATGTATCACACACAAAAGGACTAGATTCACATTATAGTCATATAATAAATTTATTTTGTGTGTGGACAGAAAAGGGTGGAACCTGGTCAAGAAAAAAGAAAGTCCAAGCACGAAGCAGAGTGGGGCGGGGGGCAGCAACAACGACAGCAGAGAGTAGGGAGTAACCTGCGCAAATGCCATTTGCATGCACCAAATACCTGCAACGTTACATCCAAGTCCAACAACCAAATCACTCACCAAAATTATTTAGTTAACTTTTTTTTAAGGGAAAACTATTTAGTTATTTGTCATATAAAAAAAAAAAAAAAGAGTTTGTTTATTTTGACCAAATTGTATATTTGAAGTCAAATATCAAGAACTAATCGTTTACTAAATGTCCTAAATTCCAATTTCATTTGCCACCATCAAAGACTAAAGCATAATATATATGTCTATTGCATTATTTCCACAATATGTACTGAAATACTAGTAGTTATTAAAATAGAGTCAACAAGTGGTTGTTGAAATTATTTTATTGTTAACTCAAGTATCAAGCTTAATTAAAAGAGATCAAAACTTAAAAATAGTATATAAAGAGTGAATCTTCTCCACTCAACATTTATATTTATGCATCAAATTCAATAGTATTGAACGTGAGAGGTGTATTTGAAAAATCAAGTCTCACATTTATTTAAAATAGAGCATGAAATATATTTATAAAAGTGACGCATCTTACCTCACAAACCAATTTTGTCACGATGATTAGACCCGATATAAAACTCAATACGACCCATCATATTATCCTCGTATCAATCTAAATGGTTTTGGAAATATGTGTACCGAGAAATATCTAAGTCACGTTCGAAAAGATACAGTGAGACTTGAAAAATAGTTTATAATTAAATAGTGGCTAATTTTATTAGGATAAGTTATAATTGGTATGAAACATAAGAATGCATCTTCATTTTTTGAATCTTTGCATAAGAATTGTTAATTTCTATGATGACTAAATAGATATCGTAACAATTGATCATTTTAAATTTATGAAATAATAATTTAGTCTCTTAAATTGAAGAATAAATTTAGTGGTTTTGATGGATATTTACTAAAAATATTTTAATAGAGGAAATGAATTGTTATTTAGTAAATTTCAGAGAGTAAATTGATAAACCATTACATGCAAGTTTATAGTGTACAAGTGAGATAAATGTTGAATCAAAATATGATGAGAATTATTATCGAAAAGTGGAAATAATGTATTCAGTGAGTAGTTGATAGATTTATTATATACCTGAAAGCTCCAAGGTCATTGTAGGAAACAGAGCCATACTCATTTTCTTGGGAATTTTTAAGCATAAGAACAAGCGCTGCTACACAGAGACCAATTGGAAGAAGACGCAGGAATGTCTCAGCAGTGCGTAGGAAGGAAGTTGTGTTACCTTCCAACTCCTCGCCAGTTGCAGCAGCAGCAGCAGAAGGTGCCATCATAACCTGCATTGGAGACCTTGTAGCTGAAACTACAGTGCCACTTCCTTTCTCCATCATTATCACAATATTGTGTATTGTTTTTTGCTTGGTTTTGATAAGGGTAGAGAAGTGTGCATGTACTATTGTACTAGAGGAACTAACTAGTAAACTAAAGGGTATGTGAGAAATTAAGAAGAGAGAATGGTAGAGATAAGTTAGGTATGGAGAGACTGAATTAGCATTCAATGTCATTATGGCAGGCCACATATTCCCAAGACTATGTATGCCTTTTCCATTTTCCCTCTTTCTATGCTTTCATTTTCCTCCATTCATCAACCAACAACACCTCAATCTCTGTAAGCATATTTTTTTTTGGTGGTGTTCAATTTATGCACAGCAATTTTTTTTTTATCATATTTGCAAAAACTATTTTTCTTACAAAATTGACATTTTTAGTTTTAAATTTAGTTGTAATTATGTTTTTATAATTATTTACTTTTTCATTTTGTATTTATGATAATGAAAATTAATCAATGATTAATAATGTTAGTTTTTTATATTGAGTGAGGAACATGGTCGGATTTTTGACATCTTTATCACATCACTCCTTATTTTTTCTACATCATCTACCAAATTATCCTTAGCACAATTCTAATGATGATCTTCACCTAACTTTTATTTTGAGCCTTGCTAAGTCATATACTCTTAAAACAACTCACTTATTTTTTGCTCTAAGGTTGCGGCTCTATTGAACTCATTGAATCTCACAACTCTATCTCACAAATGAATATTTTATCCAAATTAATTTTTTTTCAACTTAAAATATTAATTAAGTATTTTATTACTCCTTGCCTCATTCAACTCCCCTAGTCCCACCACAAAGTGATATAATTGAACCATATTTTTCCAAATGGAATGAATGCATGCATCTTAATAGACTAATAATAGTAAACATGGAACCATATTTTGATAACATTTTACAAATATTAAATACTTGTTGATGTGGAAGGAAATTCAAAATGAACATACTTGTAAATTTTTAAGAGTTTGTCTAACATGTGCAGTATTGCACGTGTTAAAGATACTAAAAATAGCAACTTTTTACTGAAAACTACAACTATTTATTAAAAATTTATATATTTAATATAAAATGCACAAGTTTTAATACAAACTTACTAATTTAAATTTCTTAACATGTGCAGATTTGCACATGCTATATATATATATATATATATATATATATATATATAAACAAAGGAATTAGTCCACCAATCATGAAAATCAAAAAAAGAAATTAGGCCGATGAGCCTTCAACCACCACCAATAATGAAGTTTTACCTCATCAACCATATGATCAATTGATGAATGTTTATTTTGAAAAATCCGCATGTTACGGTCCTTCCAACTGCAAGCCAACCAAATAACTTGTAAATAATAATGAGTATCCTTCCTAAAAAGATTTGCACCCCCAAAATAGCCATATTGAGACAATCACGGTCCAAAAATAGACGATTAATCGATTCTTGTATCCCACAACCCCCATAGAAGATCAAAAATCCTGAATAAAGAACTCAACAACGAGCCAAGTTGTCTTTAGTCAGTATCCTTTAATTCAGCAACCTCCACGCGGAGATAGAAACTTTGAGAGGCACCCCTTTGTTCTAAATGATGTCCTTGAAAGGAGAATGAATAAGGTTCTCTTCGAGAGTCAACAATTAATAGACTCTTTTGACTATATAACCATGTTCTGGTTCATTTTTTCAAAACCAAGTGTCTGTTGTAGAATTTGTTTAATGGAACATAAAATATGACTCAATCGTGAGACGACGTTATTCTTAAGGTATTCGTAGTAAAAAGCTTTACTATGATGTGATATAGTAGTAACACAATTAGACAATTATGTGGATATACTGATGACCACATCTCACTGATCATTGATAAAGAGTTACAAAGTGTCATATTTGTTATTGGATTAACTCATTATGAGAATACTACATTATGACTAATATTTGTTATTGAATTAACTCATTATGAGAATACTCATAATGAGTTATTTAAAGTGTCGTAAGATATTCTCATAGTGATAGTTGTGTACTCCACCCTTCAACATGAAACCACGATGTACCCTGGATATAGAAGTTAAGTACTTTGTTGTCGTTCAAATGTTGTCTATAAAAGGATGATTGTATAAAGTCAATTGACGGGTACTCCACGAATCATGCTGAGAGACATGCGTGATATAATTAGAATTTTTCCCTCCTGCATAACAAGAGAAATATTTGTGGCCCAATCTTAAATTGGACAAGAATGACAAAAGTCGTGTCTTGTGTTTAATATATACATGAGGGTAAAAGGGTAATTATGCGCATGATCATTATCACGGAAAGCTTTCGTCAAATCACAAGACATTCTCGTCACTTGGATAATAATGATGTGTTGTTAGATATCACTCGATGCTTATAATAGTAAATGTAACATCCATACTAAACTGCCTAGAATATTTAGTATGCGTATTAAACTTAGTACTGGATACATTAAAATTACAGCAGAATTTTTCTTTTCGAATGAATACATTTATAGTACAAGTTCGTACATCCAATGAATTATGACATCTGACATATGTTCATCTCTGGCACAACACAGACTCCGTATAAAATATCTGAGACTGGTATGAATCATGTACGTAAATGTGAATCATCCGGTTTCCTTCTGCTGATCTCCGACACGAATCTTTTGCCTGCGAACAACCTGCTTTCTTGAAACTAAATTAAAGGGACTAGGGGTGCGACGTGCGTCTCAGTGAGTTCCACCTATCCTAAGCTGCAGGCGATCTCGGGGATTCTAGGATCGCCGCATGTCTCTACATGACCCTAAAAGGGTAAAGTGTTCTATTCTGTATAACTTAGCGATCGAGGGAAAACTAGGATCACTAACTGTCTCTATCATATTCTCATCGTAATCATATTCATAATTTCGTATTCATATTCATAATATCTCATTCTTAAGTTAGCGGGTTAGTGTTGAACATACAATTACTTATCTGAGTTCATTTTACGGAGTGCATCAGAGTGGAGTAACCCCGGAATACATCTCCCATCATAACCGGCTAAATTCCCTATCTGAGAGCTAGAACCGGTACTCCTCTTATTGCTGCGTGGACAACCCTCTCGAAGAAGTCCCATCCGGCATAATCCGGAGCCTGCTGGACGCAACTTATAACTTACATGTTTATAACCCTCTCGGAGAAGTCTCATCTGGCATAATCTGGAGCCTGCTGTATATGTTTAATCTCTTAACATACGTGTGGACAACCCTTTCGGAGGAGTCCCATCCGGCATAATCCAGAGCCTGCTGGACACGTTTAGCATAGTCTTATAATCTTATGTGTGGAGCACCCTTTCGGAGGAGTCCCATCCGGCATAATCCGGAGCCTAATGGACACATTTAATCTTATAGTCTGATTCTTGTCTTAATTATTCATGTGTATGTCTAATACATTATTCTAATCATATGCATATCTAATGCATTCATCAAGGTGGATAACCATCTGTCATTTAGCCTATATAATGAGGTTCTAAGCATATCGTTCTCATATGCCACTTACTTGAAAGTTGGTAATCTTTCCCATGGTTAACATACTTCTCATGATACCTCTCTCAACGTCAATGCATATCTCTAATCATATTATTCCTTGATTGTATATACGTTTAAACTCATTTTAAGACCATTATTGTTCCATTGATACAACATACATAAGTTTTAGAAAAGTTTGATTCTGGACACCTTCGCTTAGTGATCATCTGGACGACTTCGCTTAGCGACCAAGAACTTTGCTTAGCGAGCATCTGCCCAAATTTGGGTTTGAAACTTTGCTGAGCGAAAACTAAGCGAAGTTTGGCAGTAACAAATATTCTGCTCGCTCGCTGGGCAAACTCCTGCTCGCTCAACGACCGTAGCAGAACTCAGAACTGCAGAAAAATGTGTTTTTACTAAAAATGTTCATACCCAAATGTCCATGAAGGATTGTAGTGTACCAATGGCTCAAAATTATGAATATAAGTCAACAAATTCAAGGATCAACACATTTTAGAGAGGTGCAATGACATTACGGGGAGTAAGCTACTTATATAATCACTTATTTTAAGTTAACTCACTCATCATAACCAAAAGGGAAATTTCTAACTAAAAAGGTACTCACCTTAAACATTTGAACCAGCTTATGTTCGTCCCACTGCCAGCTTATAGCTTCTGCCATCACCAATCCTCCATAATCACTTCTCTGACAGTTTTCCCAAAACAGCTTATTTGCAACAACTTTCCAAAACAACTTAAATCACTTTTCTTGATCCTCATGTGAAACTTCCAGCAGCTACCCCCTTGTTTCTGAGTTCTTATCATCAACCCAAAGCATAATCTTTAACAAGAACACACATGCATAACCTCCACTAGACTTGAATTGAACAATCCCATCTTAAGGAAGGAGAAGAGTGGATCGGCCAACAAGAGGAAAAGAGGAGGAAAATCCTAACTGGCTACTGGTTTAATGTGACAAAAGGAACACAATTCTTCATTTGCATGTGGATTCCATTGAGTTTTGGCTGAAATTGGTGGATTTGGAGAAGAGAGTGAGTGGCGTGAGGTTAGAGAGAGAGAGAGAGAAGGGGAAATTCTGATTGCTAGAGAGAGAAAGGTGAAGAGGAAATGAGGGAAAAAGGAAGGGATGAAGCTTATATAGTCTCTGGGCAGAATTACGGTTCTACCCTTATTGCTAAATTTTCCTCAGATGCGTAACTAAACAATACTGATAACTAATGTTTAACAAGGTTATGAGCGGGATATTACAATAAATATAAAATTTAATATTATTCTCAACATTACGGTTATTAAAACATATGTTAAATTTAAATATAAAATTTAACATTATGTTACAATAATCATCGTTGAATGCAATAAATTCCAATGTAATGTAATAATATTTATGTTGTGTGTAATAATATTTATGTTTTAATGTAATGTAATAATAAGTATCCAGCGAGAGTTAACTCACGTTGGTATATACCGAGCTTGACTTAAGTCACGTTGATTTATACCAGACGTGACTTAAGACACGTTGTGAGATTTTGGTCGATTTGTATGAGAATGAGCAATTTTGTATGAGAGAAGAACAATTTTCTAACTATTATCCCCAACCAGTAAATCATTATCGACAGATTCGCATTAATCCTTTGCATTTGCATATATGGATGATGGATAAGTAACGAGTTCTGGACCTATCTATCGACCGACGTGTGTGGACAAAAGGCAATAATACGCTGACTTGCTCAACCAACATAATTTAACACTGGAGATATCAACAACTTTATTTCGCTTTCTCAATAAAGTTGGTGATGTTCCATTCTTAAATAATTACGAGCATTAGTCTCTTTGGTCTTATTTGTTTTAAAAAAATAAAAGTAATTTTTAGCAGAAAAAGTTGCAACAAATCAACCTCAATTTGAACTATCATCGAAAAAAAGACAATTAAGTCTCTTAACAACAATTAAAATTAGACTATATGATCTCTATAACATAAAATTTTTAATTAAGTAATTGGATTCAGGCGGTTAATGAACTCTATCAATGACGAATAGTTCAGAAAAATCTGAATTCGATTCATAGATAAATTGGTTATTAGTCAAACGTTACTTATCTCTCGATCAAACTTCGAATTATCAGAGTTGCTTTCTCTATAAGGGTTAACACAAAAAAAAATGTTCTCTAAGAGTGTGTTTGGATGAGGTAATTGAATTTTTTTAAAGAATTTAGAATTCTAGGCAATTCAAATTATTCAATTAAATTACTTTCATTTCTCAATACTTTTGTTTGGATGGAGTAATGAAAAATTTCATTGCCATCATTTTTGGGCAACTTTTATAAATTTTAATTTTTTTGGGCCAATTTTGAAAATTGAAATTATGGGTCAATTTGTAAATTTCAAAAATTTTGAGGGGTCAAATTATAATTTTTGAAAATTTTGAGGGGTCAATTTGCAATTTTTTGGAAATTTATTGGGGTCAATTTGAAAATTAAATTTGAGGACCAAAATGTAAAATTTGAAAAATTATAACAATGAAGAATTTTGAAATTCTTAGCTTTTAGGTGTCGTTTGGAATTCTCTAAATTTAACTTGAACAAAATACTTCATAAATTTCTATCATTTTGAAATTTCTTCAAATTATTATCCAAACAATGGAATTCACCTCAAAGTATTTGAATTACCTCAAAATATTACATTACCTTAAAACATCCCCCATCCAAACACATTCTAAAGAGTCTCTTCTTGAATAAATCACACAATTTGCTTCTTTAGTATTCAAACTATAAACATCTAGCTAGATATGACCAAGATTTATCTTAGTGGTAAACCTCACGGTACATCATTTAAATTTTATTTGGGACAATTATAAAATGATTATTGATGTCAGAGTTATTAGGGGTAAGAATATGCTAGACTATTCAACAACGGTCTATGCCTCACATACTTAAATGCGGCTTGGTATAGCTCGTTTGGTAAAAATGTTAAACGCAAACTCTTTAAAACGTTTATTTATTTAAACATGTTACACTTGGGCTCTCTAAAAAGTTTATTATTATGCATGTTATGTCGGACCGGACTGACTTGTATATATGTAACTAAACTAGAGGAGGGTTATGGACACATTCTTTATAACACACTCTTTAACACTCACTCTTATATTTAGTAAAATATACGTGGGTACCACACTTTGAAAATAAGTCCCACATAAAATAGTGAGACATACATGAGTTTCGCTCTATAGAAGAAGAGTGTTAGAGAAAATTTTTAATAGATAATGTTCATAACATTTATGGTAATTTTATAAGGTAGTTCAACTGTTAATTTTAGTAAAAAATTCAATCAGCTAACTTATCGCTATCGGCTATAAGGTAACATATCAGCTATCTGTTATAAGCTCATCCGGTACAAACTAACTCATAAGCCAAGAGACAAAATAAAGTGTTACTCTACAGAGACATACATGAGTTTTACTCTATAGAAGATGAGTGTTAGAGAAAGTGTTAAAAAATATAATGTTCATACCATTTCTCAACTAAACTATAATAATAATAATAATAATAATAATAATAATAATAATAATAATAATAATAATAATAATAAAGTAATATAAAATAAAATAGGCAAAATTACACTCGTATTCTCCTAACTTAATTTCAGATAACGACTTCGTCTTTTATTTTATTTTTTCACGTCATTTTTGTTCTTTTGGTCTCTTTGCATATGAACTTTCAAGCATCAAATCCAACATTTGTATGAAAACATGAGTGAAGAACCATAAATTTGAACATTTAGAGCTCATATAGAAATAAAATCATAGATTTGAGACTTGAAAATACATATGTAAGGTGATCGAAATGACAAAAATGACGTGATAAAAAGATGATGAACGAAATCGTTACTTGAAATTAAATTAAGGGACGACAAGTGTAATTTGTACAAATAAATAGTTTGTTTGGTAAGACCGAGTTTTCAACTTATAACTTGTGTCTTATAAACCCATTTGACTAAAAAAGACTTGTTTGGTAACAGTCACTTTGTCAAGTACTTATAACTTATTTTTACTAGTTATATCGTTTTTTTGATAAGCTAATCAAAGTAACTTATAACTTATCATCATTTATCTCAATTTTATCCATGTAATCTTAATTGAAAAAAAATCATTAAATATATAACTTTTATATCATTTCATATTTATAAGTTAGTTCAACCGTTAATTTTAGTAAAAAATTCAATCAACTAACTTATGAGCTATAAATTATCTGTTATAAGTATATCCGCTACAAACTAACTTATTCGCCGAGAGACAAAATAAAGTCTTAACACAAAATTCAAATTGTTATCGGCCTATTAATTGTTGTAGATGCAGGCCGAATGTTCTTTTAAAAGCCTTTCTACACAATTTTCTTTTATAATTTAAAGAAAAATAATATTTGTAGAACCATTTTAATTTATGACAACTTTCAAAATGACATTATTTAGAAAATAAAGGGGACTTAATTTGTTTACATAAGTAGGAGTTTGTGACTTAAAAGTGGATGTAATTAATTTAGGTTTAGAGAAGAAGAGGATGGGAAACAAAAAGGACGTGTGTGGGGCTGTTATTGCCATGAAAAGGGAAGATGATAAAGCGTGTTTAGTGGTTTGTTTGTCCATTCGTTTATTCAAAATTGGAAAGAAATTTGTTCAATTCTCTCATACTGACTTAGACTCAGTGGGCGCCGCGAAGCATGCAATGCAGCATGAATATCTGACTTTTAGTTTTATGTCATTTCCATGTCAACACTTTTCGACCTTATCCATCCATCAATCCTTGGGCTTATTTAGACTTAGGCTTAATTGCTTTAAGATAAAAAATAATTAATAAAACTACATCATATATACAACAGTTGAGGATTGAACCCGCACTCCTCACGTATCATTTTTAAAAGTTAAATTTTTAGTCATTAGACTACTTAATAAAAAAAAGATTTATAATAGAAGAAGTAGATAAAATCTTCAAAAAAGCATTCTCACTAAGGTTTTGCCCAAATTGAAGGATTAGTTTTTGCCCAAATATCTGATACGTTAATGAAGTATACTATTTTTTTTGTCCTTTAATGGAATTTTGATCCTTACTTACATAGTAGAATTTAAATGAGGAATTATGTAAGAGAGATTCTACCATTAAAACTAATAAGATAAGATTAGATTAGTTTTTACAATTTTTCTTTAAAAAGAATGTTTTAACGGTACTTTTTTTTATTTAAAAAAAAAAAGAGAATGTTTTAGTGGTACGATAATAACTTGTTAGAGGGTAGAGGGACGTGTCAAGTTACAAGTCAAGAATAAGCATAAACATAAATAAGTCAAAAATAAATAAATAAATAAAGGGTGTACCATATTTAGCTAGGTAAAAGGATAATATTAAATTGTTACCTAAGAAAAAGGATAACACTAATTGGGTGGGTCTCAAGAGCGACAAGATAAATCATATTCGGATAAAGCCGAATCTTACTATTTCTTTCCAAGGAAGAATATCATCGATAAAGTATATGTGATAATAATAAATTGAAAATAAATGTTAGTCTTATCCACCACCTCATACCTTCTTTTTTTTTCTTATATATACACAATTTACAATCCAAACATTCCCCAAACTATATCATCCCATTTTATTTTCCTAGACAAAGTATATGTGTTTGTAATTGTTGCTTGTTGAATTGTGGTTATTGTTATCTTGAAGATATCTAATTAGAGATGGAACAAACAATGAACAATCCTATGATTGAATCACCAAAGAAAAGACCATTTCATGAAGACTATGATGATATTGTAGACGGTTCTTTCTTTTCTTCTGATTCTGAAGTTTCAAATGGTAATACCTCATCAGAATTATCAGAATCTGATTCATTTGAAGATGTTACATCTCCTGCTTCATCTTCTTCATCCTCATCGACTCATCAACTTGAAGCAGCTGATCCATTAAGTGACATGTCTTCTCTGTTTCAACAGCTTCCAATAAAGTAAGTTTTTTCTCCAACTTTTTTTTTTGGCTTATTTTAAGCTTTTCTTAATGGGTTTTACCTTTTCTTTCCATTTTTGTTTTTGGGCTGTTGTATTTTCTTATGAGTATGCTAAAGTTTGCGTCTTTTTTGTAGGAGGGGACTTTCAAAATTCTACCAAGGAAAGTCACAATCTTTTACTTCATTAACAAATGTGAAGAGTTTAGAAGATCTTGCAAAGCCAGAGAGTCCTTACAACAAGAAGTTGAAGTCATGTAGAAGCTATGGTGGGTTTTATGAGAACCAAGATTCATGTTTCAAATCAACTAGTGCTATGTCAAGGCTTGTTTCTAAGAGGGGGGTGAGTTCAGCAAGTTCGAGGGGTTCATGTTCTTCTTTGAATGCAAGAAAGGGAAGTGGAAGTAACTTTATGGGTAGTAGGCCACCAATTCATCCTCATAATAGATCATCTACTAGCACCAACAATATCTCTAATCAAACTGCTTTTTTTGCTTGAAAGGGATTATGTGATGTTTTTTTGTTTAATCAAATTTTTTGATGTTGTTAATTTATGGAGTTGTGATTTGCGGATATCTTGTAGTGTAAGGTTAATCACTAATTAGTTTTGACGGAGAGGGGAAAATGAAATGAAATTAGTTTTTTAAATTGGAATAGACATATATGCTTCATGTTCTTTTTATTTGAAATGACATATATGCGCATTAATAATCAATTCTTCATTTCGGTGTAAATACAATTCAATCGATAGTTGTAACAACGTCTAGATCTAGTTTTAAATTTGCATTTCTTATCTATTTCTTCAAGCTTATTATGCCATTTGAAATGAAAAGGAACATGTTTTTTCCATTTGAAATATGTTAGGATATGGCTTAAATGCACTTTTGGCCCCCTATGTTTTAAAAAGTTGCGATTTTGGCCCCCTATTAAAAAAAATGGATTATTAGCCCCCTAACTTTTGCCCCTTTTGCGAAAGGTTGATTTTGACCCAGTCAACGCATATGTGGCAAGTCACTTAGCTGATTTGGCAGCCAACTGTGTAATTATCAATTAAAAAATAAAAGAAAAAGCCAACTGTGTAATTATCAAATTAAAAAAAATGAAAAATGGAATTATGGAATAGAACATCACGTGAGGTATTTCCACCAAAGATCCAGGTATTTC
This sequence comes from Medicago ruthenica, assembly GCA_018208015.1. Lineage (NCBI taxonomy): Eukaryota > Viridiplantae > Streptophyta > Magnoliopsida > Fabales > Fabaceae > Medicago > Medicago ruthenica. The sequence goes on along the minus strand of CM031373.1, from coordinate 50,512,833 downwards.
CACCAAACACCTCACTATCCATTTCGATTCTGGTAATTGGATTCTCACAGATCTCGATTCTTCAAACGGCACCATTTTGGACAACAAACCCATTCCTCCAAATACTCCTTTTCATCTCAGCGATGGTTCCACCATTAAGATCGGTGAAGATACTTCCATCCTCGTTAACTTCATCAATCCCCAAAATAACCCTACGGAAACCATAGTAGAAGAGAAACCAATGAAGGGTAAAAAAGGTAATAGTAGTAAAAGTGTTAAATTTAGGGTTCCGGTTCAGAGTATTGATGAAGATGAAATGTTGAATGGTGATGATGAATCTGGAATTGTGGATCGACCTGAAACGATGAAGGTTATGAGGAATACGCGGAGCAGGAACGTTGTTGCTAATTCTACTGATGTGAATTTGGATGATGTAGTATCGAAGAGTGTGAGGGTGATAAGGAACTCGAAGAATAAGAAGAATGCAGTTGAGATTTGTTATTCGAGTAATAGGGATTTGGAGGGTGTGAAGGAGAAGGAGAAGGAGAAGGTGGAGAAAGTGAAGAAGAATGTGAGGGTGACAAGGAATTCGAAGAATAAGAAGAATACGGTTGAAGTTTGTGATTTGAGTAAATGGGATTTGGAGGGTGTGAAATTAACCTCACGTGATGTTCTATTCCATAATTCCATTTTTCATTTTTTTTTAATTTGATAATTACACAGTTGGCTTTTTCTTTTATTTTTTAATTGATAATTACACAGTTGGCTGCCAAATCAGCTAAGTGACTTGCCACATATGCGTTGACTGGGTCAAAATCAGCCTTTCGCAAAAGGGGCAAAAGTTAGGGGGCTAATAATCCATTTTTTTTAATAGGGGGCCAAAATCGCAACTTTTTAAAACATAGGGGGCCAAAAGTGCATTTAAGCCTTAGGATATTGCACTTTTAACCCATTATACACTTTAAGCCTATAAGACAACGTTTGGAGTATCTTCGCTTCTAAAAAAAATCGTTTATAAATTACGAATAATATATTTTTGTGAAAAAGAAGAAAAATCATTTATTAGCATGCCTCTTAAAATTTGAAAGAAATCAACATCAGCCAAAATTTGACGAATGAACTCAGCTTATAAGCCAAAAGACTTTGGTTAGGAGCGACCCCTTTACACACGGCCATGGTTGTATTTTTTGAGGTTAGTGCCTTGGTGGGATTTGTAGGGATCTTAGAATTTTGATTAGCCGTTTTCTTGATTTTGATAGAAATATCATGAAAATTATATCAAAAAATAATATATTATAAAACAAATTAATCCTTAATTTAGATATATTATTGGACAAATGTTAGTGTTTAGTAAAAGAGAAACATAAAATAAAAGAATGAGAGGTAGAGAGAGGCGGCGGTCTTGGAGGTGTTTTCACCGGAAGTGAGGAACATTAGGGTGGGGAAGGGTCCAAGCAGAGTGCCACAAACAGGGGGGATATGGGAGATTGGCAAGATGTGAAGTCGAGACGTCGGAAAGCGTCAAGACAGAAGGATCGAGGTCAGGTCAAGCAGCAGGGGATCAAGCGGCATGGAGGTGTTAGGGGTCAATCGAGGTTTTGAGGTTCTTCGCGAGTCGACATGGGGGCTAGGGTTTGGAATGATGATGACATATGGGATGTGCAGTGCGATCGCCCCCACTCTAGGGTTGTGCGATCGCGAGTTTCTTTGGATGGGAGGCGTGCGGTCGCTGCTTCAGCTCCTTCGTAGCGATCGCGCGAGGTTTCAGATGTTGGTTCAAATGTTGTGTTGAATCACGAGTTCAAAAGGTTTGTCACTTTCTATTTTACGAACTTTCCGGAACAAATTCCACATTTTTATTTAAGAAAATCCTTTGAAGTTTGTGGAATTTTGGAGAATGTGTTTGTTGCTAAAAAGCGGAATGTCAATGGTAACATGTACGGTTTTGTGAGATTTTCCAAGGTTAGGGATGTTACAAAGCTTTTGTATGCTCTTAATGATATTTGTTTTCGACATTTGCGTATTTGGGCGAAAGTAGCAAGATTTGATAAGTCTGTTGAGCAAGAAGAAGGGAGGGGGACGGTGGTGAAGGAGGATCGTGGTGTAGGGCGGGTTAGTGCTAGGAATGAGGGAGAAAAAAATTAATTATGGGGAGCATGGGGACGTATGCATGGGGGAGGGAGAAAAAAATGTGAGGTTGGGGAATAAGGGTGTTGATACCGGGAGAAAGGAGGTGGGGGCGGTGAGGGTGAAGGAGGTCGAGGGGGAGGGAGTTCACGTGGGAGCGGTGGTGGTGAGGGTGGGGGCAGTGAAGGGGAAGAAGGGGGAGGGAGAGAAGGAAGGAGTGGTGCACGAGGAACAGTGAGGGTTGAAGGCGTCGAAGGGTGAGAAAGTTCTTGTTGGTAGTGGTAGTACTGCTCCGAGTAATCCGGCTAAGAAGTTGGTGCGTATGTATAAGTCGAATATGGATGACTTGAAGTGGGCTAGGAAGGGTGTGGTAGCGACAATGATTAGCGGATAGGCCGTACCGTTGTTACAAGAAAGAATAAAAGATGTCGGGTTCAAAAATCTTGATATTATACCATTGGGAGCGGATAAGGTGTTTGTTCATAGCTTGTCAGAGGAGGATGTTATGTCTATTATTGATGGGGCAAAGCAGTTCTTTGATCACTTTTTCTCATCGTTTGTTAAATGGGACAAGGAGATTTTGCCATTTCAGAGGGGTGTTTGGCTGCGGTTATACGATATACCTTTGCATGCGTGGAATGAGATTTTTTTTAACTTTGTGTGATGGACTCTGTTCGCTATTTACGAACGGATACGTGCTTACTGGATAAAGAAAGGTTTGATTTTGCTCGTGTTTTGATAGCAACCTCTTTGGAGGTTCTTAATAATGTTGATAATTTGTTGGTTGATGGTGTAATGGTTGAGGTCAAAATGATTGAGGAATGAGGTTTCAATATAGGGGAGGATGCGTGTTTGTTTGAGGAGGATAAGGATACGCAGGGTTCGGATTCGAAACAATTAGACGAATATGTGGATCATGGACATAGTAACAATGTTGATTTTCGGCCTATATCTCTAGTGGGAAGTCTTTATAAAATTCTGGTAAAATTTCTTGCAAATAGACTTCGGTTGGTTATTCTGAGGCTCCTACATCGTTTGTTAAAGATAAACAAATTTTAGATGGAATTTTAATTGCGAATGAGGTGGTGGATGAGGCTCGTAAATTAAAGAAAGAGCTCTTATTATTCAAGGTTGACTTTGAAAAAGCTTACGACTCAGTGGACTGGGGGTATCTTGAAGGTGAGAAAAACACACACACAAGAAGGGGGGGGGGGGGGGGGGGGGTTGAATTGTGTGACTCAAAAACTTGTTCTTTTCTTTTCAAAACCTTAACACAAGTTCAGAACCAGGTTCTGAACTATGATCAGATGTATATGCAGCGGATAACAAGTTAAAAAAGATAATGAAAGGGAGAGACACACAAGATTTATACTGGTTCCTTCTCAATGTGAGAAGTAGTCCAGTCCCCTTGTTTTCCAACAAGAGAGTTCCACTATAATCAGTTCTGATTACAAATGCTCAACCACTAAGGAAGAGACTTCCAGTTGCTCAATCACAAAGAAAGAGGCTTCTATGCTCAACCACCAAGGAAGAGGCTTCCAATGCTCAAGTCACTAAGACAAGAGACTTCCCAATGCTCAAGACACTAAGTCAAGAGACTTCTGACTCAGACCACAAAGGAATGAGGTTACAAATGCTCAGTATACAGACTGAGACTTTGAGGACCAAACTGGTTTACAAGTAAAGGAGTTTGGGATGAACACTTGATAAAATATCAGAGGTGTTCTCTTAATACAACACAGGTTAAGACTCTTAACCTTAAGAAATTCTAAGTTACAAGACTGAAGAATTTCTAAGAGTTTTTTTGAACTTGACAGCAAAACAGAGTACTGGTTCAGCAATTTGATTTCAAGAGTCTTAGACAATTTTCTTCTTCAAATCTTCTTCCTTTTATAGATGAAATATAGCTGTTGAAGATTTGCTTGATTTGAGGAAAGAGCCGTTGCAATTTGAGCTAGGCTTTCTGCAAATGTATGCTGCACTTTTTCAAACAAGCAGAGCAGCAGCCATTTTTGAAATGGCCTACCTTAAAAGCTGGATAATGTCTGGGTCAGGGAGACAACTGTTCCATTGGGTTGTTCTGACACCTCCAGGCATTAAATGCGCACAGTACTGGTCACTTTCCATGCCACATCAGCTTCAGAAGTTTCTGTGTGAACAGTGCATCAGAAGCTGCTGCATCAGAAGCTGCCTTGTACGGATCAGAAGCTGGCTTCAGGAGTTGACTCTGCGTTGATTTCTTCAGAAGCACCCAGACTTCAGAAGCTGCCTTCAGACTCAGAAGCTGCACTTCAGGAGCACCACTTCAGGACCACTTCAGAAGCTCTCAGTTCAGTACCACTAATTCAGGAGCACTTCTTCAGACCCAGTTTTCTTCTAGCTTTGCAACATTGCTTCTTAGCTTTCCTTCCTTGCTCTAAGCTTGTTCTTCCATAACCATTCTTAATAAATAATCATAAAGCACATGGTTCTGAAAACACTTGAACAAAGCATTAGCAAATAACCAATTTTCTATTTAACACTTTGTTATCATCAAAACCATAAAGAGAGATATGTTTACACATAAATGTTTCAACAATCTCCCCTTAATTCATAAGAGACTTGTTAAACACATTTTGTTCCAACAATCTCCCCCTTTTTGATGATGACAAACATAAGTATTAAATCAGAAAATTGTTGTTAACTTAATTAACAAGTTAACTGCAGGGTGTGAGGTTTGTAAGCTCCCCCTGAGTCTGATCCAAGTTAATTAAGTTCAGTTAAAAACACAAATGTGAAAATTTCAGGATTGTTGTTAAGTTTAATTAACAATCTGACTTCAGGAGAGGTTTGTAATCTCCCCCTAGGTCTGACAATCCTCAAGGTTAAGTTTGTAAGCTCCCCTTGATTCTTATCCAAGTTAATTAAGCTTAACTTAAAACAATATGGTGAAATTAACACTCAGAATTTTAAATAACTTGCTGACTTCAGGTTCTGAGGTTTGTAAGCTCTCCCCCTAAGTCTGATAATCCACAGGATGAGTTTTGTAAGCTCCGTGAGTCTTATCCAAGTTGTTTTAAATTCATTATAACTCACTAAGAGTTGTATATCTCACAGAGTGGTATCAGAGCCTAATTTCAAATTCATAAGAGCATAAATTTCAATTCAGAGGCTAAGAGTTAAAAACAGTTCTCATAAGTTAGATTCAATCAGTATCAAAACTTTAACTAATCAGTATCAGATCTTAACTGATCAGTATCAGATCTTAACTAATCAGTATCATAGCTTTTAACTGTTTTAACTTATGTTCAGAGCCTCAGGCTTTAATACCTTGTGTTCCCCTTTCATAAGTTAATATACTGACAGAATTTAACTTATATTTTTGGGCTCAGGTGCTTTAATACTTGTTTTACTTACTTCCCCTTTTGTCATCAACAAAAAGTTTTAATTACTCCCCCAACACAGAAAATTTCTCCCCATTTGTCAAGAGAAATATCTCACAATCTGTATAAGAGCAGAAAAGGATTTTAAAAGAGTTTGAAAACATGTATCAGAGCAGTTCAATCTCCCCTTTTTAAAAGAGTTTGAAAAACATTTCAAAGAAAAAGATTCAGGGCATATAGGAGGGGGTTGAACAAAAGTTTGTGAGATATTTATGCAATCATATGGATAATCAAACAGCAAAAGATTTAGAATGTTGTGAGCATACTAATATCAGAGCAAAAGTTTGTGAGCATACTTGACTTGTTCAATGAGTATATGACTTGCATTAAAAATAGAATGTTGTTCAGAAGCAGAAAAAGATTTAGAGCTTCTGATCAGATCATTCTTTGTTCAGACATGACTTGTTCAGTACAAATGGTTCATTATCAGAGCAAAACAACCAAGTAGTGTTCAGTATCAGAGCAAAATATGCAAGAAGGTATCAGAGCAAATCTGAGCTGGTTTAAAGAAAATAGTTCAGATCAGAGCAGGTCTAACTCATTTTTAAAGCAAAATTTTTCAGATAAAAGACCAACTGATAGGTTATATCAGATCTTGATACCAATTGAGGATTTTATCTCAGAGTCTGATATCAAAAATAGTTTTAATACTGCTGAACTTGTATCAGAGCCTGATTTCAAAATATGAAGGTTTATCTTAGAGTCTGATACCTAATTAAAGTAAGTTCTAAAAACTGAACATTGTCTGAAACACTTTGAGCAATTAAAAAAACGTGTCTGTGCTTAAACAGTTTGAAAACAAACTGATACTAACTGAAAATTGTTTGTCAAGCAATTTTAGCATTTAATATCAGAGCAGAAGATCACATTTTTAAATTGATGACTTTGGGAGGATTAGAGTATAACTTTCAAAGCTTTAATCATCATTGCCCATAGTTATACTTATCAGATTCTGACCAACATTAGATTTTTATTAGATTTAGAAGTCAGAAAATCCAGGTTCTGATCCTTCAGATTATGGAGTTTTTTTAGGCTTAACTTTAATCAAACTCTCAGAAGGTGAGTGTTTGATAAGTCTTAGCTTATGATAAACTCATAATCATGGATTTCATTCAGATTCAAGCACTTTTTCAAGAGATGAAATGCATGTTCAGATTCTTTTTAATAAAATTGAATCTTTCTTCTGTTAGGGGTTTTGTGAATATGTTAGCCCATTGATGATCAGTATCAATGAACTGAATATCTAAAACACCCTTCTGAACATAATCTCTTATAAAATGATGTTTTATTTCTATGTGCTTGGCTCTAGAATGCAGAATTGGATTTTTAGACAGACATATAGCAGCAGTATTATCACAATAAATAGGAATATTATCTGCATGAATCTGATAATCCTCTAATTGATGTTTCATCCAGAGCAATTGTGTGCTACAACTTGCAGCTGAGATGTATTCTGCTTCTGCTGTTGACAAAGCAATGATTGCTTGTCTCTTGCTGGCCCAGGATATCAGATTCTCACCAAGAAACTGACAGTTTCCACTGGTGGATTTTCTTTCAATCCTGTCCCCAGCATAGTCAGCATCACAGAATCCAACTAGCTCGTAATTTAGAGATTTCTTGTACAAAAGTCCCAAATTAGTTGTTCCTTTCAGATACCTGAAGATTCTCTTGACAGCAGTCATATTAGATTCTCTAGGATCTGATTGGAATCTGGCACACAGACATACACTAAATAAAATATCTGGCCTAGAAGCAGTTAAGTATAGGAGAGAACCTATCATACCTCTGTACAACTTCTGATCTACTTTAGTGCCATTGTCCTCTTTGCTTAAGGTGCAGGTGGGATGCATAGGTGTTGTCATCAGCTTGCAATCATCCAGCTGGAACTTCTTCAGTAGCTCCTTGGTGTATTTTGACTGATGAACATAAACACCATCTTTGCATTGGTTGATTTGAATTCCCAAAAAGAATTTCAGCTCACCCATCATACTCATTTCAAATTCAACCTGCATTAACTTTGAAAATTCCTTGCAAAGGGAGGCATTAGTAGAACCAAATATGATATCATCCACATATATTTGCACAATTAAGATTTCTTTCTTAACAGTTTTCCTGAAAAGTGTATTATCAACTTGACCTCTTACAAAATTATTTTTAATTAAGAAGTTGCTTAGCCTTTCATACCAAGCTCTGGGAGCTTGTTTCAGACCATACAAAGACTTCTTAAGTTTAAAAACATGGTTTGGATATTTTACATCTTCAAAACCAGGAGGTTGTTTAACATACACTTCTTCAGAAATTACACCATTCAAGAAAGCACTCTTAACATCCATTTGATATAAGATGATATCATGATTAATAACATAAGAAAGAAGTAACCTGATTGCTTCCAGTCTTGCTACTGGAGCAAAAGTTTCAGTGTAGTCTATTCCTTCTTGCTGGCTGTACCCTTGAGCTACTAATCTAGCCTTGTTTCTGATCACTTATCCTTGTTCATTGAGCTTGTTCCTGAACACCCATTTTGTTCCAATGATGTTCTTCTGATCAGGTTTTGCAACAAGATCCCATACATCATTCCTTTGGAACTGGTTCAGCTCTTCTTGCATTGCTACAATCCAACCATCATCAGCAAGTGCTTCATCAGCAGTTGTAGGTTCAATCATGGATAGCAGGCCAAGCATAGACTCATTCTGAGTGAATGCTTGTTGAGTCTTTTGGTGTTGGCTGCATGTTTTGGCAAAACCAAAGTATTGAATAGAAGCATCTCCATATTTGAAACATTTCTTCAGTTGCAAGTTTTGTGTTTTGAAGTCTTTCAGAAGCTGAAAATGTCATCAGAAGCTGAATACACTGTAGCAGTTCAGAAGCTGATTTCAGGTACTGATGCCAGCGTTGACTTATGTTGACTTCATCAGAAGCTGGTTATTTTCAAGGTTTTTCTATGCGAATCTTTGCAAGATTTATTGAAGATTTATCCACGCATATGGCTTCTAGAATGTTGATTTATTTGGAGAAGATTTTGTTGAAGATTTGGTTCAAAGATATGAAATTCATATTTTCCTGTTATAATCTTTAAAAGATTCAGTACAGTTTTATTTGTTACATTATTGGACCAATCTTATTTCAGTAACAAATCAAATCAGAAAGATTAGTTTGTTATTTTATTCTGCAAGACTGAAGGCTATAAATAGAGGAGGGCTGCTGCTATTCAAGACACGAATTGATAGAGTTTAAGATCAGTAAATTGAGTCTTAGTATTTTAAGCTTTTAGCTTTATTGTGCACCACTCTGTTAGAGTTGGTTTAGGTGTTTGATTGAGTTGTAATTCATTCTAAGCCTCTAGGTACGAATGAAGTTGTGTTTTTGAAGTTTTCTGAAAAACAGAGTGTAGTTGATTAAGGGTTTCAAGTAGCTGGGTTTAGTTGCTTGAATAGGAAGTTAGAGGTTTTCTAATACTCAACGTGTTGGGTAGAATTCAAGACTAGGTGGAGATTAATTGCTTGGGATAGGAACTGGGAGTCAGTGTCTGAATCTTAAGGGTTAATTCCAATAGTGGAATTCCTTCCTGGATTGGTATCCCCCAGAGTAGGAGGTGTTTACTCCGAACTGGGTTAACAAACCTTGTGTGTTCTTTAGCTTTCCTGCACTTTTTATTTCTGCTATTTATCTGCTTTAAATTGTGCTAAGTCATTGTTCAGAACCTGTTTTGGTTCAGAACCTGAAATCTCTTAAGTATTGCCTGGCCAGAATTTCAATTGGCATCAGAGCAGGCACCCTGCCTGTAAATTGGGTGAGATCCAGAGGAGTTTATTTCTGGCAAGCATGGATAGAGAAGGAGGCTATGTCAATAGACCACCCCTATTAGATGGCACAAACTATGAGTATTGGAAGTCTAGGATGTGTGCCTTCTTAAAATCTATTGACAGCAGGACTTGGAAAGCTGTGATTAAAGGCTGGGATCATCCTGTGTATACAGACAAAGATGGTAACAAGACTGAGGTTCTGAAGCCTGAGGAGGAATGGACCAAAGCTGAAGATGATCTGTCACTGGGAAATTCAAAAGCTTTGAATGCTATCTTCAATGGTGTTGATCAGAACATGTTCAGACTCATCAAACAATGTACTGTGGCTAAGGATGCTTGGGAAATTCTGAAGACCACTCATGAAGGAACTTCTAAGGTGAAGATGTCCAGATTGCAGCTGCTGACCACCAAGTTTGAGAACCTGAAGATGAAGGAGGATGAAAATATCCAGGATTTCTATATGAATGTGCTTGATATGGCAAATTCTTTTGACTCTCTTGGTGAAAAGATGTCTGATGAGAAGTTAGTAAGAAAAATCCTCAGGTCCCTGCCCAGAAGGTTTGACATGAAGGTTACAGCAATTGAAGAGGCTCATGATATCACCACTATGAAGCTTGAGGAGCTGATTGGGTCTTTGCTTAATTTTGAGACTGCATTCTGCAAACAGCCTGATAAGAAAGGGAAAGGAATAGCATTTGCAGTTAATTCAGGAGCTGATGATCAACATGAGTCTGATGAGGAGGATAATGACTTATCAGAAGCTCTAGTGTTGCTGGGAAAACAATTCAACAAGATTATGAAGAATGTTAACAGAAAAGCCAAAGCCAAAGGTCAAAATTTCAGAGTCAATAACAAAAAACAACAAACTGATGAGAAGAAGACCAAGTCTGAGGAGAAAAGTAACCAAGCTAAAGGTGTGCAGTGCTATGAGTGTGAAGGGTATGGACACATCAAGTCTGAATGTCCCACTTTTCTCAAGAAGCAGAAAAAGAGCCTAGCTATTTCATGGTCTGATGATGGTTCTGAAGATGATGATGTTAGTGAATCTGATATGTGTGATACTGGTCTGGTAGTGAGGTCAGGAGCTATCTTGAAGAAGGAACCTGCTTTAGAGTCTGAGACTTTTTCAGAGTCTGACTCAGAATCTGAAGCCTCATCTGTGTCTGAAGCTACTAAAACCTCATATGATGAACTAGCTGATAACTACAAGAAGCTGTATGCCAGAAGTGCTGAGGTTTGCAAACAAGTTTTGGATCAGAAGGAGACTATTCTTCAACTGGAGGCTGAAAAAGGTGAACTGTTAGTGCAGAATTCAGATTTAAAAGAAGAAGTGAACCAACTGAACTCCCAACTTGATCAAATGAAGAAGCAAGTGAAGATGTTGAACTCTGCTACTGATAAGTTGGAGGACATTTTGGGGAATCAGCAACAAGGAAAAACTGGTTTAGGTTTTGTTGATCAGACTCAGATTCCTAAACAGATGAATTTTTTCCCTGCTACTCAAACTCATGATTCTATGGTTGGAACATCTCAGATGAGACCTCAGAAACAATCCCAGATGCCAGCTCAGAAGCAAGCTCAGAAGAGACCTCAGATGCAAGGTCAGAAGCATGTTCAGATGCAAAGTCAGAAGCATGGTCAGATGCTACCTCAGAAGCAACCCCAGAATTTTTTCAGAAACAGAAGAAGGAGAAATCATCCATGGATCTGTCATCATTGTGGAAAGAAAGGGCATATCAAACCATTCTGCTTCAAACTTTATGGCTACCCTGAACATTTTCAGTATAGAAGAGTGGAACCAGCTGCTATCAGACACAATGTTCAGAAGGTGTGGAAGCCCAAAGTTCAGAATGTAGGCCTGATTGCTCATACTTCATTGAGAGCCACCTCAAAAGAAGACTGGTATTTTGATAGTGGGTGTTCAAGGCACATGACTGGTGTGAAGAAGCTGCTGAGCAATATCAGATCATACTCCAGAAGCTTTGTGACATTTGGAGATGGTGTTAAAGGTCAGATTCTGGGAATTGGTGATTTGATCAGAGAAGGTCTGCCCAAACTTAATGATGTGCTACTGGTGGAAGGATTAACCTCTAATCTGATCAGTATCAGCCAACTTTGTGATCAAGAATTGAAGGTTAATTTCAACAAGCTAGAGTGTATTGTTACTGATCAGGAAGATAAGATTCAGATGAGAGGCTGCAGATCCAAAGACAATTGTTATTTGTGGGTTTCTGAAGAAGAAAGAAGTTTGACTTCTTGTCTTATTAGCTCAGAAGAGGAAGTCAAGCTCTGGCACCAGAAGTTAGGTCATCTGCATCTGAAAGGCATGAAGAAAATCCTAAGTACTGAAGCTATCAGAGGTGTACCAAATCTGAAGATCAATGAGGACAATGTTTGTGGTGATTGTCAAATTGGAAAACAAACAAGAAAGTCTCATCCCAGATTAGTTCACCAGGTAACTACTAAAGCACTAGAACTTGTTCATATGGATTTAATGGGGCCTATGCAAGTAGAAAGTATTGGAGGGAAAAGGTATGCTTTTGTAATGGTAGATGACTACTCAAGATTCACATGGATCAGCTTTGTTAGAGAGAAGTCTGATACTTTTGAAGTATTTAAAGACTTATGCATTCAACTACAAAGAGAAAAAGACTGTGGCATAGTCAGAATCAGAAGTGACCATGGCAAAGAATTTGAAAACAAGAGTTTTTCAGAATTCTGTGCTTCTGAAGGTATAAAGCATGAGTTTTCTGCACCTATCACACCTCAGCAAAATGGTGTAGTTGAGAGGAAGAATAGGACATTAGCAGAATGTGCAAGGGTTATGCTGCATGCTAAGAAGTTGCCATATATGTTCTGGGCTGAAGCAATGAACACTGCTTGTTATATTCATAACAGAGTTACTTTGAAGAAGGGCACTACATCAACTCTGTATGAATTGTGGAAAGGGAGAAAGCCAACTGTGAAATATTTCCATGTTTTTGGGAGCAGATGCTACATTTTGGCTGACAGAGAGAATAGAAGAAAACTGGATCCTAAGTCTGATGAGGGCATATTCCTGGGTTATTCAGTAAACAGCAGAGCTTACAGGGTGTTTAATTCCAGAACCAAGGTTGTGATGGAGTCCATAAATGTGGTTATTGATGATTTATCTGCTGAGAATGAAAAGAATGAGCCTGAAGTTGTTCCAGAATCTGAAGCCTCAGAAGAACAAACTTCAGAAGCAGAAAAGCATTCAGAGGCTGAAGAAGCAGAAGATCAACCAGATCAAGTTCCAAATGGTAAAGGGCCATCTATTAGAATTCAGAAGGATCATCCTAAGGAGCTTATCATTGGGAGTTTGGATCAAGGGGTCAGAACCAGGAGATCAGAACCAGCTGCTACTGATTCATGTTTTGTGTCTAAGTTTGAACCCAAAAATGTGAAGGAAGCCCTGACTGATGAATTTTGGATTGAAGCAATGCAAGATGAGTTGAATCAATTCAAAAGGAGTGAAGTATGGGATCTGGTTCCAAGACCTGAAGGGTTGAATGTGATTGGCACTAAGTGGATATTCAAGAATAAAACAGATGAAAGTGGTACTGTGGTCAGAAACAAAGCAAGGTTGGTTGCTCAAGGCTATACTCAAGTTGAGGGACTTGATTTTGATGAGACATTTGCACCTGTGGCCAGACTAGAATCCATAAGATTGCTGTTGGGTGTATCCTGTATTCTCAAGTTCAAACTATTCCAGATGGATGTGAAGAGTGCATTTCTGAATGGATATTTGCAAGAAGAGGTATATGTTGAACAGCCTAAGGGTTTTGTGGATCCTAAGTTTCCTGATCATGTGTTCAAGTTGAAGAAGGCTTTATATGGATTGAAGCAAGCACCAAGGGCATGGTATGACAGGCTGACTCAGTTTCTTGTGGCTCAAGGTTACAGAAAAGGAGGTTCTGATAAGACATTGTTTGTGAAAGATGAAAATGGGAGTCTGATGATTGCTCAGATTTATGTGGATGATATAGTGTTTGGAGGGATGTCTCAGAAGATGGTCAAACTATTTGTTCAGCAAATGCAATCAGAGTTTGAAATGAGTTTGGTTGGAGAGCTGACTTACTTTCTTGGGTTACAAGTCAAACAAATGGAAGATACAATCTTCATTTCTCAAAGTAAGTATGCCAAGAACATAGTGAAGAAGTTTGGAATGGAATCTGCTGCTCACAAGAGGACACCAGCTGCTACTCACCTGAAGTTAACTAAGGATGAAGATGGAGTATCAGTTGATCAAAGTCAATACAGAAGCATGATTGGGAGCTTATTGTATTTAACTGCAAGCAGACCTGATATCACTTATGCTGTTGGAGTATGTGCAAGATATCAAGCTGATCCTAAGATGAGTCATCTGACACAAGTTAAAAGGATCCTGAAGTATGTGAATAGCACAAGTGACTATGGAATCATGTATTCACATGGCTCAAGTTCTGAACTGATGGGATTTTGTGATGCTGACTGGGCTGGAAGTGCTGATGACAGAAAGAGCACTTCAGGAGGTTGTTTCTTCTTAGGAAATAACTTGATTTCATGGTTCAGCAAGAAACAAAACTGTGTTTCATTGTCAACTGCTGAAGCTGAGTACATTGCTGCTGGGAGTAGTTGTTCACAACTGGTTTGGATGAAACAGATGATGGAAGAGTACAACATGAAACAAGGAACCATGACCTTATTTTGTGACAATTTGAGTGCTATCAACATTTCTAAGAATCCAATTCAGCACAGCAGAACCAAACACATAGACATCAGACATCATTTTATCAGAAACCTTGTGGAGGATAAAGTTATTCAGCTGGAACATGTAGCTACTGAAGAACAAGTTGCTGACATTTTCACAAAGGCATTGGATGCTAAGCAGTTTGAAAACTTAAGGAGCAAGTTAGGTGTATGCTTGCATGAAGAGTTATAGCAATTACTGCAGACTGGATGTGAGGAAGATAGAGTACCTGCCAGTTGTGCCTATGCTAAGTGTGATCCTGGACCTGAGTCTGAATCTGATATGTTTTCAAGGATCTGTGTTACCTGTTTAGATGTTATTCCCTACTTGAAGTATGAGTTTTGTCAGAATTTTGTGGCTAAAAAGGGGGAGAAAATCTTATGTAATTTGTTGGCTCTGATACCAAAAGCCTTATGCAAAGTCCTGCTGCTCAGAAGTTCAAATTTCAGATGTTCAGCTTTCAGTGTTGTTCAGAAGTTATTTGTGAAGCTCAGAGTTCAGAACAAATATAACAAGAGCTGTCAAGATGTTATTAAGGGGGAGTATGTGTCTCAGGGGGAGTACAAGATTGTTATGGTCCTGAGTGTTTCTGTGATCCTGAGGTATGGTCCTGAAGAACAATTGTGTGCAGCTCCTGAAGTGTTGGCTCTGATATGCTCTGATACCATAAATTCAGAAGTAAGGGGGAGTTTGATGTATGCTGAGTGTATGCTGAGTAGCAGGGGGAGTGTTTGTGATGATCAAGAGTTGATCAGTAGCTCTGATACCTTGAACTGAAGCTGTTAATCAGTACTTGCTCTGATACCATCAAACTGAAGCTGTTTTGTGTATTTCATGATGGTCATAACTTTGTCCGCTGCTTAGCTCTATGCCATGTTATGATATATTATTGTGGAGTTCCTCATTGCTGAGGTGATTATAAGGGAGATTGAAGAACTTGGATGGTTTTAGCCAAAAATTTGCCAAAGGGGGAGATTGTTGAGTCTTTTGGTGTTGGCTGCATGTTTTGGCAAAACCAAAGTATTGAATAGAAGCATCTCCATATTTGAAACATTTCTTCAGTTGCAAGTTTTGTGTTTTGAAGTCTTTCAGAAGCTGAAAATGTCATCAGAAGCTGAATACACTGTAGCAGTTCAGAAGCTGATTTCAGGTACTGATGCCAGCGTTGACTTATGTTGACTTCATCAGAAGCTGGTTATTTTCAAGGTTTTTCTATGCGAATCTTTGCAAGATTTATTGAAGATTTATCCACGCATATGGCTTCTAGAATGTTGATTTATTTGGAGAAGATTTTGTTGAAGATTTGGTTCAAAGATATGAAATTCATATTTTCCTGTTATAATCTTTAAAAGATTCAGTACAGTTTTATTTGTTACATTATTGGACCAATCTTATTTCAGTAACAAATCAAATCAGAAAGATTAGTTTGTTATTTTATTCTGCAAGACTGAAGGCTATAAATAGAGGAGGGCTGCTGCTATTCAAGACACGAATTGATAGAGTTTAAGATCAGTAAATTGAGTCTTAGTATTTTAAGCTTTTAGCTTTATTGTGCACCACTCTGTTAGAGTTGGTTTAGGTGTTTGATTGAGTTGTAATTCATTCTAAGCCTCTAGGTACGAATGAAGTTGTGTTTTTGAAGTTTTCTGAAAAACAGAGTGTAGTTGATTAAGGGTTTCAAGTAGCTGGGTTTAGTTGCTTGAATAGGAAGTTAGAGGTTTTCTAATACTCAACGTGTTGGGTAGAATTCAAGACTAGGTGGAGATTAATTGCTTGGGATAGGAACTGGGAGTCAGTGTCTGAATCTTAAGGGTTAATTCCAATAGTGGAATTCCTTCCTGGATTGGTATCCCCCAGAGTAGGAGGTGTTTACTCCGAACTGGGTTAACAAACCTTGTGTGTTCTTTAGCTTTCCTGCACTTTTTATTTCTGCTATTTATCTGCTTTAAATTGTGCTAAGTCATTGTTCAGAACCTGTTTTGGTTCAGAACCTGAAATCTCTTAAGTATTGCCTGGCCAGAATTTCAATGCTGATCTTGTCTTCCTTAGACTGTTCTTGTTTCCAATGATCAACTCCTCAAGATGTGAAGACTTATATTTGAATGAGGTTCTGGGTGGATTAGCTTCTGAAGAGCCATCAGGGATGTGTTCAGAACCATGTTGATCTTGATTAGCTCCAAGAGTAGTGTCATTGTTGGAGAGTTTCTCAGAGTCTTCATTATTTTCAGCTTCTGAACCTTCATCAGAACCTGAACTGGGTTCAGCTTCTGAAGGCTCTTCTGAGATTCTGACATCTGCAAAACTCTCAACCAGCTCTGGTATTTCACTACCAGGCTTCTTATCATCAAACCTAATGTGTATAGCTTCTTCAACAACATGTGTTTCAGAATTATACACTCTGTATGCCTCAGATCTCTCTGAGTATCCTAAAAAGGTACCCTTTTGAGCCTTGGCATCAAATTTCTTTAGGTAGACCTTATTGTTCAGTATGTAACATGTACAACCAAACTGATGAAAATAAGAAATACTTGGTTTTCTTCCTTTAAATAATTCATATGCTGTTTTATTCAGAATGGGTCTGATGTAGATCCTGTTCTGAATATAACATGCTGTGTTTACAGCTTCTGCCCAAAAGTACTTAGCAATTTTAGATTCATGGATCATGGTTCTTGCCATTTCTTGTAAAGACCTGTTCTTTCTCTCTACAACTCCATTTTGTTGTGGAGTTCTAGGAGATGAGAACTCATGGAGAATTCCATGGTCTTCACAAAAGTTTTCAAAAGGTTCATTTTCAAATTCCCCACCATGATCACTTCTGATTTTCAAAATTTTCAAATCAGTTTCAGTTTGTACTTGTTTGCAGAATTTGAAAAACACATCATATGTTTCATTTTTGGTTCTGAGGAATTTAACCCAAGTCCACCTACTGTAATCATCAACAATAGCAAGTCCATACTTCTTCCCATTGATTGAAGCTGTTCCAACAGGACCAAACAAATCAATGTGAAGTAGATCTAGAGGTTTAGAGGTGGAAACAATGTTCTTTGATTTAAAAGAAGTTTTAGAAAATTTTCAAATTTGGCATGCTGAACACAGAGCATCTGAGTGATAATCAATACTGGGTAAGCCTCTGACCAGCTGTAACTTGCTAAGCTTAGAGATGTGTCTCCAGTTAGCATGTCCCAGCCTTTTGTGCCAGACCCATTTCTCATCACTCACAGACAGAAGGCAAACTACCTTCTGCTAAACCAATTCAGAAAAATTAATTTTGTAAACATTGTTTTTCCTGCTGCCTCTGAACACTACAGATTTGTCTTTGCTACTGATTACAGTACATGTGTTCTTATTGAACAGGACTTCATAATTACTATCACATAATTGACTTATGCTAAGTAAGTTATTACTAAGTCCATCTACCAGCCAAACATTATCAATGTACAGGGAAGAATTACCTATCTTACCAGTACCAATGATCTTTCCTTTCTGACTTCCTCCAAACCCCACAGTTCCTCCCTCTTTCAGAGTTAGGGTTTGGAACATAGACTTGTCCCCTGTCATATGATGCGAGCATCCACTGTCCAGGTACCAGGACCTTTCCTTTTCTTTGGATGTTAAGCATATCTGCAATTGAAATTATCTCAGACTTAGGTACCCAGATTTTCATGGGTCCTTTTGGGTTAGTCTTGAAAGGTTTTGGCTTTTTCAACTTGTGTCTGAAGTTATGATATTCAGACTTGTTCTGATACTTAGGATATGGATCCTTATATCTTGAATAAGTCTGAGTTTCAGAACCTGAGTGCTTCAGAACCTGAGTTCTCAAAGGTTTGAACTCAGATTTCTTCAGAGCCTTAGACTTGAAGGTCTTTGGTTCTGAGTCCTTTAGAGTTTGAACCATTGAGCACTTTGGTTCTGATCTCTTCAGAATTCTAACTTTGTTTACTTCAGGCACAAGGCAAGCTTCAGTTTTGCCTTTCTTAAAACAGTTAGAAGCAGAAAACTGATTGGTTTGCTTTGGCTTGCTTTGCCTAACTTTCTGAGAATGAAAATGATTTGTATTGACTGGTTTAATAGATTTTGAAGTTTTAATAAACCCAGTCTTTGAAAAATTTGACTCAGATTTATTCAGCTTCTGAGACTTGCTAGTTTCAGGTTCTGAACACTTCACATTCTGAACATTATCAGGTTCAGAGTCTGATTTCCTCTTACTCTTAAGCTTGGGACCTTTTGGCTTAGATTTAGGCAGGGTTTTAACATCTGCCTTCATCTTACCCTTAGGTTCAGAAGCTTCAGAGTCTGAGTTGTTCAGAACTTCAGACTTAGTCTCAGATTCTGATACTTTCAACTTCTCAGAATTATCAGAAGCAGGCACAAAGCATATACCATTGCCTTTTAAAATATCTTCATAACATGAAGGTGAGTTTAATTCATTTGAAGGTTTAAATGAATCATAGCCAATGCCTTCACCTTTGTTTCTGATCATATTATACATCATAGAGGCAATTTTAGTTCTATTGAACCCAGTTAATATGAAATCCTGAAGAGCTATTTCCTGTTCATTAGGAACCTCTTCAGATTTCTTATGAGCCTCTTTTCTAAGTTCTTCAACTTCTTCATCATATTCAAAAATTTGATTCTGAAGTTTGAGATTTTCCTCAGACAGCAAGTTTGTTTGATTTTTCAAAGATTTAATTTCTTTTAACTTGCTTTTAAGATGACTCATAAGATCATTAACTGTTTCAATTAATTCAGATCTAGAGAGTTCAGAGTATACCTCATCTTCTTCATCAGAATCTGAGCATGATTCTGCATCAGAAGATGCAATTGCCATCAGGGCCAGGTTTGCTTCTTCCTCATCAGATTCTGACTCATTGTCCAGATCATCCCATGTTGCCATGAGACTCTTCTTAAGCTTGTTTCTGAAACTGCTGGATTTTGAGCTGGACTTCTTTGCTTTCTCTTTAGATTTTTCTTTCTGAAGATCAGGACAGTCAGCAATGAAGTGCCCAGGCTTCTTGCAGTTGTAACAGCTTTCCTTCTGGATATCCCTCTTTGAACCAGAACTAGATCCTCTAAAGTTACTGCTTCTATTAGAGAATTTCTTCTTTCTATTCATCAGATACTGAAGTCTTTTAGAAAGCATTGCAAGCTCATCAGCATCTGAATCTTCATCAGAATTTCCCTCAGGAAACTCTTCGTCAGATTCAATAGCTTTCAAAGCTTTAGCAGGCTTTCTTTTAGACTTCAGAGCCAATGTTTTTGGTTCTCTAACAGACTCATCCTCATTGAGTCCCAGTTCATGCACTTTGAGGGAGCTTATTAGATCCTCAATACTGAAGGTATTCAGATCCTTAGCTTCCTCAATAGCAGTCACTTTAGGTCTCCATTTGGATGGCAGACTTCTTAAGAGTTTGTTCACATGGTCAGCTGTGGTATAACTCTTCTTCAGAATCTGAAGTCCAGAAACCAGAGTCTGAAATCTTGAGAACATAGTCTCAATATTTTCATCCTCTTTCATTCTGAACAGTTCATATTGCTGAACAAGAATGTTTGCCTTAGCTTCTCTAACTTTCTTATTACCTTCATAGTTAGAGCAGAGGGATGTGAAGATGGCCTTTGCTGTGGACTTGTCACTCAGCTTCTGATACTCAGTGTGAGGTAATGAATCCACAATGATACCTCTTACATGGTGATGCTTCCTATAGATCTTTCTTTCTGCATCACTTAGAGCTCTTCTGTTGACAGCAACACCTTCTTCATCCACTGGAATTGTGATTCCATCTTCTATGATGTCCCATAGTGAATCATCAACCCCAATAATATGACTGTACATTTTACTCTTCCACCAAGAGAATTTTTCTGGGTCACCAGTAAACATAGGAGGTTTATTGTGTTGGAACAAAATGTGTTTAACAAGTCTCTTATAAAGTAAGGGAGATTGTTGAAACATTATGTGTAAACATATCTCTCTTTATGGTTTTGATGATAACAAAGTGTTAAATAGAAAATTGGTTATTTGCTAATGCTTTGTTCAAGTGTTTTCAGAACCACGTGCTTAATAGGTATTAATTGACAATGGTTATGGAAGAACAAGCTAAAGAGCAAGAAGGAAAGCTAAGAAGCAAGGTTGCAAAGCTAGAAAGAAACTGAGTCTGAAATAGTACTCCTGAAGAAGTGCTCCTGAAGTAAAAGCTTCTGAAGTGGTCCTGAAGAAGTGCTCCTGAAGTAGAGCTTCTGAAGTGGTCCTGAAGTGGTGCTCCTGAAGTGCAGCTTCTGAGTCTGAAGGCAGCTTCTGAAGTCTGGGTGCTTCTGATGAAGTCAACGCAGAGTCAACTCCTGAAGCCAGCTTCTGATCCGTACAAGGCAGCTTCTGATGCAGCAGCTTCTGATGCACTGTTCACAGAGAAGCTTCTGAAGCTGATGTGGCATGGAAAGTGACCAGTACTGTGCGCATTTAATGCCTGGATGTGTCAGAACAACTCAATGGAACAGTTGTCTCCCTGACCCAAACATTCTCCAGCTTTTAAGGTAGGCCATTTCAAAAATGGCAACTGCTCTGTTCTGTTTGATAAAGTGCAGCACACATTTGCAGTAACCTAGCCCAATTGCAACGGCTCTTTCCTCAATTCAAGCAAATCTTCAACAGCTATTTTCTCATCTATTAAAGGAAGAAGATTTGAAGAAGAATTTTGTCTAAGACTCTTGAAACGTATTGCTGAACCTGTGCTCTGTTTTCTGTGTAAAACTGTCAAGTTCAAAACTCTTAGAAATTCTTATAGTCTTTGTAACTTAGAATTTCTTAAGGTTAAGAGTCTTAACTTGTGTTGTATTAAGAGAACACCTCTGATATTTTATCAAGTGTTCATCCCAAACTCCTTTACTTGTAAACCAGTTTGGTCCCTAAAGTCTCAGTCTGTATACTGAGCATTTGTAACCTCATTCTTTTGTGGTCTGAGTCAGAAGTCTCTTGTCTTAGTGACTTGGGCATTGGGAAGTCTCTTGTCTTAGTGCCTTGAGCATTGGAAGCCTCTTCCTTGGTGGTTGAGCATAGAAGCCTCTTTCTTTGTGATTGAGCAACTGGAAGTCTCTTCCTTAGTGGTTGAGCATTGTGTAATCTTCAGATTATAGTGAAACTCTCTTGTTGGAAAACAAGGGGACTGGACTACTTCTCACATTGAGAAGGAACCAGTATAAATTGCTGTGTCTCTCTCTTCCCTTATCTCTTTTACTTATTAATCCGCTGCATAACTCTGAGATAATAGTTCAGAACTGATTCATATCAGATTCTGAACTTGACTTAAGTTTTGAAAAGTAAAAGAAACCAGTTTTTGAGTCACACAATTCAACCCCCCCTTCTTGTGTGTGTGTTTTTCTCACCTTCAGTTGGTATCAGAGCTACGGTTCTGATATTAACACTTAACAGTGTGTCAGTAGGATCCTGAGAAAAACATGACCTCAACTAGTGGTTCACCTCCACCCTCTCCCAGAAATCCACCATCTCCCAGAAATCAAAGAAATGTACAATATGACTATGGTACTGAAGAAAAGAAGTCTAGGTCACACAATAAACCTCCTATGTTTACTGGTGACCCAGAAAAATTCTCTTGGTGGAAGAGTAAAATGTACAGTCATATTATTGGGGTTGATGATTCACTATGGGACATCATAGAAGATGGAATCACCATTCCAGTTGATGAAGAAGGTGTTGCTGTCAACAGAAAAGCTCTGAGTGATGCAGAAAGAAAGATCTATAGAAAGCATCACCATGTCAGAGGTATCATTGTGGACTCATTACCTCACACTGAGTATCAGAAGCTGAGTGACAAGTCCACAACAAAAGCCATCTTCACATCCCTCTGCTCTAACTATGAGGGTAATAAGAAAGTTAGAGAAGCTAAGGCAAACATTCTTGTTCAGCAATATGAACTGTTCAGAATGAAAGAGGATGAAAATATTGAGACTATGTTCTCAAGATTTCAGACTCTGGTTTCTGGACTTCAGATTCTGAAAAAGAGTTATACCACAGCTGACCATGTGAACAAGCTCTTAAGAAGTCTGCCATCCAAATGGAGACCTAAAGTGACTGCTATTGAGGAAGCTAAGGATCTGAATACTTTAAGTATTGAGGATCTTATAAGCTCCCTCAAGGTGCATGAACTGGGACTCAATGAGGATGAGTCTGTTAGAGAGCCAAAAACATTAGCTCTGAAGTCTAAAAGAAAACCTGCTAAAGCTTTGAAAGCAATTGAATCTGAAGAAGAGTTTCCTGAGGGAAATTCTGATGAGGATTCAGATGCTGATGAGCTTGCAATGCTTTCTATATGACTTCAGTATCTGATGAATAGAAAGAAAAAGTTCTCTAACAGAAGCAGTAATTTTAAAGGATCTAGTTCTGGTTCAAAGAGGGATGTCCAGAAGGAAAGCTGCTACAACTGCAAGAAGCCTGGCCACTTCATTGCTGATTGTCCTGATCTTCAGAAGGAAAAATCAAAGGAAAAAGCAAAGAAGTCCAGCTCAAAATCCAGCAGTTTCAGAAACAAGCTTAAGAAAAGTCTCATGGCAACATGGGATGATCTGGACAATGAGTCAGAATCTGATGAGGAAGAAGCAAACCTGGCCCTGATGGCAATTGCATCTTCTGATGCAGAATCATGCTCAGATTCTGATGAAGAAGATGAGGTATACTCTGAACTCTCTAGGTCTGAATTAATTGAAACAGTTAATGATCTTATGAGTCATCTTAAAAGCAAGTTAAAAGAAATCAAATCTTTGAAAAATCAAAATAACTTGCTGTCTGAGGAAAATCTTAAACTTCAGAATCAAATTTTTGAATATGATGAAGAAGTTGAAGAACTCAGAAAAGAGGCTCATAAGAAATCTAAAGAGGTTCCTAATGAACAGGAAATAGCTCTTCAGGATTTCATGTTAACTGGGTTCAATAGAACTAAAATTGCCTCCATGATGTATAATATGATCAGAAACAAAGGTGAAGGCATTGGCTATGATGCATTTAAACCTTCAAATGAATTAAACTGACCTTCATGTTCTGAAAATATTTTAACAGGCAATGGTATATGTTTTGTGCCTGCTTCTGATAATTCTGAGAAGTTGAAAGTATCAGAATCTGAGACTCAGTCAGAAGTTCTGAACAACTCAGACTCTGAAGCTTCTGAACCTAAGGGTAAGATGAAGGCAGATGTTAAAACCCTGCCCAAATCTAAGCCAAAAGGTCCTAAGCCTAAGAGTAAGAGGAAATCAGACTCTGAACCTGAACCTGTTCAGAATCTGAAGTGTTCAGAACCTGAAACTATCAAGTCTCAAAATCTGAATAAATTTGATTCAAATTTTTCTAAGACTGTGTTTATTAAAACTTCAAAATCTGTTAAACCAGTCAATGTAAAACATTTTCAATCTCAGAATGTTAGGCAAAGCAAGCCAAAGCAAACCAATCAGTTTTCTGCTTCAAACTGTTTTAAGAAAGGCAAAACTGAAGCTTGCCTTGTGCCTGAAATAAACAAAGTGAGAATTCTGAAGAGATCAGAACCAAAGTGCTCAATGGTACAAACTCTAAAGAACTCAGAACCAAAGACCTTCAAGTCTCAGGTTTTGAAGAAATCTGAGTCCAAACCTTTGAGAACTCGGGTTCTGAAGTATTCAGGTTCTGAAACTCAGAGTTGTTCAAGATATAAGGATCCATATCCTAAGTATCAGAACAAGTCTGAATATCAAAACTTCAGACACAAGAAGCCAAAACCTTTCAGGACTAACCCCAAAGGACCCATGAAAATCTGGGTACCTAAGTCTGAGATAGTGTCAATTGCAGATATGCTTAACATCCAAAGAAAAGGAAAGGTCCTGGTACCTGGACAGTGGATGCTCGCATCATATGACAGGAGACAGGTCTATGTTCCAAACCCTGACTCTGAAAAAGGGAGGAACTGTGGGGTTTGGAGGAAGTCAGAAAGGAAAGATCATTGGTACTGGTAAGATAGGTAATTCTTCCCTGTACATTGATAATGTTTGGCTGGTAGATGGACTTAGACATAATTTACTTAGCATAAGTCAATCATGTGACAGTAATTATGAAGTCCTGTTTAATAAGAACACTTGCACTGTAATCAACAATGAAAATAAGTCTGTAGTGTTCAGAGGCTGTAGGAAAAACAATGTTTACAAAATAAACTTTTCTGATTTGGTTCGGCAGAAGGTAGTTTGCCTTCTGTCTGTGAGTGATGAGAAGTGGGTCTGGCACAAAAGGCTGGGACATGCTAACTGGAGACTCATCTCTAAGCTTAGCAAGTTACAGCTGGTCAGAGGCTTACCCCAGATTGATTATCACTCAGATGCTCTGTGTTCAGCATGCCAAATTGGAAAATTTTCTAAAACCTCTTTTAAATCTAAGAACATTGTTTCCACCTCTAAACCTCTAGAACTCCTTCACATTGATTTGTTTGGTCCAGTTGGAACAGCTTCAATCAATGGGAAGAAGTATGGACTTGTAATTGTTGATGATTACAGTAGGTGGACTTGGGTTAAATTCCTCAGAACCAAAAATGAAACATATAATGTGTTTTTCAAATTCTGCAAACAAGTACAAACTGAAACTGATTTGAAAATTTTGAAAATCAGAAGTGATCATGGTGGGGAATTTGAAAATGAACCTTTTGAAAACTTTTGTGAAGACCATGGAATTCTCCATGAGTTCTCATCTCCTAGAACTCCACAACAAAATGGAGTTGTAGAGAGAAAGAACAGGTCTTTACAAGAAATGGCCAGAACCATGATCCATGAATCTAAAATTGCTAAGTACTTTTGGGCAGAAGCTGTAAACGCAGCATGTTATATTCAGAACAGGATCTACATCAGACCCATTCTGAATAAAACTTCATATGAATTATTTAAAGGAAGAAAACCAAGTATTTCTTATTTTCATCAGTTTAGTTGTACATGTTACATACTAAACAATAAGGTCTACCTAAAGAAATTTGATGCCAAGGCTCAAAAGAGTACCTTTTTAGGATACTCAGAGAGATCTAAGGCATACAGAGTGTATAATTCTGAAACACAAGTTGTTGAAGAAGCTATACATATTAGGTTTGATGATAAGAAGCCTGGTAGTGAAATACCAGAGCTGGTTGAGAGTTTTGCAGATGTCAGAATCTCAGAAGAGCCTTCAGAAGCTGAACCCAGTTCAGGTTCTGATGAAGGTTCAGAAGCTGTGAAGACTCTGAGAAACTCTCCAACAATGACACTACTCCTGGAGCTAATCAAGATCAACATGGTTCTGAACACATCCCTGATGGCTCTTCAGAAGCTAATCCACCCAGAACCTCATTTAAGTACAAGTCTTCACATCCTGAGGAGTTGATCATTGGAAACAAGAACAGTCCAAGGAAGACAAGATCAGCATTCACTCAGAATGAGTCTATGCTTGGCCTGTTATCCATGATTGAACCTACAACTGCTGATGAAGCACTTGCTGATGATGGTTGGATTGTAGCAATGCAAGAAGAGCTGAACCAATTTCAAAGAAATGATGTATGGGATCTTGTTGCAAAACCTGATCAGAAGAACATCATTGGAACAAAATGGGTGTTCAGGAACAAGCTTAATGAACAAGGAGAAGTGATCAGAAACAAGGCTAGATTAGTAGCTCAAGGGTACAGCCAGCAAGAAGGAATAGACTACACTGAAACTTTTGCTCCAGTAGCAAGACTGGAAGCAATCAGGTTACTTCTTTCTTATGCTATTAATCATGATATCATCTTATATCAAATGGATGTTAAGAGTGCCTTCTTAAATGGTGTAATTTCTGAAGAAGTGTATGTAAAACAACCTCCTGGTTTTGAAGATGTTAAATATCCAAATCATGTTTTTAAACTTAAGAAGTCTTTGTATGGTCAGAAACAAGCTCCCAGAGCTTGGTATGAAAGGCTAAGCAACTTCTTAATTAAAAATAATTTTGTAAGAGGTCAAGTTGACAATACACTTTTCAGGAAAACTGTTAAGAAAGAAATCTTAATTGTACAAATCTATGTTGATGATATCATATTTGGTTCTACTAATGCCTCCCTTTGCAAGGAATTTTCTAATTTAATGCAGGATGAATTTGAAATGAGCATGATGGGTGAGCTGAAATTCTTCTTGGGAATTCAAATCAACCAATGCAAAGATGGTGTTTATGTTCATCAGTCAAAATACACCAAGGACCTTCTGAAGAAGTTCCAGCTGGATGATTGCAAGCTGATGACAACACCAATGCATCCTACCTGCACCTTAAGCAAAGAGGACAATGGCTCTAAAGTAGATCAGAAGCTGTACAGAGGTATGATAGGTTCTCTCCTATACTTAACTGCTTCTAGGCCAGATATTTTATTTAGTGTATGTCTGTGTGCCAGATTCCAATCAGATCCTAGAGAATCTCATATGACTGCTGTCAAGAGAATCTTCAGGTATCTGAAGGGAACAACTAATTTGGGACTTCTGTATAAGAAATCTCTAAATTATAAGCTAGTTGGATTCTGTGATGCTGACTATGCTGGGGACAGGATTGAAAGAAAATCCACCAGTGGAAACTGTCAGTTTCTTGGTGAGAATCTGATATCCTGGGCCAGCAAGAGACAAGCAACCATTGCTCTGTCAACAGCAGAAGCAGAATACATCTCAGCTGCAAGTTGTAGCACACAATTGCTCTGGATGAAACATCAATTAGAGGAGTATCAGATTCATGCAGACAATATTCCAATTTATTGTGATAATACTGCTGCTATATGTTTGTCTAAAAATCCAATTCTGCATTCTAGAGCCAAGCACATAGAAATAAAACATCATTTTATAAGAGATTATGTTCAGAAGGGTGTTTTAGATACTCAGTTCATTGATACTGATCATCAATGGGCTGACATATTCACAAAACCCCTAACAGAAGAAAGATTCAATTTTATTAAAAAGAATCTGAACATGCATTTTATCTCTTAAAAATGTGCTTGAATCTGAATGAATTCCTTGATTCTGAGTTTATCATAAGCTAAGACTTATCAAACACTCATCTTCTGAGAGTTTGAATAAAGTTAAGCCTGAAAAACTTCAGAGTCTGAAGGATCAGAACCTGGATTTTCTGACCTCTGAATCTGATAAAAATCTGATGTTGGTCAGAATCTGATAAGTATGGCTATGGGCAATGATGATTAAAGCTTTGAAAGTTATACTCTAATCCTCCCAAAGTCATCAATTTAAAAATGTGATTTTTTTTTGCTCTGATATTCATTGTTAAAATTGCTTGACAAACAATTTTCAATTGGTATCAGTTTGTTTTCAAACTATTTAAGCATAGACACATTTTTTTAATGCTCAAAGTGTTTCAGACATGTTCAGTCTTAAGAACTTATTTTATCCTGGTATCAGCACTAAAATGTCAATTTAGTATCAGACTCTGAGGTAAACCTTCATATTTTGAAATCAGGTTCTGATACAAGTTCAGTAGTACTAAAACTGTATTTTGGTATCAGACTCTGAGATAAAATGCTAAATTGGTATCAAGCTCTGAGATATCTTTTCAGTTGGTCTTTAATCTGAAAGTTTTACTTTAAAAATGAGTAAGACCTGCTCTGATCTGAACTATTCTCTTTAAACCAGCTCAGATTTGCTATGATACCTTCTTGCAAAAATTGCTCTGATACTTCTTGCATATTTTGCTATGATACTAAAAACAATTTATTTGGTGTTGCTCTGATACTGAACACTATTTAGTTGTTTTGTTCTGATACTGAACAAAAATATACTGAACAAGTCATGTCTGAACACAAAATGACCTGATCAGAAGCTCCAAACCTTTTCTGCTTCTGAACAGCATTCTATTTTTAATGCAAGTCATATACTCATTGAAAGTCAAGTATGCTCTGATACTCATCTTTGCTGCTTGATTATCCATATGATTGCATAAATATCTCACAATTTTGTTTGACCCCCCCCCCCCCAATTCTGAATCTTTTCAAACTTGGTGTAAGAACTCTTTTAAAACTCTTTAAAAAAGGGGGAGACTGAACTGCTTTGATACATGCTTTCAAACTCTTTTAAAATCCTTTTCTGCTCTGATACAGATATATTTTCAAACTCTCTTGACAAAGGGGGAGAAATTTTCTGTGTTGGGGAGTAAGTAAAACTTTTTGTTGATGACAAAAGGGGGAGAAAGTAAAACAAGTATTAAAGCACCTGAGCTCAAAAATAAGTTAAAATTGTCAGAAGCTAAGCTTATTAAGCTCTGATACAATTCTGACTGAATTTAACTTATGAGAACTGTTTTAAATTCTTAGCCTCTGAATTGAAATTTATGCTCTTATGAATTTGAAATTAGGCTCTGATACCATTCTGTGAGATATACATTACTCTTAGTGAGTAAATGGAATTTAAAATAACTTGGATAAGACTCAGGGAGCTTACAAAACTCATCCTGTGGATTATCAGACTTAGGGGGAGAGCTTACAAACCTCAGAACCTGAAGTCAACAAGTCATTTTAAATTCTGAGTGTAAATTTCACCATATTGTGTTAAGTTAAGCTTAATTAACATGGATAAGAATCAAGGGGAGCTTACAAACCTAACCTTGAGGATTGTCAGACCTAGGGGGAGCTTACAAACCTCTTCTGAAGTCAGATTGTTAATTAAACTTAACAACAATTCTGAAATTTTCACATTTGTGTTTTTAACTGAACTTAATTAACTTGGATCAGACTCAGGGGGAGCTTACAAACCTCACACCCTGCAGTTAACTTGTTAATTAAGTTAACAACAATTTTCTGTTTTAATACTTATGTTTGTCATCATCAAAAAGGGGGAGATTGTTGGAACAAAATGTGTTTAACAAGTCTCTTATAAAGTAAGGGAGATTGTTGAAACATTATGTGTAAACATATCTCTCTTTATGGTTTTGATGATAACAAAGTGTTAAATAGAAAATTGGTTATTTGCTAATGCTTTGTTCAAGTGTTTTCAGAACCACGTGCTTAATAGGTATTAATTGACAATGGTTATGGAAGAACAAGCTAAAGAGCAAGAAGGAAAGCTAAGAAGCAAGGTTGCAAAGCTAGAAAGAAACTGAGTCTGAAATAGTACTCCTGAAGAAGTGCTCCTGAAGTAAGAGCTTCTGAAGTGGTCCTGAAGAAGTGCTCCTGAAGTAGAGCTTCTGAAGTGGTCCTGAAGTGGTGCTCCTGAAGTGCAGCTTCTGAGTCTGAAGGCAGCTTCTGAAGTCTGGGTGCTTCTGATGAAGTCAACGCAGAGTCAACTCCTGAAGCCAGCTTCTGATCCGTACAAGGCAGCTTCTGATGCAGCAGCTTCTGATGCACTGTTCACAGAGAAGCTTCTGAAGCTGATGTGGCATGGAAAGTGACCAGTACCGTGCGCATTTAATGCCTGGATGTGTCAGAACAACTCAATGGAACAGTTGTCCTCCTGACCCAAACATTCTCCAGCTTTTAAGGTAGGCCATTTCAAAAATGGCAACTGCTCTGCTCTGTTTGATAAAGTGCAGCACACATTTGCAGTAACCTAGCCCAATTGCAACGGCTCTTTCCTCAATTCAAGCAAATCTTCAACAGCTATTTTCTCATCTATAAAAGGAAGAAGATTTGAAGAAGAATTTTGTCTAAGACTCTTGAAACGTATTGCTGAACCTGTGCTCTGTTTTCTGTGTAAAACTGTCAAGTTCAAAACTCTTAGAAATTCTTATAGTCTTTGTAACTTAGAATTTCTTAAGGTTAAGAGTCTTAACCTGTGTTGTATTAAGAGAACACCTCTGATATTTTATCAAGTGTTCATCCCAAACTCCTTTACTTGTAAACCAGTTTGGTCCCTAAAGTCTCAGTCTGTATACTGAGCATTTGTAACCTCATTCTTTTGTGGTCTGAGTCAGAAGTCTCTTGTCTTAGTGACTTGGGCATTGGGAAGTCTCTTGTCTTAGTGCCTTGAGCATTGGAAGCCTCTTCCTTGGTGGTTGAGCATAGAAGCCTCTTTCTTTGTGATTGAGCAACTGGAAGTCTCTTCCTTAGTGGTTGAGCATTGTGTAATCTTCAGATTATAGTGAAACTCTCTTGTTGGAAAACAAGGGGACTGGACTACTTCTCACATTGAGAAGGAACCAGTATAAATTGCTGTGTCTCTCTCTTCCCTTATCTCTTTTACTTATTAATCCGCTGCATAACTCTGAGATAATAGTTCAGAACTGATTCATATCAGATTCTGAACTTGACTTAAGTTTTGAAAAGTAAAAGAAACCAGTTTTTGAGTCAAACAATTCAACCCCCCCTTCTTGTGTGTGTGTTTTTCTCACCTTCATATTGTGTGACCTAGACTTCTTTTCTTCAGTACCATAGTCATATTGTACATTTCTTTGATTTTTGGGAGAGGGTGGAGGTGAACCACTAGTTGAGGTCATGTTTTTCTCAGGATCAAGACTGACACACTGTTAAGTGTTAATATCAGAACCGGAGCTCTGATACCAACTGAAGGTGAGAAAAACACACACACAAGAAGGGGGGGGGGGTTGAATTGTGTGACTCAAAAACTTGTTCTTTTCTTTTCAAAACCTTAACACAAGTTCATAACCAGGTTCTGAACTATGATCAGATGTATATGCAGTGGATAACAAGTTAAAAAAGATAATGAAAGGGAGAGACACACAAGATTTATACTGGTTCCTTCTCAATGTGAGAAGTAGTCCAGTCCCCTTGTTTTCCAACAAGAGAGTTCCACTATAATCAGTTCTGATTACAAATGCTCAACCACTAAGGAAGAGACTTCCAGTTGCTCAATCACAAAGAAAGAGGCTTCTATGCTCAACCACCAAGGAAGAGGCTTCCAATGCTCAAGTCACTAAGACAAGAGACTTCCCAATGCTCAAGACACTAAGTCAAGAGACTTCTGACTCAGACCACAAAGGAATGAGGTTACAAATGCTCAGTATACAGACTGAGACTTTGAGGACCAAACTGGTTTACAAGTAAAGGAGTTTGGGATGAACACTTGATAAAATATCAGAGGTGTTCTCTTAATACAACACAGGTTAAGACTCTTAACCTTAAGAAATTCTAAGTTACAAGACTGAAGAATTTCTAAGAGTTTTTTTGAACTTGACAGCAAAACAGAGTACTGGTTCAGCAATTTGATTTCAAGAGTCTTAGACAATTTTCTTCTTCAAATCTTCTTCCTTTTATAGATGAAATATAACTGTTGAAGATTTGCTTGATTTGAGGAAAGAGCCGTTGCAATTTGAGCTAGGCTTTCTGCAAATGTATGCTGCACTTTTTCAAACAAGCAGAGCAGCAGCCATTTTTGAAATGGCCTACCTTAAAAGCTGGAGAATGTCTGGGTCAGGGAGACAACTGTTCCATTGGGTTGTTATGACACCTCCAGGCATTAAATGCGCACAGTACTGGTCACTTTCCATGCCACATCAGCTTCAGAAGCTTCTGTGTGAACAGTGCATCAGAAGCTGCTGCATCAGAAGTTGCCTTGTACGGATCAGAAGCTGGCTTCAGGAGTTGACTCTGCGTTGATTTCTTCAGAAGCACCCAGACTTCAGAAGCTGCCTTCAGACTCAGAAGCTGCACTTCAGGAGCACCACTTCAGGACCACTTCAGAAGCTCTCAGTTCAGTACCACTAATTCAGGAGCACTTCTTCAGACCCAGTTTTCTTCTAGCTTTGCAACATTGCTTCTTAGCTTTCCTTCCTTGCTCTAAGCTTGTTCTTCCATAACCATTCTTAATAAATAATCATAAAGCACATGGTTCTGAAAACACTTGAACAAAGCATTAGCAAATAACCAATTTTCTATTTAACACTTTGTTATCATCAAAACCATAAAGAGAGATATGTTTACACATAAATGTTTCAACAATCTCCCCTTAATTCATAAGAGACTTGTTAAACACATTTTGTTCCAACATATCTAGATGTAATCATGCGAAAAATGTCCTTCCCGACTTTGTGGTGGAAGTGGATTAAAAAATGTGTGGGACCAGCTACAGCTTCCGTTTTAGTTAATGGCAGCCCCACTGATGAGTTTCCTTTGGAGCGGGACCTTAGACAAGGTGATCCTTTTTCACCTTTTCTCTTTTTGTTGGCAGCAAAGGGTTTGAATGTAATGATGAGTGCTATGGTTTAGTCTAATAAATTCATGGGTTATAACATTGGTTCTACAAATTCTACTATTATTTCTCATCTTCAGTTTGCGGATGATACATTATTGTTGGGTGTTAAAAGTTGGGCAAATATCCGGGCTTTGCGGGCTGTTCTTGTTCTTTTTGAGGCTGTGTATGGGCTGAAGGTGAATTTTAACAAAAGTATGCTGGTAAGGGTTAATATTGTTGATTCTTGGTTGGTTGTGGCGGCCTCTGTGTTGGGTTGTTTTGTGGGGAAGATGTCTTTTATGTATTTAGGCATTCTTATCGGTGGTGACCCTCGTTGTTAGTCGTTTTAGGATCTCGTTCTGACTCGTATTCATAGTAGACTGTCTGGGTGGAAGAGTCGTTTTCTTTCTTTTGATGGTCACTTGATCTTGCTTAAGTCTGTCCTCACTTCTCTCCATGTCTATGTTGTTTCCTTCTTCAAAGCTCCATCAGGTACAATCTCTTCCATTGAATCTTTATCGTCAATTTTTTTTGTGGGGAGGGTGTGAGGATTATAGGAAAGTTTCTTGGATCAGTTGGAAAAATGTTTGTTTAGGGAAGGAGTCTAGAGAGTTGGGGGTTAGGAAGTTGAGGGAGTTTAATTCTGCATTGTTAGATAAGTGGTATTGGAGGATGCTAGTAGACAGAAGTGGTTTGTGGTATAGGGTCCTGGTTGCTAGGTATGGTGAGGAGGCAGAGAGGTTGGTGGTTGGGGGTCGGAGTGGTTCTTTGTGGTGGAGGGAGGTTGCAAAAATTCGGGATGGTGTGGGTGTTGTCGGAGGGGGGTGGTTCGACGATAGTATAAAGAGGAGGGTTGGTAATGGAATGGATACATTTTTTTGGACGAATTCGTGGTTAGGTGGTGTCCCTCTGTGTGTGAAGTATAAGCGCCTATTCAACTTGTCTATTAACAAGATAATTTCGGTTGCGGTTGTGAGTTAGGGTGGGAGGATGGAGGAGGCTTGGCAGTGGCGTTGTCAGTTGAGAGCGTGGGAGGAGGAGTTATTAGGGGAATGCATGAGTTTACTTAATGCTATTTCTCTATAGTCTAACATTTCAAATAAGTGGTTATGGAGGCATGACCTTTGTGGAGGTTACTCTGTGAGGGTTGCATACAATTTACTTACTTTTTAGGACCCATATGATGTAGATGCTACTTCAGACTTAATTTGTCACAAACAGGTCCCATTGAAGGTTTCAATTTTGGCTTGGAGGCTTCTTCGCAAAAGGCTACCGACTAAGGACAATCTGGTGACGTGTAACATCATTTCTCATGACTCCCAATTCTATGTGACTGGTTGCGGCGGTTTGGAAACATCGCAACATTTGTTCCTTTCTTGCCCTGTTTTTGCCCCTTTGTGGAGTTTGGTTAGGTCTTGGATTGAAATTTCTTCAGCTGATCCGGGTTTATTATATGACCATTTTGTTCAATTTATTTATTCTTCTGGAGGATTGCGAGCTCGTCGGTCCTTTTTGAAGCTCATTTGGTTATGATGTGTCTGGGTTCTGTGGACCGAACGAAACAACAGAGTTTTCAAGACAAAGGAAAGTACTATTCACCAGCTGTTAGAAAAAGCCAAAAGTCATTCTTTTTGGTGGCTAAAAGCTTATAATGTCAATCTTGGATTAAATTCTCACATGTGGTGGTCGAGCCCTTTTGTTTGTATGAGCATCAACTAAGTTTTGCTTGTTTTTGTTTGTTTTGGATGTTGTGTGTACTTTTGAGGTTCTTTCTGGCACACTTTGTGCTAGTAAGGACTATCAGTTTTTGTTAATATATTCCATTTTGACTTGTTAAAAAAATACAAATGTTAGTGTTTAAGTATGAATAGTATAATTACATAGATTATAAATGAGTTCAATGTTAGATATACGCGAGAGCCGACTTATATTTTCAACGCTTTAAACTTTTGGTGAAGATCGGTTGTCTTGGTTTCTTGTTAGTCTTGGAGTGTACCATTGTTGCTTTTGGTGCTCCGTTGGACTTTCTAACAATTAGTGTTAAAAGTTTTGGCCCAACCCAAGGATGTTATATAGTCTTTTTCGTCTCTGAATGTGTAACACGCAACTACAATAGCTCTTCAATATAACAAAATTCTTAAGTAGTTCATGATTGTGCATTACGTTAGTCAAAATAGTTATCGACGTTAACATAGTCTCTCAATCTGACAGTAACTCTTTTCTTATATGGATTGATATGCTAATAAGTAGGGCATATATGAGAGTAAGTAAGTTTATTGAGAGACTGATATGACAATATTAACATAACATTTTAACGTCATGGACTATTTCGACTAACAGAGTACTCAATTAGATACTATTTTAGAATTTTGACACATTAAGGGATTATTGTGCCCACTCGTTATACATTCAAGAACAAAAATAACTATTTGTCCGATAATAAATTCTTAGTATGTTATTTAATGATATTGTGAAAGTGTTGTTTTGAGAATGTTCTGTCTAGAAAATACTTGATACTTAAGTGTGTTGTTGTGACCAAGTGCAATGTCAAGTTTTTCAAATGTCGCGAATTATAATAGAGAAATTTATGGAACAACAGTGTCAAGTTTTGCTTTGTGGATGATAGAAGTCAATGATGTGTTGATATATAAACAAGTTTATGCAAGACGTTGAACAACACATGATATTGACAGACATTATCTTAAGATGTGTTGTGAGATTCATGTCAAAGATAGAAGAACTTCCTAAAAATCTAACACGAAAGTTGCACCATCATTTTTAAGAGTGATGAAATTTTTGGAGTGATTTAAGTTCAAGTGAAGTATATTCTTTATGATAGAGTAGATATGACAATTCTTCTAAATTGTTATTGGTGAAGTGGATTGAAACATCTTGAGACAAGTCTCACCTCGTTCAAGATGGTAAAAGAAGAGGGAGGTCAATGCTATATTCATTGACTATTTTTTCTTTCACAAAAGAGGACCTAAGTTCAAAGAAAAAGCAAAACTAAGAAGTTAACCGAATACTCCTAGACATGCAAACCCAAAAGTGTCATAAAAAACAAATTATGGAGATCACTCGAAGAAGACTCCACCACGAAACAACTATATGAATATAAAGACAAGCTGTAATTAGCAAGGCAATCAATGTTTCGGTTTCCCTAAGACAAAGTATGACGAACTTGAATTTATTGACTTTATTTTTTCGTTAAAGGACTAAAAACGAAAAAAAAAAATTATATGGACCAATTACTTACTTAACCTTTTTTCTAACTGGAAAAATAAAAGTTAGATTATTCTATAAAAAATAGTATTGAAATATTGAGTTTTTTGTTATGTTTTTACCTTTGAAAATATTCAGTTCTTTTTTATGGAAAAAATATTAAGTGTTTTTCATACAATGGTGCATTTAATATTCACGAGATCATGTTACTCATGCATTCTTTAAAAAAAAAAAATGTTACTCATGCATTGTTAGGCATATCTCACCTTTAGTTTCTTTCAAACTGGATCAGGCCTAACAACGTCCACTAGCTAGGCGGCTCAAAACCGGTTCAAATAAAAAACTTGAGAATTTATTTTCACATCCTTCATATTTCTCTCAATATCCTTTTTGTCCATTTTATCCGGTTTGAATTTTATAATCCAAATCATATTTGTCGTTTTTTGGATTATAAAATTCACATTGTATTTATCCAAATTTTATGCAGATTCGATTAAATTTATTAAAATGATATAATTTAAAAAAGACAACAAAATTTATTAATTCAACACAATTTATTAATGGAACACAGTGTCATAATACATTAACATCATCGTCGGATAAAGATACGGGTATATATAGAAGAAATCATATATATCATTACTACAAATAACTACTACAAACTTATTTGACGACTAAAAAACTGACGGTAATGGGAACAACCCCATATCCAAACTGATCAAGAATTATGGAATACAAGATGATGGAGCGGACTCTAGGAACCATGATCGCTACATAGAGGAGAATGCTTGACATCCCTCTCGCGTGCTATTTGAAAAAGATGGGAACACAAGATGATGAAACAGGGGAGGGTGGAAACTGATATGAACAACCTATATCCAAATTGATTTGAAATACAAGTTGATATTACAAAACTCACTTTGACCATTCATACTAACCTCACAATTATTGATACAAAGCTATTTGTTGACCTTTGTATCATCAGGTAGGCGTTTTCTAAGTTTTTATAGGATTCAAATATATAATTTGGAATAGTGCAAAAATGCTTCATATTTATAATTCAAACGGGACAAAATGAGGATTTTGGAGGGCGCGCTAGAGGTGGATA
Source organism: Medicago ruthenica (assembly GCA_018208015.1). NCBI lineage: Eukaryota > Viridiplantae > Streptophyta > Magnoliopsida > Fabales > Fabaceae > Medicago > Medicago ruthenica. The sequence continues at coordinate 50,476,302 of CM031373.1, read as the reverse complement.
GGGTGGCAAAAGAAATCCTTTTCTCTTTGCCTTTCAGAAGAGTAATTACTCTACAAAATATGTGCCAAATTTGGTCATGTTATTTGGCTTGGGACTCACCACTTGGATGGATTGTTGTATTAATTACATGATTAATCTCACATTGACTAAGAAGTAACTAACTTAAAAAATATATAAGAGAGGTAACTCATTTGTCTAATATTTTAACGGTTTCGACCGAGATGTGTTGTCATTAGATTGTGTTGGTTCTTGTTAATATAAATAAACACAAAATACAAAATGTGTTTCTTTTAGCTTTCAACGGAAAGCTTACAAGAACGCTCTTTGCGAGAAATACATTGTTCAAGTCTTAAGATCCAATCCCCTTTTCTCTCTTAGACCACCCTTTATAGTGGTTCCTTCTAAGGATAATGGATACTCCTTATGTCATATTTTGGGCATCAAATTATCAAAATATCTCTCAAACTCATGATTGATTAATGCGTGAGGTTGGACACGTCACACTCACATTGTTAGTCCATACAAACTGTGTGTAGGGCGTTTTTTTTTTGGGGGGAGGGGGAGGGTGTTTACCGGTTTTTTTAGTAAATAAGAAAACTAGTTTTAAAAGTTACTTGCATGATCAAACTAGAAATTATAGGACATGTTGTGCAAAGATTTCCCATAAAATGTATGAATGTTCATCATATTCATGAGTTTATTTATGAACAAGATGACGAAAACTGTTTTTAGGATGAAGATAACTGCCTTTCGACAGAGATCAATCGAGTGTTAAAGGATTAAAACATTAAAAGACTTAGAATTTAAAAGGGCAAAGAAACTTAAAAGAAAGTAAATTGCATTGCATAAATGAAAATGGTTCATCAAATCATGTTACATACATTCTGACTCTTTTCTCTCTGCGTGCTTGGATAATTCGAGTTTAAGAACTTGTGATAATGATTTGTGACCACTTTTTCCTATGAAAAACTACTATATATACATAAGAAAAATAACTACTAGACTAACGGTCCTAAACTGCTTTTCCTCGACAGCTTCAAACTTGTTTTCCACGTGTCTTGAAACTTTGATCTTGCCTCTTCAAAGAATTTGAATCCTTTTGGTCAAAATCAAAGTCTTGTCGAAATCTTCATGACTTTGTCTTGGACTTAGAGAATCTTGTAGTCTTGGCCACCATTTTGTCTGTCGAAATGCATATTCAAAAATACAGGCTAACAGGGGGGTGGACCACTGCTAAAATTTGAGGATCATTAGGCAATGGCAGATCCAATACCTTGATATAGGAATCCAAAATTAGAAGTTTTTTCATATAAAAGAACAAAATATTGACTTTAAAAAGTTGAATAAACTAAAATGCACAAGTTTTGAGACAAATATTTTTATTTTAAATTCGGTATGCTCTTGGGCCACATGTTACCATTTAACTTTTGATCGAGTTCTTGAGCTAGTGGTGCAAAAGAAAAATCAGGGGCTAAAAATGCAAAATATATAGGGCTATTTTTGCATCTTTTAAGAGTTCAAGGGATTCAGTTGAACCCCCTCAAAAGGGCTAGCTCCTCCCATATCACTAGGAGTACGATTATTGCTATCATACGGATAGCCGGATAAGTGCTTATGATGATTGACCCCCTGATCAAGATGATGAAAATTGCTTTTCACACTTACTCAATGCTAAGAAACACCTTGAAATGACAAATTTAACCCCAAATTCCATCGGTAGTTAACTACGCTGGTTAAAATCTATCGACAATTAACTGCCGATGAAGTTATATTGGTAATTTCGTGGTGTTTCATAGCAACCTTTGATGTGAGAACATCAATTTTTCAAGATGATAGGTATAAAGTTCAATTCTAACCTGAATGGTCTTCCAAATCCAACAAATTTTGCTCTGACCTGAATGGTCTTACAAGTCCTTAAGGGCCCTTCGTCCATAACTCTGATTTGGGCAACGCGTTGTGAGTTAGGTCGGTTGTACCAGCCCAGTCCATAGTCTACTAGATGTAAATGCGTATATGTAATAATATGTATATCTTACTTTTTTTCTTCTTCAACTTTTATAATATATTTGCACATGTACACACGCCAAATTAGAGCTGTCAATTTGATGGAGGTTCAGCTTTTGAGCCATAGCCCACATGTTAAGGGGGCTTAAAAAGCAACAAGAAAAAATAGGTCCCTTTCACATAGGCCCTAAATATACAATAGCCCCCAAATATATGAACATTTCTTTATCGCCCCCCCCCCCCCCCCCCCCCCCCCCCCCCACAAAAAAAAAATCTTTTATGCCCCCGAATTTCCCAATTTGCCCTTAATTCAAGCATCATGTATATATCTACTGGATTTGTTAGGTATATATATACCGGATTCGTATTTTTAAGCACATGAATACACGATCTTATTTCTTCTTTCTTTTTGGGAGTCCAAAATCGACTCATTCCTTCTCCAGACCATTTTTCACCCAATTTATGTTCCTTCTGTGTGCATCAAAGGATTTCTCCAAACGGCCCATAGCTGAATCTTGTTCCTAATTTATGTTCTCGTAATAGCTGCGTTGGAGTTATTTCCAAAGTTAAGGTAAAATCTCCACTTAATTTTTAAGTTTCAATTTCTAGTTATATGACTATTGATTGACAATATTATGACTACAATTGTTTTGTATTTGATACTCAATTTTTTGTTATTAATAGAATTAATATATATATATATATATATATATATATATATATATATAGTTATCCAACATGAAGAACATAGATTGAATTCGAACATATGAAAAACTCAATAGTTTTGTTTTGCTAAAATAACCACACAACCTAAAGGGACAACCACATTTCCTAGAACCGTGTCTTATAGTTTCAACTTATTCTTTGTTCCTTTATACTCGCTGTGCGCACCTCGTTTTTTTCCTGAGAAAAAGACGCGCAAATCCTCCGAGGTCGTTCGTAAACGCTCGGAGGGCCTTTGTGAAGCCGCCACCAAAGTTTTTGTGTAAAGGGAACGTTGATAAACCCTTAAGTTTTTTTGTTTAAAGGGAAACAATAATAAAACCCTTTGACGATGAGGAAAGATTGGTCATCGCAACCATTGTCGGGTTCGGGAGTCGATTACGCAAGGGGAAGGTATTAGCACCCCTCACGTCCGTTGTACTCAACGGGAACCTTCTATTTGGCTAAAGCTTAAATTGTTTTTAAATGTTTTGCGCGCATGCTTATCTATGTCAAAATATAATAAAGGGGGGAAAAAAGAGATAAAAACAAACGAAAGAAAAGAAAAAAAGTTTTTTATTATTGCGCTTGACAAGATGTCGATCTTGCTCCTACGTATCTCCCGGTAGTCGGAGAATTCAAAGCATACGTAGTTCTTTGGTAGAAAAACGTACATGTGTTGGTTAATTTTAAATGGACGATGTTTTAACCGAATTCTTGCGATTAAAACGTAGCTTGTATGCTCGCGCTTGGGAGACTTATTAAGCGTTTGTTCACGGATCGCACTAGAATTGTTAAAAGGTACGTCCGTTAGGGTAAAGGGTTCGAATTGGTCGCTATGGGACCAAGAGAGGTGCAATGGACTCATACAAGTCAATCATTGACCGAGTGGACTCCAACGAGTCGGGCGATTGTTCAATTGATCCACTGAGATCAAGAACGGGTACAATGGACTCGGACGAGTCGAACATTGACCGAGTGACTCAAACGAGTCGAGGGATCGAATCTAATGGCCACGGGGGACCAAAAGGTTCGGATTGACCACAAGGGGCCAAGGTTTGGTTTGGTTATGGTTGGATACATTTGAAAATGGAATGACGATTGTCCGAACGACGAGACATACGTCACGCATTCGTACAATCGGGGCGATGGAGAGACATACGTCACACCATCCCTTTTTCATTCGAGTTTTTGGGTAGAATTCTTTTAGAAATCCCAAGGTATGTCAAAACATTTGGTTTGAAAACCCCAAAATGGGAAGATTTAGCAATTTGTTAGAAAAACGCACAAGTTCGGCTCATTTTGCGAAAAGCGAACGTATTTGGCGTATGTTCATGTTTGAGTTTTGAACATCATGAACAATATTTATTGTTCAAGTTTTGATTGGAATGATGAACATAGCTGATTTGTTCATGCTATTTTGAAAGTTTAGAAACATAACTTGTTTTATAAGTTATCCACAAAATATCATACGAACTTGTGATTTTGTCAAAATTGTGCAAAATCCTTGTTATGGGTTGAAAAACATGGGTTTAAAAACTCTTAGGTTCTGAGCCCTTGGGCTAGAACCTCAAAAATTGGTCATTTTGACACTTAAACTCAGATTCTGAGTTCTGTCATGGTCGCACTGCGACCATGACTTCGCACTGCGAAGCATGCGAATTTTTGAGTTCAGAAGCTGTTTCTGAACTTTTGTTCAGAAACAACTTCTGAACCCACTCAGGACCTTTTAGGTGAGTGAAAAGCTTTGGGTTTTTGGGATGAAAAGGACTGGACAAACCAGTTTTGGTGTTTTGAAAACCTTGGGATTTCTTTGAAATTCAAAAGGGGTTTTTTTAGAACCAAGAGTTTTGAACCAAAATTGCTATGCAAACACAAATGAAAATTCAAAACAAAAGCTTGGAAACTTACAGAACTCCTTAGCAAAGCTCCAGCTGCAATGGATTTGAATTGGATTGGAGGTTTTCACAAAGGTTTTTGATATTGGTGATGAACTTGGAACTTTGTAATGCTTTGTGTTTGATTGGTTTTTCTCTGGTTGTTTGGCTGAAATGAGTAGTGTTTCTTTGCTCTCTTAATGCTCTATTTTCTGCTCTATTTTTGTGCTATGCAATGTTGCATTTTCCTTTGCCTTGGGTCTCTATTTATAGGCCAAAATGCAATCTCAAGTAATGATGAAAAAATCCTAGAACCTAGCTGATTTGTGTGCTAAACTCAGGCTATTTGGCTTTGCATTTAATGCTAATGGATAGAGGCAACTCTGCCTTGTGCCAAGGGTTAAGTCTTTGACTGATTTCAGCCACAAAATCAACTAATTCTAGAAGGTAATGATGAAAAACAAAGCTGAATTGCAATTGGCCAAGCTTGGGGATCAATCCTTGCAATCTCAATGGTTGATCAATGAAAACGTGCACTGTAATGTGCAGAGATTGAGGGATGAAAAAGGCTATCTATGGCTGGTGTGAGGGGTGAAAAGCTGCTGCAAAAACAGGGTAGGCACTCATGGCTTTTCAAGTGAGAAAATCCAGCTAGTTTGACTGGTTTTGGGGGAGCAAGCAGGAGGAAAGTCATCAAGCAGGTGGCTGGCAACCTTGGGGTGGTTAACAGGTCACATGGGAGGGACAAGAGCTGCCCAAGGGCAAGCCCACTTGCTTGTCACATGCTAGGTTGGAAGAAAAAGCTTCCAACCTTGGCATTAATGGCAAGTCCTTCATTTCTGGTTTTGCTTGGCCCAAAAAGCCATGAATGCTGATTAAAATAAATATGTAAATGATATGCAACAAATTCTGGAATTAAATCAAAGAAACCAAAAATCTGCAGAAAAATCGCAGACTTCGCAGTGCGAAGTGAGCTTCGCAGTGCGAAGTCAGCATTTTTGAAATGTTGACTTTTCTGTTGACTTTTGTTGACTTTGACTTTTTTCTCCCTCTTTGATTTTTTTTTTATTTTTGTTTTAAAATGCTTAGGACAAAATTAGGGTACTACAGCTGCCCCTACTTAATTGTGTCTTCGCATAGAGTGCGTGAGTGCTGAGGGCATCTCATGAACTCTTTGCGAAGATCAATTAAGTAAAAAGAAGGACCCGAATTTTGTCCTTCGCGGAATGCAAATGCAATGGTTTGAAAAGGTTGATCGTATCCAGCCGCTAACACTGGAGGTAGATCCACTGGGGGATGAAGGTAATCGTATCCAGCCGATAACACTGAAGGTAGATTCCTAAAGGGGAAGTGATCTTATTCAGCCGCTAACACTGAAGGTCGATACACTGAGGGAGGTGATCTTATCTAGGCGTTGTCACTAGAGGTCGATACCTAAGCTAGGTAATCTTATTCAGGCGCTTTCACTGAAGGTCGATTCCTAACGAGCTGTGATCTTATTCAGCCGCTAACACTGAAGGTCGATACACTGGGAGAGGTGATCTTATCTAGGCGTTGTCACTAGAGGTCGATACCTAAGCTAGGTAATCTTATTCAGGCGCTTTCACTGAAAGTCGATTCCTAACGAGCTGTGATCTTATTCAGCCGCTAACACTGAAGGTCGATACATTGGGGGAGGTGATCTTATCTAGGCGTTTTCACTAGTGGTCGATACCTAAGCTAGGTAATCTTATTCAGGCGCTTTCACTGAAGGTCGATTCCTAACGAGCTGTGGTCTTACCCTAAATAGGTGCCCCTGGTTGAACCGGAAAACATGATTGTATGATGCATGTTATGTAGTATGATATGCAGTGATATGCAATGCAATATGATATGAGATGGACTCAAACAAAGATTCCTTCTGGGGAATTAGGGACAGTTAGTGAAGGAGGTTCACTGGGGAACGCTTACTTGACTGTTGATGGATGTTGGTGAACATGTGATACTCACTGGAGAATCCTTGTTGAGGATGCATGATTTATGAAATGAAATGCATGTGTATGAATGATTTGTATATGCATGCATGAATGAAATTGACATGATGCATGAATTATGCTATGCATGATATGCATGATATGCTGGTTGGGTGCCGAGCAAGGTCGGTCTTGGTTGTGGTTGTGCCAATGATGATTCGGCTCTCTCTCTTTTTTGTTTTGTTTGGTTGGTTTGGAAGGACAAGGTCCTTTGCCTACATACCCGAATGGGATCAAAACCGGTGTAGTTCGGGCTTGTCCTGGGGATTTGTGTGGGTTTGCCAATAATGATTGGACCTTTTGTTTGGGGTTGAGACTCCCTGGGGGTGTCAATGAGAATTGGGCTTTATTGTGGGCCAATGAATATTGGGCTTTGGTTTGTTGTGCTTGACAAGATGATGATCTTGCTCCTACGTATCTCCTGGTGGGATGGAGAATTCAAAGCTTACGTAGTTCTTTGGGTTGCCAATGAATATTGGACTTTTGGTTTGCCAATGAAAATTGGGCTTTGGTTGTGACATCACTGGGGATATAAGGATCAATTTGGAAACATGATCGATATCCGTCCTTAGTGGATGAAAAAGATGTATGGGGGTGAGCTTTATTTGGGAAATTTGTTTCCTCCGACACCCGGGATCTTTGCGTTTTACGCGTCGTGAGCTACGCACTTATTTCTGCTGAAGAGCATGAGTCTTAAAATGACTGATGCAGAGCTTCAAGTTTTGAGTCCTCTGATGCAATACCGGGGACCAACGAAATTCTTTCGGCATTTAACGTCCAAGTAAAAAACACACATTTTTTTGTTTTTTATGTTATTCCCATATTTCAATGCATTATCTAATCATGAATAAAAACACATTTTATGAGCAAGTAAGGACGCATAACAATGAAAAGATTTAAAGATGATTTTGATTCAACGAAACTTAGTTCCTTGTGTGGGTAACTATTCGTGAAAATGTAATCCCTATAAGAGGTGATTACTGAGATAGAGAAAAAGGAAGAAACAAAAAGACAAATGGAAATTTGCTTGGGTTTCACGTGCTACTTTCCCTATGACTTCGAAATAATTTGTTTTTTTTTTTTTGAAAGATGATAATGAGGTTGATTCTTTCCCTCTTGAATTCTGTCCGGACCTCACGTGCCGCAGTTTTTTGCCTTCTTTTTCTTTTTGAAACCCCTAACTTTTACCTGGACCGCTCTTTCGAGTTTTCAGTCCACTGGGGTATATTTCCTTTTTTGATGTCCTTAATTTTTGCCTAGACCGCCTTTTCAGGTTTTCGATCTACCAGGACGCTCTCTATTGCCTAAACCGCCCTTTTCGGGTTTTCGATTTAGCGAGCTTTTTTCTTTTTGGCATATATATTTTTTGACTGCGCCGGAATTTATTGATGGGGGGATCCTTGTGGATGGGTAATACCTTTTTTCCAATCATTAAGTCTCCTTCTCTAAATTCTCGAGAATGAACTTTCTTGCCGAGCTGTCCATGCCACCATGCTGTGAAGTGTTTCTCTTTTATGAGGTTCAGTTGGTCGAACCTTGTTTGTGTTTGTGAATGCCAATGAAAATTGGACTTTGGGTGTTTGGATGCCGAATAAGGTCAGACTTTTTTATGATGGGGTGCCGAACGAGGTCGGGCTTTTATGATGGGATGCCGAGCGAGGTCGGGCTTTTGTTTTTTTGGTTGCCGAGCAAGGTCGGGCTTTGTGGTTGGCTTCCGAGCAAGGTCGGGCTTTTGTTTGGCTTCCGAGCAAGGTCGGGCTTTTGTTTATTTGGATGGGAATGCCAATGAAAATTGGGCTTTTATTGGAAATGGGGTTTGTGAGTGCCAATGGAAATTGGGCTTTTTGTTTGGAAATTGTGTGTGCCAATGAAAATTGGTCTTTTGTTGGAGATGTGAGGAATGCCAGTGACGACTTGGCTTTTTGTGTTTGGGGATGCCAATAAAAATTGGGCTTTGTTTGTTTGGAAATTGGTGATGTGAGGAATGCCAATGACGACTTGGCTTTTTGTGGGAAATTGTGGGGAGTGCCGTAACGGCAAATGGTTTCTTTTTTGATGAATTGGGCGACCACTTGTTTGGTCATGTTTGCATAGGTAGCTGCTTCGACCCATTTGGTGAAACAGTTGATGGCAACTAGTATGAACTGGTGCCCTTTTGAAGCCTTTGGCTCAATCATTCCGAACATGTTTATGCCCCACATAGAAAAAGGTTAGGGTGATGTCATGACATTCAGAGGTGTTTGTGGTATGTGCCCCTTGTTGGCATAATTTTGTCACTTGTGACATGTGTTGGCATGGGTTTGGAAGGACTCCTCATGGATTTCTTTGGTGAGCATGACTGCTTCATATTTATCCACACGTCTGAGTGAGACTATGATTTCTCTTATAGAGTGTGCCCTGGCAGAGGGAAAACTGTGGTGCTATTTTTGAGGGTTCTCTTGGTGAGGTTATATTACCCTATCCTCTTGATCCCCAAGTCTGGACAATCCTTCAGGAGGTTCAAAATCGTCCTTATTATCATCTTCCGTTTGGTTAATTTGGAGATTGAAGTCAAAAGGGATCGTAGCAGTGTTATTTTTTGGTGTATGATGATGATTTTTTTGTAAGGGTTGCGAAAATTTATTTGAGAACGAAAGAAAAACGAACTCTTTGAACATAAACTGCAAATTTATTAATAACGGAAATGATTTGAAATATGGGGGTTCCATAAAATTAATCATTTGCCTTGGGAAGAGCAAAATGATTTGATTTTTTTTTTGAAAAACAAGATAAATTACTTGGACAAAGAAATGATTTCCAGAATTTCGATGGCCTTCCGGTTGCTCGGATCTCATCCGAAACGCTACTGTACACCGGGTCGGGTACTTCCCTTTTTTTTTTTTTTTTTTTGCGAGGGAATGATGTGAGGGTTTTTCTTTGAAATGCATGAAAATGCATGTAAATGTATGAATGCAATGAGTATGCAAAAAATATGCCCCTTCTTTTTTATGCAAAAAATTTTCATGAATGCAAATGCTATGATATGCAAAGGTATGGTATATGCAGGTTCGAAACTTCCCCCCATCCTCACGTGTAGGCTCTAAAGGTGAAATTTCCTAAGAAGAGGTCCCTAGAGTCATAGATCTCACATGGAATTAGGGTTGTCTATGGACATACGTCAACATGACTTCAATTAATTCCACGTGAAAATCTCCTCTAAGCGGGGTTGGGCATCCTACCTCACGGACATACGTCAACGCGGGCTTCCGCTCACAACCACCATTCTAACTTAGTTTTTTCTCAAGCTCGGGTAGAGAGCCTCACACGTCCGGCATTAACCCAAACAATGTGGAGTAACATCACTCAAGTAACCCCCGCATTTGATATATATATGATATGAATATAAAGCAAAATAAAGCAAATATAAACATAAAGCATAAATATGACATGTATGAATAAAATAAAAGCATGGCGCGCAAATAAAATAAAAACAATTGGCTTAAAGGCCAAATAGGTTAGGCTTGACTTGCTAGTGGGAACAGGGTCCCCAGTGAAGTCGCCAGCTGTGCGCACCTCGTTTTTTCCTGAGAAAAAGACGCGCAAATCCTCCGAGGTCGTTCGTAAACGCTCGGAGGGCCTTTGTGAAGCCGCCACCAAAGTTTTTGTGTAAAGGGAACGTTGATAAACCCTTAAGTTTTTTTGTTTAAAGGGAAACGATAATAAAACCCTTTGACGATGAGGAAAGGATGGTCATCGCAACCATTGTCGGGTTCGGGAGTCGATTACGCAAGGGGAAGGTATTAGCACCCCTCACGTCCGTTGTACTCAACGGGAACCTTCTATTTGGCTAAAGCTTAAATTGTTTTTAAATGTTTTGCGCGCATGCTTATCTATGTCAAAATATAATAAAGGGGGGAAAAAAGAGATAAAAACAAACGAAAGAAAAGAAAAAAAGTTTTTTATTATTGCGCTTGACAAGATGTCGATCTTGCTCCTACGTATCTCCCGGTAGTCGGAGAATTCAAAGCATACGTAGTTCTTTGGTAGAAAAAAGTACATGTGTTGGTTAATTTTAAATGGACGATGTTTTAACCGAATTCTTGCGATTAAAACGTAGCTTGTATGCTCGCGCTTGGGAGACTTATTAAGCGTTTGTTCACGGATCGCACTAGAATTGTTAAAAGGTACGTCCGTTAGGGTAAAGGGTTCGAATTGGTCGCTATGGGACCAAGAGAGGTGCAATGGACTCATACAAGTCAATCATTGACCGAGTGGACTCCAACGAGTCGGGCGATTGTTCAATTGATCCACTGAGATCAAGAACGGGTACAATGGACTCGGACGAGTCGAACATTGACCGAGTGACTCAAACGAGTCGAGGGATCGAATCTAATGGCCACGGGGGACCAAAAGGTTCGGATTGACCACAAGGGGCCAAGGTTTGGTTTGGTTATGGTTGGATACATTTGAAAATGGAATGACGATTGTCCGAACGACGAGACATACGTCACGCATTCGTACAATCGGGGCGATGGAGAGACATACGTCACACCATCCCTTTTTCATTCGAGTTTTTGGGTAGAATTCTTTTAGAAATCCCAAGGTATGTCAAAACATTTGGTTTGAAAACCCCAAAATGGGAAGATTTAGCAATTTGTTAGAAAAACGCACAAGTTCGGCTCATTTTGCGAAAAGCGAACGTATTTGGCGTATGTTCATGTTTGAGTTTTGAACATCATGAACAATATTTATTGTTCAAGTTTTGATTGGAATGATGAACATAGCTGATTTGTTCATGCTATTTTGAAAGTTTAGAAACATAACTTGTTTTACAAGTTATCCACAAAATATCATACGAACTTGTGATTTTGTCAAAATTGTGCAAAATCCTTGTTATGGGTTGAAAAACATGGGTTTTAAAAACTCTTAGGTTCTGAGCCCTTGGGCTAGAACCTCAAAAATTGGTCATTTTGACACTTAAACTCAGATTCTGAGTTCTGTCATGGTCGCACTGCGACCATGACTTCGCACTGCGAAGCATGCGAATTTTTGAGTTCAGAAGCTGTTTCTGAACTTTTGTTCAGAAACAACTTCTGAACCCACTCAGGACCTTTTAGGTGAGTGAAAAGCTTTGGGTTTTTGGGATGAAAAGGACTGGACAAACCAGTTTTGGTGTTTTGAAAACCTTGGGATTTCTTTGAAATTCAAAAGGGGTTTTTTTAGAACCAAGAGTTTTGAACCAAAATTGCTATGCAAACACAAATGAAAATTCAAAACAAAAGCTTGGAAACTTACAGAACTCCTTAGCAAAGCTCCAGCTGCAATGGATTTGAATTGGATTGGAGGTTTTCACAAAGGTTTTTGATATTGGTGATGAACTTGGAACTTTGTAATGCTTTGTGTTTGATTGGTTTTTCTCTGGTTGTTTGGCTGAAATGAGTAGTGTTTCTTTGCTCTCTTAATGCTCTATTTTCTGCTCTATTTTTGTGCTATGCAATGTTGCATTTTCCTTTGCCTTGGGTCTCTATTTATAGGCCAAAATGCAATCTCAAGTAATGATGAAAAAATCCTAGAACCTAGCTGATTTGTGTGCTAAACTCAGGCTATTTGGCTTTGCATTCAATGCTAATGGATAGAGGCAACTCTGCCTTGTGCCAAGGGTTAAGTCTTTGACTGATTTCAGCCACAAAATCAACTAATTCTAGAAGGTAATGATGAAAACAAAGCTGAATTGCAATTGGCCAAGCTTGGGGATCAATCCTTGCAATCTCAATGGTTGATCAATGAAAACGTGCACTGTAATGTGCAGAGATTGAGGGATGAAAAAGGCTATCTATGGCTGGTGTGAGGGGTGAAAAGCTGCTGCAAAAACAGGGTAGGCACTCATGGCTTTTCAAGTGAGAAAATCCAGCTAGTTTGACTGGTTTTGGGGGAGCAAGCAGGAGGAAAGTCATCAAGCAGGTGGCTGGCAACCTTGGGGTGGTTAACAGGTCACATGGGAGGGACAAGAGCTGCCCAAGGGCAAGCCCACTTGCTTGTCACATGCTAGGTTGGAAGAAAAAGCTTCCAACCTTGGCATTAATGGCAAGTCCTTCATTTCTGGTTTTGCTTGGCCCAAAAAGCCATGAATGCTGATTAAAATAAATATGTAAATGATATGCAACAAATTCTGGAATTAAATCAAAGAAACCAAAAATCTGCAGAAAAATCGCAGACTTCGCAGTGCGAAGTGAGCTTCGCAGTGCGAAGTCAGCATTTTTGAAATGTTGACTTTTCTGTTGACTTTTGTTGACTTTGACTTTTTTCTCCCTCTTTGATTTTTTTTTTATTTTTGTTTTAAAATGCTTAGGACAAAATTAGGGTACTACACTCGCCACTTCTTTCATAACTCAAAACAAGCTTCGGTTTTCTACGTTCGGAACCACTATCGGATTTGCCTATTATAAGCGTAAATCATGCCTTTATTGCTTGACGACGAGCCCAATTAATCATCTCCTCTTGATCTTCATATTCTTTTTTCTTTTTATGAACAAAATATTCCGCAATATCAATCAAATATCAATCAAATAGATCTCTGGATCCAGCTTTTGAACAACGACAGGTTCAACCATATCTATGCATACAAAACAAAATAAAATGTGTAAAAAAAACATTAAAATACTAAACAAATGTGTAAAAAAATTGCATTAAAATGCAAGGTGTGCTATGGTATCTATTTTAACTCAAAATAAAATAGGTGTGCTTAAGGATATAAGTGTAAACAAATGCATTAAATCATTAAAATGTGTAAAAAAAATGCATTAAAATAATAACCAAATGTGAAAATAATTTATTGAAAAAAAAAACCTCTGGTAGTTAACTACCAGAACAGTTAGGTACGTATATACCCGAAGCATAATTGTGCAGAAACTAAATAAAAACAAGGAAAATTATGCAGACTTTCAATGTGATAAGAAGAAGTACAATTTACCTGCTAATTAATCGCAATTGAGTGAAGATTAACACTATTTGTTGGAATGATTGTGATGGAAAACCCCAAAATCGCCCTAAAGTCGCAAGGTTTAGAAGAAAATTCAAGTGGAGTGCAAAAGAGGAAATAAAAATACCGAAACTATGTTATGTCATATATAATGATCTTTTCGGTATATAACTAATGTAACAAGATTTTTTTCAGGGGAAGGGGTTCTTTAGATATCTCTGTAACTAATCTAGTATATATCTATCTGAGCTTGTATATAAGATAATAAGGCATCAGTAGTTATCTCTCAAACACGTCCAGTATATATCTACCTAATTAATCAGGTATATATCTACCATATGTTGTATATAAGGGCAAATTTGGTATTTTGGGGGGCCTAAAAAGAAATGTTCCAAATATATAATAGCCCACAAAGGCCCAAAAACCCCATGTAAATTTTTTTTTAAAAAAAAAAAACTGAAAACCGATCAAATCTACGGTCAACGCCAGCCACCAGTCAACGGAGGCGGTCAACACCGGAGCTCTGGCGCCGGATCGAAATTTTCCGGCGAAATACCGGTGGTGGACGACGGCCGACATGGTGGCTGCCGGAGCTCCGGTGGTGGTTGGTGCGGTGGCTGCCGGAGCCCCGTTGGTAGTTGGTTGTGAGGGTGGTGGCTGTGATTTTTAATTACTTAGAAATAAAAAATATTTGTTTTTTCATAAATTGTTTTATTATGTTTTTTTTCTTCAAAAATAATAATATAATTAGTGGGTCTTGAAACCTTTATCAATAAGCCCACAAAAAAAATTAATTTAGTGGGCTGGTGTCAAATAAACCAATTTCAATAGAAAATTGTTTTTGACACTTCATAGAAAGCTAAAAAACACCAGTAATTTACGTTTTTAACCCCATCGGCAGTTAACTGCCGATGAGAAGCAATCTGGCGGCAGCTAACTGCCGATGGAAAGGAAACCAGCGGCAGTTAGCTGTCGTTGCCATGTTTTACCTATATTTTCCATAACATCACATTTTTTCATCTTAATGTGAACAAAAACGTTAAAATGAGTAAATAAAAAGGATAAAATGATTAATAGGTTAGACAATTAATATAAAAATTATATAAAAATATTAGGTCTCAAATGTAATTAATATAAGAAATTAACAATTGGTTAGAAAATATTTACACTAACAACTAATTATATAAAAATATTAAACTTTAATCATCATTGCAGGAGGGAAGGGGTGGCTGTAACACCCATACTAAATATATCTAGAATATTAGCATGTGTATTAAAACTGATACTGGATACATCAAGATTTTCAATAATAATAATACAACACAACTGAATGAATACAATTTTGCTCGTTATACAACCTTTAAAGTACCATAAAATACATAAACAAAAGTCTAATAAGCTCCTGAGCTGGTAAGACGAGCATCTTCACTCCATTCAGCGTCTCCCTGATGATCCTCAACACGATCCTCGCGCTAACCTGTAAACCTGCACCAGAAGGATTGTGATGAGACATAATGTCTCAGTGAGCTCCAGCCCAACCTACTGCTGGCAACCACAGGGAACCTAGGGTCGACGTGCCTACTTTTGGCAATCTCGGGGAAACCTACGATCGCCGTCATTCTCTACATATTTCGCGATCAAGGGAAAACTAGGATCGCTATATGTCTTTATCTTATGTTGAACTTATGCTTAATCTCATACTTAGTGATCTGGGGACATCCTATGATCACTTTCTGTTCACTAGTGACTGCTTTGTCTTATCTCTTAGTATATAATATATATACATATTCATATTTCTTATAACATTAAGTTAGAAGTTAGCGTTGAACAAACAATACATTATCTTGGTTCATTTTACGGAGTGCATCCGGGTGGAGTAACCCCGAAGTACATCTCCCATCATACCGGTGAAATTCCTATCATATCAGGCTAACACCGGACTCCTCTTATCGTTGTGTGGACAACTCTCTCGATGAAGTCCCATCTGGCGTATCCCGGAGTCTGCTGAACACAACTTAACTTGCATGTAGACAACCCTCTCGGAGAAGTCCCATCTGGCGTATCCCGGAGTCTGCTGAACATGCTTAATCTTTAACATACATGTGGATAGCCCTTTCGGAGAAATCTCATCCGGCATAATCCGGAGTCTGATGAACACGTTAACATAATCTTATAAACTTACGTGTGGATAGCCCTTTCGGAGAAATCTCATTCGGCATAATTCGGAGTCTGATGAACATGTATAAACTTTATAATATAATTCTTGACTTATTACTCTTATGTATAACTAATACAATATTCTATTCTTTGCATATCTAATGCATTCATCTAGTGTTAAATCATGTAACACTTAACCTATAGTATAAGGTTTTAAGCTTATCGTTCTCATAAGCCACTTACTTGGTCGTTGGAAAACCAACCCTTAAGCTTATCTAAAGCTTTGAATGATGAAACATTCCTTGTACTGAAAAAGCATCTGGTATTGAGTATTCTCAAACGAAAGTAAAGTCTACTGCAACTACTTCCACTATCCAAACACGAGGAGGCTTCACTTATGGTACCTACTCCTTTCTTTCCGACATCCTAGTGTAATACTTATCATAACCATAAGCATTACTTCTATTCCCACTGCAGGAATCCGTAAGAGCTCGAGAAATCTTATAAGCTATTCGTGCTCTGCTTTAACTAGTCAACGATAACACGTATCCAAAAGTTTTAGGAACTTTCTTCCTTACTAGGATTCTGACAATCTTGCATCATTCAAGATATTCCTTAATCATAGCGTTAATGTTTTCTATACCGATAAATCCAAAACTTATGGGAGTTTAGTCCGAGTGATGAGTGGTATAAGCTGTCTCACATATTTTCATATGGTACATAGTTTACATACATATTCGGGTACATGTACACTACTAACGAGTACACCGTACGTCGCATCATCTTTCATATACTGAATCCATTAATGAATCGAGTCTCATTCTATAATTATCCGTAAGGATTTCACATCCACAACCTTTTTCCAAGACAACTTAGGTCCACATAACTCTATCATATCTCTTGGTTACTCCTCGGGTTTCTCCGGAAATAATCCGTCTGGATAAGACTCAACTTTTACTGGCTCTTCTGTAAGCCCAAACACATACTACGCTTCTTCGAGTACCCGATTAATTAATCTTAAACTTCAACACTTATCATTTCCTATTGGATCCTTCTAGTAACTTATTATTGTATCCACAATTCACATCTAATCTTATTATCTGAATAATTCTCCATAGGGGCCGTTAGCAGTCCCAGGGGCTGTGGAGAAGACCGTGAGTGCATCGCGGGGGCCGCTAGTAGTCCGCCCGGATGTTACAAAAAAGGCGCCTTTTTTGTAACATCCGGGCGGACTACTAGCGGCCCCCGCGATGCACTCACGGTCTTCTCCACAACCCCTGGGACTAGCTCAATTGGTAGTGGGAATGCATTGAAGTTGTACTTATGCCCCAGGTACACGGTTCGATTCCCACGGAAGGCATGAAACTCCACATGGGCCGTTAGTAGTCCCAGGGGCTGTGGAGAAGATCATGAGTACATCGCGGGGGCCGTTAGTTGCCAAATCCCAGATGTTACAAAGGAGTCCGGTG
Organism: Medicago ruthenica; assembly: GCA_018208015.1. Lineage (NCBI taxonomy): Eukaryota > Viridiplantae > Streptophyta > Magnoliopsida > Fabales > Fabaceae > Medicago > Medicago ruthenica. The sequence continues at coordinate 50,459,123 of CM031373.1, read as the reverse complement.
TTAGCCTGATATGATAGGAATTTCACCGGTATGATGGGAGATGTACTTCGGTGTTACTCCACCCGAATGTACTCCGTAAAATGAACCAAGAAAATGTATTGTTTGCTCAACGCTAACTTCTAACTTAATGTTGTAAGAAATATGAATATGTATATATATTATATACTAAGAGATAAGAAAACAGTCACTAGTGAACAGAAAGTGATCATAGGATGTCCCCAGATCACTAAGTATGAGATTAAGCATAAGTTCAACATAAGATAAAGACATATAGCGATCCTAGTTTTCCCTTGATCGCGAAATATGTAGAGAATGACGACGATCGTAGGTTTCCCCAAGATTGCCAAAAGTAGGCACGGCGACCCTAGGTTCCCCGTGGTTGCCAACAGTAGGTTGGGCTGGAGCTCACTGAGACATTATGTCCCATCCCAATCCTTCTGGTGCAGGTTTACAGGTTAGCACGAGGATCGTGTTGAGGATCATCAGGGAGACGCTGAATGGAGTGAAGATGCTCGTCTTGTACCAGCTCAGGAGCTTATTGGACTTTTGTTTATGTATTTTATGGTACTTTAAAGGTTGTATAACGAGCAAAATTGTATTCATTCAGTTGTGTTGTATTATTATTATTGAAAACCTTGATGTAAAGGTTGCACTTGTAAAGGTTGCACTTGTAAGACGGTATCTTCTGATTTGAAGCGTCGATCTGGAATGACAAATATAGTGGCTTTTGTAACATCCGGGAGGACTACTAGCGGCCCCCGCGATGCACTCACGGTCTTCTCCACAGCCCCTGGGACTACTGACGGTCCATGTGGAGTTTCATGCCTTCCGTGGGAATCGAACCGTGTACCTGGGGCATAAGTACAAGTTCAATGCATTCCCACTACCAATTGAACTAGTAGCTCAATTGGTAGTGGGAATGCATTGAACTTGTAGTTATGCCCCAGGTACACGGTTCGATTCCCACGGAAGGCATGGAACTCCACATGGGTCGTCAGTAGTCCTAGGGGCTGTGGAGAAGACCGTGAGTGCATCGCGGGGGCCGCTAGTAGTCCGCCCGGATGTTACAAAAAAGGCGCCTTTTTTGTAACATCCGGGATTTGGCTTACCTGGCGGCCCCCGCGATGCACTCATGACCTTCTCCCCCCCCCCCCCCCCCCCTAATGTGGAGTTTTTGCCTTCCGTGGGAATCGAACTCAGTACCTGGGGCATAAGTACAAGTTCAATGCATTCCCACTACCAATTGAGCTACTAGCTCAATTGGTAGTGGGAATGCATTGAACTTGTACTTATGCCCCAGGTACACGGTTCGATTCCCACGGAAGGAATAAAACTCCACATGGGCCGTTAATAGTCCCAGGGGCTGTGGAGAAGACCGTGAGTGCATCGCGGGGGCCGCTAGTAGTCTGCCCGGATGTTACAGTGGCTCAATGGGGCCAAAGTCTCCACTTTTTTTAATTTGTTTTTATCATCACTGAAATATTTTTTTTCTTTTAAGTATCACTAATTGCTAAAAAAATCAAAGTATCAAATCATTAAACTATAACAATATTTTAGAAATAATATATTTTAAAAAAAACTGTTGTAATTCCTGAAAAAATTGTATAAAGCTACTTAAAATCTCTATATCTCTATCTCTATATACATGTATTTCTAAACTACACTTTGTCAATGTGTCATCTCACCAATGCTCTCCTTCTCTAACCTTATTTTTAACTATTCCCCTTCTTTGCTTATGTGTCTTTCACTCAAACCATTGTCTCATTTTCTTTTTCTTTAATCATAACATAACATAACATAAAATTTAATTTAATATAGATGATGATTGTATTTTCATTTGCACTGAAATGAAATGAAGTGAAAGCGGGTGTACATTAATAATAATGGTCAGTTTTTTTTTACTGCAAATAATAATGGTTGGTTACATTCTTCAAAAAGAATAAAAATAATGGTCTGTTGCATACTTCTATTCATACTTCTTTATGTAAATAACAATTAATTACTGTAACTCTTTTTATTTTTATAGTTCCTTCGACTACTATTTTTTTAAATAAAAAAACAAAATAAAAACTGGCCACTAGCCAAATATTCTACATTATTCATTCTTACATCCCCTTCCACTACAATTTTTTTTTTTTTTTTTTACAATTTATATGTGTTAAGATTAGGAAACTAATTGTCTCCGTACTAAATAAAATTAGATACACCTCAAAATATTTACACCATCACTATAGGATATGTCCCTTTACATTCCTCCACAAAAAACCTAAAAAGATGTTAGGCTTTAAATCATCCTAATTTCCATATTTCTCTCTCACCTATATAACCAACACTAATCTCTCATATTCCTTTGTTACTCATTATATGTTGCATTTGATCATTTTCCTCCTAATCTTTTGGTTTTACCACCATGTCTGTAGTTTATGTCAATGACACAAAGTAAACCATTTTGGTACACTTTTTTGTTTTGTACCGTGCTATTCATATTTCTAATCTTATTGTATATTTTTTACTTTAACGGGTGGTCAAAATCGATGTTATGCATACCTTTTTGGATGAACTCGCTAATGATAATTGATGAGAAGGTATTGGTCATTACTCTTAAATTGATGAGAAAGTATTCGTCGTTATTCTTAAATTTACCATATAGTTTAGCCCTACTTTTTGTCATAGATATAATATTTGTTAGTCTACTTTTTATAATTTATATTTTATTCCCTTCTATTCCTTGATGATAATTTGACAATATTTTCTTGTGAAATGGGAGAAGAGGAAAAAAAAGAGGCTTCTATTTTCACTTTTGTTACATCCTTGCTACTTGGGAAGTCTATGAAAAATGAAAACTCATAAGTATATGTTTTTAATCCTAACTAATAATATAGATCAAATTCAATAATTTTAACGAGTTTTTTAGTTAATTATTTTAATTTTAGAATTTAGTTTAAATGAACTGTCAGGACAAGAGTCTATATTTATTTTCACACTTAAAATATATAGAATACATTTAAAATATATAGAATATTAAAATATATAGAATACATTTATCCTGTTTATATACATTTAAAATATATAGAATACTAACATGTTAAAGCTCATGTAATAATTTTTATTTTTATGAAAGGTTGCAACTTACATGTTTTAATATTATGGAGATAGAATGACAAAGTAGTTTTAGTAGAAAAATATTACAAATTACAAAAATAAAATGGCCAATAAAATTATATTTTAAATGAAAATATTTTTATATTTAGTCAAAAAATTATTATATTTATGAAAATAGTAAAATAAATTTATCAAAGGTTAAGGAAAGGTTTTAAGTTACAAATTAAAATAAACTATATAAATAAACTCATTAGTTAAATTGTTTTAATTAATTACTATTGTCCTATTAATTTTATAATAAATTTGCCACACCAACCTTTGAACTACTATTTATTTCCTATTTTATAACTCTTATTCCTTAACTATGACCATTTACCCACTCACTGTATTAATATAAAAGTTTAATTAATAAATTGGTAATTAGTTACATGTTTAAAAAAAATTGGTTGGTTACAATTTTTTAATAAATTTAAATTATCCTATTATAATTATTATACTTAAAAATAAAATTTTCATACAAGTATGTGATTTTGTGCAAAGTGTTAAGGGTGTGTTTGGTAACACAAATAAGCTAGTTTATAGCTTTTTGTATTAGCTTATAAGCTTGCTTGATAAAATTAGATGTGTTTGGTAACAAGCTTTTTTCATTAGCTTATAGCTTTTTTCCAGATGCTACTTCAAGTAGCTTTTGAGCTTATATCTTTTGACATTTTCTTCCATTTTTAACTTTTATTTTTATTTTATTATTTTTTAAACAAATGACCACTAAACCCATGTTATCAAAGTAACTGCCAATTTATTTTTCTTTTCCGGTTTGCTGAACAGCCAAGCACTTTCTTTTTTCCTTTTATATATAGATCCTCTTACATTCTATTAGTTTATATATTATTTATAATTTCAAATAAAACTATATAATTTTCAAAAAATAAAGGATATATTATATAAAAGTTTTTTAAAATATTTATTATATCAAAGTTAAAACGTTTGATTACACAAAAATCACAATTTAATTTATATAGCACATTTACCATTTTAAAGATGAAATTAATTAAAATATTTAAAAATAAATATATTAAGTAAAATTGTTTATAAACAAAATAATAAATAAAATATATATGTACTTTTATGCCATTTTATATTTATCAGTCACTTCAACAACTATTTTACTAAACACATTAATTTTAATAAGTGAGCTTATCAGCTATAAGCTATCAGTCATCAGCTATCAGCTATCAGCTAGCTTATAGCTTATTTTTACCAAACACACCCTAAATGTTTTAGTAGAAATTTTGGATTCTATTCATGATGATTTTCTCCGAGAAACTATTGGATGACACCTCTTCAATTTATTGTAGTGCAAATGTTTATAGTACTCTTCACGTGTTGATTATTCGTTGATTTTTATGACATAATAGGAGATCAAATTACTCTTAGACTAACCAAATATTTTACTGCTCTTTTTTTTTTTTACTTATATAGTGTTTGTTAGTATATTTTTCTAAATATATTTCTTATTTCTTTTATTTGTCAATGTATAAATATGAAAGTTTTTCATTTGAATTGGGAGAAGAGGATAAGTGAGGATTCCTTTTTCATGTTTTTTTAATCCTTGATGCTTGAAAAGTCTATAAACAAACGGCAGCTATAAATGTTTATAGCACAAATTTTCAATTTTTTTCAATGAAACAGATTTCTCCAAGCAACTATTGAATAGTACCTTTTCAATTTGTACTATAGTTTTTTTTTTCTCCTCTTTTTTACTCTTATCTCTTACCTATTTATCGGCTTCATGACATGATAGAGACTTAAGTTACTATCAGATTGACTAAATATTGTAGACATTTTTTTATTGATATATTGTTTTTTTTTACAAATTATTGATATATTGTTTGTTAGTCTACTTTTCTAACTTTCTTATTTCCTTTTATAACTTAATTTGGATATGACAATTTTTTTCATGTGAATTAGGAGAAGAGGACAGACGAGGCTTTTGTTTATGAATCAAGTATAATATATTAAAAAAATGAAAACTACAATATATTAAAATAGTTTTTATTATATTTATATAGTCTAAAAATAGAATCTTTACCTAAATATTAATCATATAGAACATGAAGAAGTAAAAGTTGGAGGTCCTGTTGTATGGTAGTTCAATTGGTTGAGCTACGTGATAAGAAATTAGAGGTTTTGGATTCAAACCCAACAAAAAAACTAATACAACATCTAACTATTAACATTTGCCCTTCCAAAAGAATTAAGAAATAGGATTCAACAAGAATAAATTTAAACATTAACTACAATATAATAAAAAAATATGCGGTGTCCTTAGTTTGAACATTTTTTAAATCGAAGAAAGATATATTAAATAATAGCAAAAGCTGGGGGAGAAGAACTTGACCCAGCACCACGAAATTAGCCCTAAAAGGGTATTAAAACAAAGAAACTGGTTGTAGGGTACTACCACTAAGGGTTTTTTTTTTGTCATTTACATGTGTTTTTAAGCAAGTTCTTATGTGGGAAAAGCAACTTTCTAAAACAAATGATACGAAAATGGTAATACAGATTGGACAAAAATTCAAGTTATGAAACCATATGTGGAACACGCAAACCGACGAACCCAACGAGGGAAACGAAACCGAAGATATAATAAAATTTGTGGTATTAAATAAAATCTATGGTATTAAATAAAATCCATGGTTTGAACTTTGAACCCGTGAGATATAATAATATTTGTGGTATTAAGTATAATAAAAAATTAACAATTTTTTTTCTAAAATTTAAAAATGGATTAATAATAAATGGAAATCAAAAGAAGAGATATAAACTAAGCCCAAAAAAATAAAAATAAAACAGTTTTTATTATTATTCGATATTCAACTATAAGTCTATTTATTTCTTTAGAGGTAAATGACACATTATTTTTGTTAAAAGTAATTTCTATCTACTCTTTGTATTCTATAATCTATATATTCACTTGACAAGGGAATATATTAAAAAAAATTGGTCATTCTTTTGATCAGATATTTAAAAACATCTACTCTATATCATGTAATCTATATTTCCTTGATGAGGAAATATTCTTAAAAAAAAATTTATCGATCTTTTTTGAGTCAAATATTTAAAAATATTTTGATAGTCGTTTTTTAAAAATCAAAGAATTTCATAAGACCTACTAATTTTTTTTTGACAAAACCTACTAAATTTGTTATTTCCGATAAACTAAAAAAATATTATAATCAAACCCGTGCAACGCACGGGTTATATACCTAGTTTTTTTTATTAATTTATGCCTTTTAAACGGCCATCTTGGAGTTGAATTTTTGAGTTCGGCCCTATTAATTATAAAAATCACATAAAAATTATTTGCGATTCGATGGAAATGTAAAAAAAATATGTTGGCGGTAATTGTTGCTAGAAAATTGCTTTTCCCACATTAAACAAAGCTGAAGCACACCAGTAAATGACATTTTTACCACGGCGGCATTTAATTGCCGCTGGGATGGTGCCATCGGCAGTTAACTGCCGTCTGCTACCATCGGCAGTTAACTGCCGTTGCGGGGAATTATGCAGAACAGAACCTGCTATTTTTGCAAGCAAGCCATTTTTCGGCCGATTTATTACCTGTAATCCAAAACAACAATTCCAAAGGCAGTACAAATCTTACATTAATTATAATCATTCATAAGCAAGAACATTACATAATCTTTCACAATTGACCAAAATAAAATCAATTCGACATTTCGTTAAAATTACACGAATGTTTGAAATTCACCAAAAACATAAATAGTGTTTGACATTCAACAACACATTACATAATATTACATGAAATCTCTACCAACATTCGTTGCACATACAGTTGGAACGAACACAAAGATATAATACATTATTTTCAACCATATGCCTAAACATAAATGCAACGTCACTATCGTCACGAATAAGCCGAGGCCAATATACCGTTTTCCACATGTCTTCATCTTTATCTGCCCCCAGATCATAAATTGGCATCTGAGCAAATACATGACATGTATGATGATTTTCACCAACATGGAGAAAATAACTGTTAAGTTGTGCCTTCAACTCATCCATAGTGTCTGTCGGAGTTAGAAAAACCTTAATTGTCTTTTTGAAAGCAGAGTACCGGACATAAGCTTCAATTTGTGCAACCTCAAACATGTTTAACTTCATAAAAGTTTATGAAATATCAAACATCAGAATAATATTAAATTAAACGTAATAAGCAGTATATATATCAAATGCGGAAACATTATAAATAATAACAAAGTAGGTGCATATTCGACCACATAAAAGTTATATATTTATATATATTAATATGTTAGTTATATATTGGCCACAAAAAATTGGCGTTACAATATCGACCACAAAAAATATGTCGGTGTAATATCGACAAAAAAAAGGATAAACACCGACAAAAACAAAAAATCAGTCATATCGCATCAAGTCAATTTGAACCATCTTCATCTTCCGCAATAACTTGAAATTATTGCTTTGTTTTTTCAGGAGTGTCACACACAATTAGATTGGCTTGGTTTGACTTTTTTGGTGGGAGCGGATTCTCTCTTTTCTCAATGTTCATAAGGTCTCGGAACCTAGCTTGTTGATCCAAAAACTCAAATTCCCAAGCCGATGCCTCTTCACTTCTGTGTATGTTCCACTCCGTAGATGATGGAGGTAGTGGACAACCATCTTTCAAAAAAACAAGAACAAAATGATTGGGAATTAATCCTAGGCACATGATGGGGTTTTTTTGCTTAAGCGGTGGCACCCCTCTAAGTGGGAAAAAGGATTCCGAATTTCCGATTTCGTGACTTGTCAACTCCACTACAACTCTATTGTAATAAGTTGCAACGATGTGACCCATGTCGGGAAAAGTCAACCACTTATCTACAAGTGCAATACCACCACTATTTGAGGGAGGATGCAAGCCATTTAAGATGTAGTTAAAACGATCCTCACTCGCAAATACCCGCACATAATCATTTCTATGATCTTTCAACTCTTGAATAACATGTCTACGAACCATGACATGACTTTCTTCAGTGAAACCCAAGAACTCAGCTATAGCCCGAAAACCACAATTCTCATCGCCTTTAACATCCACAATTTTTTCAATAAATGGAACCATGAATTTTGGCATATAGTCAATAGGGCTCAAAACATCAAACACACCATGAACCGGAGTAGGCTTTGGAACCGGGCTAAGCTTAGGAAACCGAGTAGGTGGTGGAAGTGGGGAACGTGATGATTTGCCAATACGAGCACCCTTTCTTTTAGGAAATGATAACATAGTTTGCGACGATTGACTATCCGGAAATTGGGAATCAACACGCTCCCAATAAGAAGGGATTCGACTTGTCGATGCCTCATTTGCTTTACTCCTCACTTTTTTCGGCGCTCCCTTGGTTGGTACATTTCTTGGAGGAGGAGAAACCATTGTGGATTTTGGAAATGCCAACTGATGCAACACCTCTTTGATTTCTAGTTTGATTTGATAAGGAACTTTCTTGAGACGTTCCTGAATACCATTCCACTCCTCCTCGACAGAAAAACTATCTTCATTACTTTCTTCACCCATACATAACCTTTGCCAATGACGGTGTATCTCATCCAATCGAATAAGCTTGTTGTCACAGATTTTCATAGCAATAGTGCATGCACAAGGTAGCCCATAGGATGTCCTTATCACACAACCACAAATTTCTTTGTCCATACACAAGGTTTCCTTGGAACATCTTTCTTCATCAAAAATAAAGCTCAAAGCAGTCCTAGACACATAAACAGCCAACCCAGAGTACAGAATGACGTCTTTGTATCTATGTTCTAATACAGTACAACTCCTCCCAAATGATGTTTGTATCTCAGTTAACTGGATCACCAACATATCATGTATTTTCTCCCAACAAGTACCAAAATCACCTACACTATTGCTCAAATATTTCTTCAGTTTACCATGAGCCCCTCAACTCGGTTGGTGGTTCTGCAACCAAGATGCAAGACACGGTCTGTCCATGCCCTCACTATTTTCTCCTTCACAACATCCAATACGGTGCTCTCGACATAAGTAAGAAACTTTGGAAAAATTTTACAAACATTTTTGAATTCCATTAACGCACTTGCATATAATTCTTGCGTAGGTGATTCAACAACAACATCCCAAGCTCTCATTACCTTGTTAACTATGTCACTTGGCTTCACCTCTTTCCCATCCTTCGGTTTCACTCTACAGTCAGTGATGCACTTTGCTCTAACATTTTTACCAACATGAAAATAACAAAGTATTGCGTTAGTTTCAGGGAGAACAGTTGCTACCGCATTCATCAAAGTCGTATCTCGGTCAGTCACAACCACTGAAGGCATATTAATCTTTGAGTTAAGAAGTTTGACCAACATCTGTAAAACCCAAGTAAAATTATCCTCTTTCTTAGATGTCAAAAATCCAAAACCAACAGAATACGTCAAATCGGTCGAGGTGACCCCAACTATCTCAAACAATGGCATTCTGTACATGTTGGTTTTATAGGTGGAGTCCATAACCAAAACTGTTGGAAAATTGTTAAACAACTTAACCGATGTTGGATGAGACCAAAATATGTCCTGAATAGTAGTACTCTCACTTTGTGTTCTGGTGAAATAGACATAGTTGTGCTCCTCCAACTTTGAGATTAGATACTACATATCAGTCTTGTTACATCTGTTTGACTTGAATATTTTTTGACGTTCATTGTAGACTTGCTTGATATTTGTCATGCAATCTTGTCTTTTTGTCTTCAAATTTATCAAAATATTTTTTGGTAGCACCAAACTCTTGGTCAAGTCACGTACAATCTTCTTGTCATCCTCCCTTAATCTACCCGCAAGCATGTGTCCTTCTAAACTTGGCTCCATCTCATGGTTGTGAACTCCGTTAAAAATGTTCAATCTCCAATCATTTGTTTCCCTACTAAGATATCCACGAACCATGAACTTACACCCACATTTTCTTGAACCCGTTGCCTCATGCTTCAATCTTTTTTTCGGCACTTTGTGGTCGCCATTCCTTTCACAAATTAGTTGCAACATTGGATTGATCAAATTGGATCTACGTATAACAATTGTAAATCCCGCCTTATTTGCTTGACGACGTACCCAATTAAGCAAGTCATCTCTATCTTTCCATTTAATTTCGCTTGAAAAAAAATGAGCCGTGTCAACTTCGTTGGCCTCAAGAGGGACAACACCGGAGTCAACTTATAATGAAGCTTCAACATGGACAGAAGCTTCAACCTTAGGCGGTATGACATTTCCGGAATTATCGACAAAAATAGGTTTTGTCTCGACCGGATCATCATCCACATTTTCATCCATAACTATAAATAAACAACAAATAACTATGAATAAATAACTTACAATTGCAATAACATCAATATCAAAATTAATTAAACCTAAAAAAAGTAAAAAAAAAAAACCAAAAAAAAAATCAAAAAAGTAGGCAGTAAGCCTGTTTTTTGAAGTTTCCCATCGGCACCTAGCTGCTGCTGCATCGGCAGTTAGTTGTCAATGTCCCCATACAACGACACTTAACTGCCGCTAGCCCCATGTCAGGTTTTCACGAATATTTACAGAAAAATCAGCAAAAAAAATGGATTAAATGATGCATTACATGTTTCTTCACGTCAAATGTGTGTTGAATCCTTCTAGTATTGCTGCTTCAATGATTTTGGACAAGATTTGGGTAGAAAAAAAATTGGATTTGAGGATTTAGATGGAAGAGGAAATATGGAAAAGAGTTGATGTAATAGTATAGAGTAGGTTGCTGTAATCAGCAACATCAAGAACGCAACGGCAGTTAACTGCCGATGGCATATCCGGTGGCAGTGGTAAAGATGTAATTTTCTGGTGTGTTTTAGCTTTGCTTGATGTGTATAAAGCAATTTTCTTGTTGCTAGGTGCAAGCTTTGTTCCCCAATCTCGTATGGTGAGTTGGGTTTGAGAAATGTTAGAGGGATTAAAGTCTAATATTTTTATATAATTTATTATATTAATTTTCTAACATATTAATCATTTTATCGTTTTTGTTCACTCATATTATCGTTTTTGTTCACATTAAGATGAAAAAATGTGAAGTTTTGGAAAATATAGGCAAAACATGGCAACTGCAGCTAACTGCCGTTGGTTTTCTTTCCATCGGCAGTTAGCTGCCGCCAGATTGCTTCCCAAATGTAAATTACTGGTGTTTCTTAGCTTTCTATGAAGTGTCAAAAGCATTTTCCATTTCAATAAGGGGGCCAACATTATAGGGGGCTTGATGCGAGCTTTTTATGTGGGACTTTGTGTGTTTGGGGCTTAATTGACACCTCTACGCCAAATGACTATATTTAACATTCAAAATTTTGTTGTAAAAAATCGCCTCTTTTTTACAATATTAGCATACGATTAGGGATGGCAATTGGACCTAGGCCCGATGGGCACCCGCAAAAAATACCCACAATGGGTAGGGTAAAACCCCGCTTTCATGGGTTCGGGCTTGGGTCCGGGTAATTACTCGCAAATTTAAATGGGTATGGGCCCGGGTATGTGCATTATACTACCCAGCCCCGCAACCCGTATATACGTATTTGTTCCTGCTGGTTGAACAACAGTACCAACCCCCTGAGCTATGTTATGACTCAAGAGCTTGACTAGGGTTTTCTCTTTTTGATAATGAACGTGATGATCTGTGAACCGTTGCAGCCCTCCTTTTATACGTCCCCCCATCCTAGGGAAATGAGGGCGGCTCTTACGGGATTCCCCAGCCACCTGGAGCGATGACCTGGTCCTCGTCCGAGAAGCCCGGTCTACGATGGGAACGTGGGAAAGACTTGGTAGACGGGTCCAAATGTGGCCGTTAGCTCGGGTCTTGACAAGGTCAGCTCGCTCCGGGTGTGGTTCGGGGGCCTGCTCCGTACCCGAGCTGTTTCTGCGGGTGCCCGATCTCGCCCACGTGGCGGGTACGTGGGCAATGAGGTCCAGCTGGCCGGGGTGGACTGCCACGCATCGTGAGAGGAATAAGATGACGGTACACAGCCCCCCAAGCACAAGTCTCGAAGAGGCGAAGTGATTAATAGTATGCTCGGTTTTAACTTAGTGGGCGACTACAAAAATCGTCCAATGGAGCCGAGTGAGTGTCTGATATGCGGCGTTATGAAATACCGGCCTGTAGTGAGAGCTGGCGGTCTGCTAACTGCTTCAGTGGTTGTTCCCCACCTTAGTGTCCTGCGGGTGCCTACACCCTATCAGCGCGTGGGTCATTTAATTGAAATCCAACGGTGGATGGGCAACGACCGTTCGTACTAACATCTGGACGGCTGGGGTTTCCCCTGCTTTCCCTTGCTTCGATGCAAATCAAGCCGCACAGCACTGAAAGGACGGGCCCTTGGCACCGTTCGATCTCGCATCGTTTCAGACCGCGCTCGCAACTCGAGGCCCTCTGCTTATAAATAGGGCTTGTCTGTTCCTTCGAACTCATCCGTTCCTTTCGAAACTATCCGTTCCTTTCGAACCTACCACCTGCAACTGCCTCCTGCTAGCACGCCTGCGAACTTTGCAACCTACTTCCTATTTGTAAGAACAGGTAACCTCCTTACTCCTCTCATTTTACGCTTACGCTTCTTAGTACATTTGTAAAGAGGGAAAAATGGTAGTGATACGGGAGTGTGATAGTGAGGGTAACTCAGTGGGTTCTCCCCTCTTGGAGGAGCGACGCAAAGTGTGGAATGCGGCCATTCGGGCCGCCCGAAGGGCGGATGGGACGGTAGACTGGGCGCTCGTGGATCGACAATACTTTGGACACCCCCTCGTCGCTGCTGAGGTGAGCTCTGACAGCGACGACGGTGCCGCCCCCCTCTTCGCAGAGTTAAGTGCTTCCAGTAGCAGTAGCCATGATAGTGATGTAGTTATTCTCTTTTCTTCAGGACCTGGTGAGCGAGAGGGGAAAATGGCGAGATCTGAAATGGGCGCCGAGTGGGTGGATGAGAATGTGGCCGCCCAGTCCTCCTTGTTCAGCACCGAAAAGAGGGTGGCGGAGTTCCGGGAGAACCAGGCGGTGTCCTCTACGGGAGATGAAGCGGATGTTGTCACCGAACCCTGCGTCCAAGGGGAAAAGGTCTACATGCGTCGTCCACGAGGGGTGCCAGATGAGGCGTTCTACATGTACGCCTGTGCCATCACGGATTTGGGAGTAAGGATTCCCTTCACGCCCTTCGAAGCTGCGCTCCTTAAGGCTATAAACGTAGCGCCATCTCAACTTCACCCTAACGGCTGGGCATACGTCAGAGGCTTCGAAGTTTTATGCCAAGGGTTGGGTTTGGCGCCCACAGTGGGCGCATTTCTCTCCTTCTACTGTACCAAGGGAGTGGGGAAAGGTTTGTGGGTGTCCATCAACTCGCAGCAGGGACGGGGTCTGTTCGCCCTCTTCGCAAACAACTACAAAAATTGGAAGAGGAAATTCTTTAAAGTAAGGGGGTTGGACGCCTCTGTTCCCGTCTTCATGGGCCAAGGCGGCGATGAGGGGTTTCCGTTATACTGGTCCGGCGATCCCCTGTCTGTATCGGGCTATGACTACGACAGGCTGAGCGACGCGGAGAAAGACGTAGTCGACTTCCTGGAGCACATGGAGGTTATGAGCGTAAAGGAGCTTATCCACAGAGAACATGATCCCGTGGCTCTTGGCGAATACATAGGTAGCACTCGTTCCCATTATGGGCGATGTCATTCAGTAGTTAAGTTTGCGTTTTAGCTGACATGAGTTCTTTGACTTTTAAGCAGATTCGATGGCGCCGAAGTCCGCAGCGGAGAAGAAGCTGGCCCTGGAGCGGGCGAAAAAGAAAAGGGCTGAAGAAGGCGATGTTCATGGGAGGAGTGACCCCGCCGGCCTGATGACTCGGGAGAAACGCAGAGCCGTGGACGCCGGTGACACCGCAGTACCAGGGGAGGCGAGCGCCATCGACGCCATCCCATCCCGGGTCGTGGCTGCAGCAGACGCCACGGTGCTGCCCAAAGGGAAGAGGAAACGGGCGGATGAGGGCCAACCACCTCAACCCCAGACCTCCCAAGAAATGGAAGCTGGTAAACCGAACTCCTGTCCTTTTATTTATAACTCTCTTTGTGCTTCTACTGTGGACTAGCATGTTGCTACCCGTCTTGTGACAGATACCCCCCCTTCGCTATGGGACGCCAGCTTTGATTATGAAGGGTTTATGCGGGAGAACTTCACCTTTGAATACGACAGGAAAAGACTCAAAACCATGGAGTTCTCCCAGGTACAGAAGATGATGGGCGTCCACCTCCTAAAGGGCGCCCTGCTGGGCCAGGTGATGACGGAGGAATTCTTCGCCCTCGAGCGGAAGGAGAAAGCGCATAGGGCGGAGCACAAGAGCGTACAGGCGCAGATGCAAAGCGACCTCAATGCGTCTGAGGAGGCAAGGAAAGCGGCGGAGGAGAAACTCGCTTCAGTGCGCCAAGATCTGGAGACGGCTGAGTCTGCCAAGGCCAAAGCAGAGGAAGCGGCCAAGGTTATGTCTGAGGAGAGAACAGCTCTGACCGAGGCGCATCAAGCGACGATGTCGGATCTGAGGGCGAAACTGGAGGCATCTGAGGAAGAGAGTGTCCTGGCCGAGGAGAAGGGCTTTGAGCGGGCGAAGGCCCAGGTGGCCTGCCTATACCCAGAAGCTTCCCTGGAGGAAATCGGCCTATTCCGGACTGTTGTGGACGGGAAGATCGTGGATGAGGAGTAGCTTAGGTTCTGTTCCTTTTTGGTTTGTAAATCCCAAATGCTATTTATGTAACGCCCTTTTGAGGCTCTGATTTTATTTTAACTGTAGCGTGCGCTTCGCGCCTTTAACTTTCACTTGATCGTTTTTGATTGGAACGTACTCTAAATTTGTTTCCAAATGTTCGTCCTTCAACTTTAGTGTATTCCTAGAATTTTAAACTCTACAGCGTTTTCTTCATGTGAGTGCCCGGGCGAAGCCCTGTGAGGGCGACATGTTGTGTTCCGAGGACTTTACGAGAAAACAGTTGCATCGATTTCGATTTGAGCGTGCAAGGGCAATCTCATTGGCCCGGGGGCCTTGCTGCCACGTGGTTTCAGGTCTTAGCGCCACAGGGGTGTTACCGCCTTAAAATAGTAGGTCTTAGCGCCGCAGGGGTCTTACCGCCTTAAAATAGTAGGTCTTAGCGCCGCAGGGGTCTTACCGCCTTACAATAGTAGGTCTTAGCGCCGCAGGGGTCTTACCGCCTTAAAATAGTAGGTCTTAACGCCGCAGGGGTCTTACCGCCTTACAATAGTAGGTCTTTCATAATCACATATCAAGATGCTTATTGAAGAACTGGGGCGCCTCGTTAAAAACCCCTGCCCTTGCAGGGGAAAAGAGTGCCACCCCAGAACCTTATTAAATATTAATGCAAAATTACAAAATGTCATGCGGGAGCTCGCCCGACTTGCAAATGTACGAGAAGCGAATTACAAATTAATGAAACGAATAATTAACTGTAATAGTGACGCAGATGGACGGCGTTCCACGTTCTAGGGACCACGCTCCCGGATAACTCCTCCAGCTTATAGGCACCGCCGGGCAGCTTCTCACGGACTCTGTAAGGCCCCTCCCAATTTGGAAACAGCTTACCCATCCTGGTTGGCGCCACCACCTGCCGTAGGACAAGATCGCCCTCTCGCATGTCCCTGGGAACCACCTTCGAGTTGTACTTCCGGGCGGCCCTTTGTTTCGCAGCAAACTCCTGGATGTGGGCGGCCTCCCTTATTTCATCCAGCATATCCAAGTCGCATGCTTGGCCAATTTCGTTATCTTACAAAAACAAACAGCGTTAGTTGAAAGATTTCTGAAATAAACATTGTTAGTCGAGTAGTTTCATAAATGATGGCGAATATATATAGTATAGGCGTCGTCCCAGGAGATATCCCCGGCAAAAATTTGCGCCCTTACCTTCAGCATTAAAATTTTCCCTTCGCCACGTGGGCATATCGACTTCTACGGGCAGCATTGCCTCCGCCCCGTATACCATTCTGAACGGCGTCTCGTTCAAGGACGAGTGGGGTGTCGTGTGATACGACCAAAGTACCTGAACACTCAGTAATGACATGAGCAACACAAAAAATACTTAATCGGACCTAAGTAATGTTTTAAAAAATATAACAGGACGTATCCCATTAAGCAGCAGACAGACTAGCATTTGCAAATTACACTAGGATGTACTCAATTAAACTGGGTTTACCTCATGTAGTCGCTCTGACCAAAGGCCTTTGGCGTCATCAAGTTTCTTCTTGAGCCCGTTCAAAATTACCTTGTTGGCGGACTCGGCCTGTCCATTCGCCTGGGGGTGAGTAACCGATACAAACTTTGTTTGGATACCGAGTCCGCTGCAGAAGTCTCTGACAGTCTTGCTGGCGAACTGTGTCCCGTTATCGGACACAATGCACCTGGGCAGACCAAACCGGCAGATGATTTTCTTCCAATAAAAACGCCTAACTCTTTCGGCAGTGATCTTGGCTACGGGCTCCGCCTCTATCCATTTAGTAAAGTAGTCAACCCCAACAATCAAGAATTTCAGCTGACCTGGCGCTAAAGGGAAAGGGCCGAGAATGTCAACGCCCCACTGGCAGAATGGCCATGGCGAGGTGACGGAATGCAAGACTTCGGCCGGCGCATGGAGGAGAGAAGCAAACTTCTGGCACTTGTCACACTTCTTGACATAATCGGCGCAATCTTTTAACAGGGTAGGCCAGTAGTACCCAGCGCGAACGATCTTATTGGCGAGGGCCCTACCGCCTATATGACTTCCGCATACGCCCTCATGAACCTCCAAGAGCACCAGCTGCGTTTCACTTTCAGCCAGGCATCTCAGCATCGGTGTCGCCACACCCATCTTATACAACTTACCCGCCTGCATGGTATATCTCGCACACTGCCTCCTCATCTTTTGTTCCTCATCGTCTGAAGCAGGCGACCAATTACCTTCCAAATATTTTATAATTGGTATCATCCATCCTCCATCTTCGGCCTGGACAGCGCCCACCACCATTGCTTCCGTGCTGGGAGCTGCCAACGTTTCTTGAATCACCGTCCTGTTATGTCCTGGTCTCTTGGTACTGGCCAACTTTGAAAGGATGTCGGCACGGGAGTTCTGTTCGCGCGGCACATAGGTCGCCTCGAAAAATGTGAAGTTCTGAGCCAACTCCTGAACTTTCTTCAGATACTTCGTCAGCTGTCCGTCCTTCGTCTGATACTCTCCTGCAATCTGGTTGGTCATTAGCTGCGAGTCACTCCGCGCCCTGAGATTCGTGGCACCCATTTCTCGGGCAAGTTGCATTCCAGCTATTAGGGCCTCATATTCAGCTTGGTTGTTGCTTGCCTTCCACTCGAACCTTAGGGATTGCTCGATCAGAACGTCATCCGGGCCTTCCAACACAATCCCTGCGCCGCTCCCCTTCAGGTTGGATGCTCCGTCTACTGATAAGATCCATACAAAAGGTGACTGGGCCTCAGCGGGTGAACTCAACTCTACTAAGAAATCTGCCAACACCTGTGATTTGATACTGCCCCTGGGGACGAACTGGATATCATATTCGGACAGCTCCACGGACCATGACACCATGCGCCCTACCAAATCTGGCTTTTTCAGAACCTGCCGAACCGGGTGGTTGGTTTTCACCACGATCCGGTGACCCTGGAAGTAAGGGCGTAGCTTCCTCGCCGTGGTTACCAATGCTAGAACTAGCTTCTCAATTTTCTGGTATCGCAGCTCCGCGCCCTTAAACACCCTACTAACGAAGTACACCGGCTTTTCGCCCTCCTCCTTCTCTTGGACAAGAACTGAACTCAAGGCGTGCTCTGTCACTGACAAGTATAGGTAAAGAATGACGCCTTTATCCGGGCGCGTTAGAATTGGAGGAGTGGCCAGGAAAGACTTGACTTTAATGAAGGCGTCCTCACATTCGGCCGTCCATTCGAACCTCTCCCCCTTCCTGAGCATCGTGAAGAAATGAAAAGCTTTGTCTCCCGCACACGACAGAAAACGAGACAACGCCGCCAAACGCCCTGTGAGCTGCTGGACCTCCTTGACGGACGTGGGGCTCCTCATGTCGATGATAGCCTGGCATTTATCTGGGTTGGCTTCTATCCCTCTCTTGGTTAACATGTATCCCAAAAACTTTCCCGCCTGAACCCCAAATGAGCATTTGGAGGGGTTTAGACGCATGTTGTACTTTCTTACACATCCCAAGATTTCCTCAAGGTCTTGGCAATGATTTCCCTCCTCCGCGGTCTTGACCACCATATCGTCAATATAAACCTCCAGGTTTCGCCCTATCTGGTCGGCGAAGACTCTGTCCATCAGCCTCTGGTAAGTGGCGCCGGCATTCTTTAAACCGAATGGCATTACCTGGTAGAAGTAGTTGGACGCGTTGGTCATGAACGCGGTTCTGGGGGCGTCCAAGGGATCCATCCGAATTTGATTGTATCCTGAGTACGCATCCATGAAGCTCAGCGTCTTATACCCTGAAGTACCATCTATCAGTCTGTCAATGGCGGGGAGAGGGTATGGATCCTTAGGGCACGCAGTGTTCAGATCCGTGAAGTCCACACACATCCTCCACTTACCCGAACTCTTTTTCACCAGCACGACGTTGGCCAACCAGGTCGGGTACTTAATCTCACAGATAAACCTGGCCGCCCTCAACTTCTTTACCTCTTCATCCATTGCCTTCCGCTTTTCCTCTCCCATTTTCCTTTTCCTCTGGACCACGGGCTTCACCTTTGGGTCCACCGCCAAATGATGACATACCACATTCACATCGATGTCGGGCATGTCTGATGGGCTCCATGCAAACAAATCCAAATTTCTTCTCAGAAGGCGGACTATCCCCTCCTCTTCAATCTTTGTCAAAGCCGTGCCAACTTTAGTAGTTTGAGAAGCCTGAGGGCCGATCTGTATCTCCTTAAGATCCTCGATGGGGGTCAGTCTTTCCTCGACGTACTCCTCTCGTGGATCCAAATCTACAAAATTGACATCCTGGGCGTTTGAGGGGCTGGGGCCTCGCCCAGACGAAGAGTGGTCTGGTTTCCGAACTCTTAGGCTGTCCTGGTAGCACTTCCTGGCCGTCCTCTGATCTCCTTTGACCACTCCCACCTTACCATCGGGCAGCGGGTACTTCATGGTGAGGTGGAGCGTTGAAATTGCTGCTGACAACTGGTTGAGTGAAGGACGCCCTATGATTATGTTATAGGATGAGGGCGCATTCACCACCAGGTATCTGACTGAGACGGGCCTGGCACTTTCATCCTCGCCGAATACTGTCCTCATGGTTATATAACCCCGTACCTGCACCTGCTCTCCCACGAATCCAACTAAAGACCCGTTGAAAGGCTGCAACAACTCCGCGCCCAAGTTCAACTTCTCGAAGGCGTCGTAGTGCAGGATGTCCGCCGAGCTTCCTGGATCAATTAACACCATTCTCACCACACAGTTCAAAAGCTGTAAGCTGATCACCAAAGGGTCGTCCTCGTGAGGGAGAGTTCCCGCAAAATCTTTACTGGAGAAAGTGAGTTCAGGATCAGCTTCTGGGACGGGCATTCCCATGCCTTCCAAATGGTCGATGTGCATCACGTGGCGAGCATACCTTTTTCTGGATGAGTTAGTCTCGCCTCCCCCAGCAAACCCTCCTGCAATGGTGTTGATGGTTACGCGGGCGTGTGGATTGCTGTTGCCGCTTCCTGATCCGGGGTCCTCGCCACCCCTTGATGGGGGATCCTGTGGCCCGCGCTGGTTCCCTCTCTGGCTGGAACCTTGCCCTCCTCTGACGTAGCCCTTCAGATGTCCTTCCTGTATTAGCTTCTCAATCTCCCGCTTTAAGACTCTACAGTCGTCGGTGTGATGTCCCCTGGCTTTATGGTACTTGCACCACTTCTCAGGATCATTTCCCATTACTTCAGATCGCGAGGCCGGTGGCTGAGGAATCAAACTCGTATGAAGGACCTCCTGCAGAATGCGCTCTCTCCTCTGATTCAAAGGCGTAAAGTTTTCTAACGGCCTTCTGGCCGGTGACTTGAAAGATCCCCGCATCGGCTGAAGGTAGCTATTCTTCCTGGGGCTATGAAATTCATTTCCCCCAGAACTCCTTTCACGTGCGTCCCGGGCCTTCTTCTCAGCATTGCTCTCCTCGCCCTTGATGTAACACTCCGCCCGGGCTAAGATTTCCTCCATAGAATCCGCTGGTTTCTGGGCCAGGGATTCATTGAACTGGCCAGCTCTCAATCCATTCTGGAAAGCTCCGACAAAAATTTCCTGGTTGGGGCTGGCGACTTTGATAGTAGCTTCGTTGAACCTGGCTAGATACTCCCTTAACGGCTCGTGGGGTCCTTGTCGGACGTTAAAAAGGCTGGTGGTCGAGACCTTTCTATGCTTGCTAGCTGTGAACTGGTGTACCATCCGCCTGGCGAAATCGGGGTAGCTGGTTATGGAAAAGCGAGGCACACCCATGTACCCACCTGAGGGCTGCCTCCTTGAGGGTTCCTGCGAGCAATTTGCATTTCAAGGAGTCTGCCGCTCCTATGATCGCCATCTGAGTGTTGAACGCCGTCAGGTGTTCGGTGGGATCTGATTTCCCATCGAATGAAGCGAGGTGTGGGGGTTTGAAATTCTCCGGGACCGGTGCGTTCCATATCTCGGCGGATAAGGGTTGGGGATCCTCTAGTTCCGGATCCTCATGGTCATCTTGCTGCTCCTGATGTTGCTGTTGTTGAAGAGTTTGGACGGAGGCCTGGAGTGCCTCATTCTGTTGGCGCAGTTCCTCTAGCTGGAGCTGCATGGCGGTAACGACATCTGGATCGGCGTTGTTGTTTCGGGATCCGGCCATTACGAGTTGGATGATTCGGCTTGTTTGAGTGTTTGGTTAAGAAAAACTGAGGCCTGGGAAAGTTTTACCTGGCCCCACAGTGGGCGCCAACTGTTCCTGCTGGTTGAACAACAGTACCAACCCCCTGAGCTATGTTATGACTCAAGAGCTTGGCTAGGGTTTTCTCTTTTTGATAATGAACGTGATGATCTGTGAACCGTTGCAGCCCTCCTTTTATACGTCCCCCCATCCTAGGGAAATGAGGGCGGCTCTTACGGGATTCCCCAGCCACCTGGAGCGATGACCTGGTCCTCGTCCGAGAAGCCCAGTCTACGATGGGAACATGGGAAAGACTTGGTAGACGGGTCCAAATGTGGCCGTTAGCTCGGGTCTTGACAAGGTCAGCTCGCTCCGGGTGTGGTTCGGGGGCCTGCTCCGTACCCGAGCTGTTTCTGCGGGTGCCCGATCTCGCCCACGTGGCGGGTACGTGGGCAATGAGGTCCAGCTGGCCGGGGTGGACTGCCACGCGTCGTGAGAGGAATAAGATGACGGTACAGTATTTATATAATATGATAAATAATTTATTTATTTATTACTGTACAATTAATTTATTTAGTTATTCAAGCCTAAATCTTAACCTAAAAACAACTTAATTTATTTGAAATTTATTGGATCATATTTTTATTTCAATTGTGATATTTTTTATTGTCTTTTTATAATTAAAGTGCGGGTACGGGCAATTAGGTGCCCAGAGGGTATGGGGAAGGGCACTAAAGTTGTTGCCCACGAGGGTACGAGCATTTTTTATAAACACGGGTGTAACACCCATATAGAGATTGCCTAGGATCTCTTACGAGTATTAAAATTTCGTACTGGATACATTAAATACAATACAGAAAAGTTGTTTATTAAATACACAATACATAAGTTTATGATACAACTCAAGATCCGATACATAACATCCTTTATAATACATATACATCATGATACAATATCAAGGAAACATAAGCAGCACGATCAATCCATAGCCTTCTCTTTACCTTTACGTCGTGCTACCTGCGAAGAACCTGCACCAGAAGGAAAGGGATGAGACATAATGTCTCAGTGAGCTCCTACCCTACCTACTATTTGGCAACCTCAGGGAACCTAGGGTCGCCGTGCCTACCTCGGCGATCTTGGGGATACCTATGATCGCCAAGTCTTGACTTTACCCATAGAGGGTCATCTGACTGATCCTGCTAAGCTGGTGATCAAGGGGAGGCCTAGGATCACCGTCTGATAACTACTAACTGATATCTGATATTGGTCTGAATAAATATTTCCTGACTGATAATGTAATAGAATATTAACTGATACTTTATGTTAGCTGTTAGCGTTGAACAAACATTATTATCTGGGTTCATTTTACGGAATGCCCCCGGGTGGAGTAACCCCGAAGCACATTCCCCTCATAACCGGTGAAAATTCCTATTATTTCAGGCTAACACCGGACTCCTCTTGCCTAAGTGTGTGGTTATCCTCGCGGAAGATTCCTGCCCGTTCCAACTGTATCTGGAACCCCCCGTCCTCTCTAACTGGTCGAGAGCACAGGAGACACACTATAACTCTGTGTGGTTATCCTCACGGAAAGTTCCTGCCCGTTTCAGCAATGCTGAAACCCCCTGTTCTCTCTAACTGGTCGAGAGAGCAGAGGACACAAAGTTTATCCTGATTATTAATTATTATTCCTGTTACATAAATATATATATATATCCTGATAAAACTGATACGTGTACCCCCCAGTGTCACTCTGACGTGAACAACTGAGGCACGTCCTGATATACCTGTAACTATGCCTGATCTGAGGGAACTAAGTACCACTGACTGAGGTACACTATAATCTGCCTGATTAAAGGGAATCCTGATAAACTACCCTTAACATACCTGAGTGTAATTCTATTGCTGTTAACCTATTTAAGGTTCTAGACATATCGTTCTCATATGTCACTCTTAGGGCTTACTTAAACATATAACTTTAATTCATGAATTTCCAAGCTTTGCATAATCTTTGCTCATGTAAAATCTCAACCATTGGAAGCCTTTAGAATGAACTAAAATGTGTTAGGAGAAAACACTTTCAAAAAGCCATGCCCGCGCGCTCCAGGACCCCCAGAACAGCCCAACTGAGTGGTGCTGTTCTGGCTTGGTCGCTACAAGCGCCAAGCCGTCGCTACAAGCGCCAGCAATCAGAGCTTGGTCGCTACAAGCGCCAAGTTGGTCGCTTCTAGCGACAGTAGGCAGGGAAAAACCCTGTCTGGTCGCTACAAGCGACGGCTGGTCGCTGTAGCGACCATGACAGTACAGTCATGTGTAAAAATGCGATTTTTCACCATTTTTGCCCATTCAATGATACCCAAGCTTCCTAAACATGATAAAAATAATTTTCCTTCTTAATTTAACAATTATAAACACTTATGAGCAAAGATCTAGCAAACAAGGAAATTAGGGTAAACTCTAAACTTTCTATAACTTGCAAAACTTATCAAAAACACTCTAGATGGGTTCTAGGATCTGAAATGAGCTCACCTAAACCTTAATTGGTGCTGGTTATGCTTGTTCTTGGAAACCCTAGCTTGTTCCTTCCTTGTTTCTTCCTCTATTTGTTCTAATCTCCTCAAAACTTACTTGCTAGCAACTTCACAAGGATTTTGGGTGGAAGCTTGAAGGATTGGAGTGAGAGGGAGTGGCGTGAGAGTGAGAGAAATGAGGGAGAAGGGCTGGTTTTTGGAGAGAATGAAGGAGAAGAAAAACACAAATGGGAAAAATATCTTTTCTTTCCTTTTTAAATTGTTACTCCCTTTTCAAATATTCACAAAATTGCCATTGCCATGAATTACTAAATTGCCACGCTTATTAATTACTTCTAACATTGATAACTGATACTAATAAGCGAGATATTACAACGGGCATGGGGAGGGGTACTATAGTACCCTACCCATGGGATACCCATTGCCATCCCTACATACGATTGCGTACTGCTTTAAGTCTTGACATATTGTTCGCATGGAAATACAATACTTATTTTATAAGAGTATAATGTTATCATCATCGTCTACTGTCAAAAAAAATTATCATTAACATTACTAGGAGAAAAATTATCATTATCATTACTAGGAGAAAATGTCCAAATAGGGATGACAATTAGACCCAGCCCCGATGGATACCCGTAAAAAATACCCGCAATGGGTAGGGCAAAACCCCGCTTTCATGGGTTCAGGTTTGGGGCCGGGTAATTACCCGCAAATTCAAATGGGTATGGGCACGGGTAAGAGTACTATACTGCCCAGTCCCGCAACCCGCATATACATATTTATATAATATGATAAATAATTTATTTATTTTTGATGTATAATTAATTAATTTATTTAGCTATTTAAGCCTGAACATAAACCTAAAAACTATTTAATTAAGTAATCATTCCCTCGTGTAAAATTTTTTAGGTATATTTTAGATTTTTTTTATTTGGCTAAATACTACGATTCGTACTATTTTATGAGTTGATTTGAAAACTTTTGGCCCATAGTTTTATTTCAATTGTGAAATTTTTAGTGTCTTTTCATAATTAAAGTGCGGGTAATGGGTGCGGGTATGAACACTTAGGTACCCATAGAGTATGGGGAAGGACACTAAAATTGTTGCCCACAAGGATACAGACTTGTGTACGGGTATTTTTTACAGTCGCAGGTATAGGAAAGAGCACTGTAATACCCTACCCATAGTGTTACCATTGTCATCCCTGCAAATATTCTTCGGTTTGTACTTTGCAATATGCCAATATGAATGTTTTTAATTTGTTTTTAAAAAATAAAATAAATAAGATGAGTATAAATGTAACGTGTCATAGTTTTGATAAGAGAAAATACATGGAGCTTGCAGCCAGTAGCATAGTACATTGGTTTGGTCCAACAAAGATTCGAGAATTTGAAAAAGAAGGCCATGTTATGTCATTAAAGAAGGC
This sequence comes from Medicago ruthenica, assembly GCA_018208015.1. NCBI lineage: Eukaryota > Viridiplantae > Streptophyta > Magnoliopsida > Fabales > Fabaceae > Medicago > Medicago ruthenica. The sequence continues at coordinate 50,434,140 of CM031373.1, read as the reverse complement.
AAATGGTACCAAAAGGGACAGAAAATCAAAGCTGGACCAGTTGGTGTTGGTGGTAGGCCATTAGCAATACAAAGAAAGGACGTACACCATTATTTTTCCAGGGTGGAGCACATGATACAAGTTGTGCAAAATATATGATACTATTACATTTAAAACAAAACGACCAAACATCATTATCAAAACAATCCCTTAAAAAAAGAACATTATCAAAAAATAAAACTAACATTTCTTAAAAAAAATAAAACATAAGCAAAATCAAAAGTGGGCCGGTCACTAGGAAAAAGCGTGTCCTAACCGATGAATAATCAGTAACCATTATTAGAAGAATTGTTACAAAAGGACAAGAAAAAGAAAGCTAAAAATTAGTTTAGTATATAGGAATCTGATGATTTTCGTTTAAGGTTCAAAGTATTTTCAATCTTGATTGGTTACAACTTCTTCTCAAAATTTTGTTTATTATAAAGTAAAGGAACTAGTTCTCCTAAGATTAAGGGAAACAGTTACAAACATTTACAACTCAATATAAGCTTGTAAGCTGCGATAACTTGCTGCACAAGTTAGTGTGGTGTATAGTGTTCTTCCTCTTTTTCTTCAAGTAAACTTGATTTCATCTTTTCTGCATTTGTCTTCAATAATATATTGTTATTTTTTTTAGGGGATAATATATTGTTATTATTATATATAAAAAGAATATTCCTTTTTAAATACCAAATCTGTCCCCAGCATGTGACGAGGCAGTGTGTGGGGAGGAAATGGACGAGCTAGTTAGGTTACTGTCCACAACAAAAGCTCTCTCTACAAAATTAAAATGACAAAAACTTCATGCCTCCTGGTTAAATACGCACTCCCTCTGATTTAAACTATAATTTCTATTTTTTAGATTTATTGAATAAATGATGTATGAGGTCTATATAGACCACATACATCATTCAATTAATGAACCTAAAAAATAAAAAGTTGTTTATAATTGAGATCAAATGGAGTATTTATCATCTAATCATATAATATGGTGTTATATTTTTATATTAATTTGTTTTAAAATAAAAATAATTTTTTAAATTGAATTTTGTCTACATGATATCAATACTCAACCAAACTTCATTATATGTCAAGAGTTTAGTCCACTAATGATTTACTATAATGCACGTTGAACGAGTGAGAAGTTTTGCTGACCATTTTTTCCTCTTTATTAGTTGAGATGTTATCGCTGTTCTACTTTACCTAATAATACTATAAAAAGATTGTGATGTTTTTTTTTTTGACAAGCAAAAGATTGTGATGTTTTCACGTTTAATTTGGATTAGTACGAGTGAAATGAATTAATGAAGGACACCAATTTGTTTTTTTAATAAGAAAAGGAAGCACGCCAGTTTTGAATTAAAAAAAAGTACAAAAAAGTACAAAACATGTTTTTATTTTATGTTTGATTTTAAAAATGGAGAGAGTTGAAAGGAAAATTTGATGGTCGCTCGGTGTGTGCTTGTGTGAGTTTTGTAAATGTGAATTCAATGAGACTAATATTTTTTTAGGAATGAAATTAGTAAACTTTTGTTATAAAAAAAGAATTTTGTCAACTATATATGAGAATAGATCAAATTAGTGCAATTGTTTTTTAATCAAAAGAAGTGTAGATGGTGAACCAACCGCAACACCCTAATAATATATGGATAAAAGGAAACAAAAACAAAAGGAGAAGGGGGCATAGACTAGAGCCTTCTCAAAGAAGGAAAAAAAAAGAAGAAACACGGAAAACAAAACAGAGAAATAAAAACCAAGACAAATAGCAATGAAAGAAACGAAATCGACATATATAACTTAAGTCAATCGGGAAGCCCACCTCTAGAACGAATATTATGAACCTGAAAACCTTTTTATACATTCTTTTTTTTAGTCTTGGACACCTCAATGAAAAACTATTCTCTTGTAGCAGAACAGTTCTTAAAGTAGTTGATAGATGCCGCTCTTGCTTCCTCATTGGTATAAACCCAAGGCTCACTGACATCATTGCCTTTCCAATACGGCTGCAAAATCTCCAAGTCATGAGTGGCGTTGGGATTTAAGACATATTGAGTAACAATGACACTAGAAGAACTCAAACCATACATAAATGGGGAAGTTGAATATAGTCCAAGTCCGTCATGACGTCACTCCAAGGACCGATAATGCTCATATCAGTAACTTTGTTGTTCTGTTGGTCTTCACTTATTTTTAGTTACCATTTCAACTTTTGTTGGTTATACCTGAATTGCCCCACTAGAAATGCTAGAGTATAAAGTAACCAACCATATAATTTGCAAGGAAAGAATTAATCCAAGTGTTAGTTATCAGATAAAAAACAAACACTTGAAGAATTATATGGTAAGTAGTGGTGGAAACTTTGTACCAATATTACAGTAACCCAACAAAATTTTTTATAAACAAACACTTGCGCATAAAAGAGATTCATAATGTAGAATTGCACATCGTACCAAACTGTCCTCAGTAGAAATCCTATTATTCAGGAGTCACCAAACAAACAACGAAATCTTTAACGGAGTTGCTTTATAGAAGATGATAACTAAAAGTGCTAAAGGTTCATCAATCACAACACAAGTCGTTATAAGCTAACTCATTTGTTATCTCTTATCGGCTCTCCACAACTTTTTCTTAAATAGACAAACATTTATAAATTAATTTAAAGTTAATTTAAAGTTTTTTTTTTGTTGGATAAACTTTTAAGTAAAATGATTTATACTTAAGTTTTTTTATCCAAAAGATATTTATTTACCATAGAAAACGGTAACAAATTTGGCAACTCATCAAAACTCTGATTTTTTTTATCTGTTACTCTTTTGACTAGAAATTATTTTTTATTTAAAAATATTACAAATTATATGATCAGAACTGGATCAAGAAGATGTTTATGAGGAAGACAATTGAGCAATACTCTGTGTTTATTTGCGAAGGCTGACAACTACAAGCATTATACCAGTCAAGTCACTAAATAAGAAATAAGTTAGAGGTATATGGAATTATAAATTAGGGTAAATAATAATTTTTTTTCCTGAATGTTTAATGAGTAGTCACAATGTATAAAAACTCAAATATTTTTTGATTGTGCACTCTTTTAGTCGAAATAGTCTCCGGCGTTAAAATAATCTATTAATTTAGTGGTGACAATAACTCTTTTCTTACAAGGACTGATATGACAATATTAACAGAGTATTTTAAGGTTAGAGACTATTTGACTTTCATAATGCATAATTAAAGCTTATTTTAAAAGTTGAATATATTGAAGTACTATTATGATCCTGTTACACAATCTGGTACAAAAATATATATGTGCCCTATATGTACCTCTTTATTCCAGAGCTATTTAATTTATGGGAATAGTAGTTGGATTCACATACTTTAGTAGTTTAAAAAATATCTCTCTCTCTCCTTCCCCCTCTCTCTCTTTCTATTGCTCCCTCTTTTCTCCTTTTCAAATCGTAGCCGCCATCACTTTTATTCTTCTTCATTTACTTATGGTCAATTTTGACCAAAATCACCTCTCAAATTTGTTTTTCTTTCTGTTTTAGTTAAATAAGTGATTTCCACGTATTTTCAACCTTATTTCGCTTTGTTTTTGTAATTTCCTTGTCTTAACACGACTATGTTTGTTTTGATTTTCTGTCTTCATGCGACGTGCTTTTGATTTTCTGTTTTAGTACGATGTTTATTTGATTAAGGTTGAAATATTAGTTATGTCAAATACAGATTGAATCAATGACTTTGACGTCGTCAATGTTGCAGATCCGGAGACAAGAATATTTAAGACATTTAAATATAGTCATATTCGTAAACATATATGTATTTTACTTTTTTATAGTATTAACATTAATACTTGAATTGGTTCGTAGATTCAATTTTTTTTAAACAACTTTGAATTTTTATTGTATCGATTTACTTTATCAATTTTAATTGTCAAAGAAACGTATAGAAAAGTGGAGAGACATTCAAACTCCAGCCCTACATGGTAGATGCAGTGGCGGATCTTGACTAAAGATGTTGGAGTGCCAAAAATTTGTAACACACACACATATATAAGATGTTTCATAGAGTAGACACAGATTGTAATGTGGTGTGGTGGTTCATTGCATTTAAATATTACTTCATGAGCAATGGTTCGAATCTATTAAGACCCTTTTTGTGAATAAAAAATAAAAATGCATTAGAAATATGCAGAAAAAGGAGTCAGAAGAAGTTGAACTCAACACCACTTGATATAAGAGCTTTCAGTTTCCATTACAACACATAGGAAATACTTGATAGAGTATGCCTAATATAATATTAATATGATATCTAGGGGAGCCATGACTACCATGGGCTCTCAAGAAGATCCGCCCCTTGGTTGATGGTAGTAGCAACTAAGTTGCACTTACTTACATGACAAAGCCAACTTGTTTTAACGTGTGAGGGATATCCAGGCAGACAGACATGCCCCGATGGCTATCGCGTTTATATACACAACACCAAAAAAAAGAAGTTAATATTAATAGGTATATCAATTAAATTAAATATTAGTAATCGAATTCCGTGAGAGAGGAGAAGATATTTTGTTATAAAAAAATGATAAAGTAATAAAAGGTAGGTCCAGGTGGGAAGTATAAATAGAGTCTTATGCAAGCAAATATAGATCGTTACGAGAGAGAGAGAACGAGATTTGGAAAGAGAGAGAAAGAAAGAGAATTTCTTCTTATTCTTGTTTTTGATATACAAAACAATTGTGTAACAAGAACCACATGCAGAAATCGTCGAATCTTCTTCTTCTTCTCCTTCGGCTATTTTGATATCAATCATCCTTATGATATTGTTTGAGAAGTTGAGTTTCTCTTCTTACCTTAGCCGCTTCATTGCCGGCATCCTTCTTTTGATCTTTTGTAATTCCTTTCAATTAGTTTCCAATTTCCCTAATCCTATACACCATCACCCTTTTTGAATTCAATTCATTCTCACATTCCTCTTCAATGGACCCTAAACTCTTCTTCTCAAATCATTTCCTCGATGGTTAGTTTTTAATATTATTACCATATTCTTGTTTTTTTTTTTGTTGATTTATGTTTGGGATTTAGGAATTAGTTAGTTTTATTTTTATGTTATGATGATGTGATTTTTATTTCGTAATGCTGTGTTTGAGTGATGGTTTTTCTCAATAACAATGATTGTATCACGTCTGTGATTGTACAAGAACATCCGTTAAGACATGTTTTTTAATGATTTTTGATTAATTGTGCTATAATCAAAAAATGATTTTTATGTCATTTACTGCATAAAAACTGATTTCGTTTATAATTAATTAATTGAACTTGTTTCTAGTGGGATGCTTGTTCTATTTATGTAGCTGACCTGACCCCATCTACTGGGACAAGAAGACAAATTGTTGTACTAGCACTATTATTATTAATTTAAATACACTGTCCATGGTCCATGTTTTAGGATTATAATATTACTGCAGTTGTGGTTTTTGTTGGATTCTTTCTTTAGTGATCTGGAATCTGGATGGCACTCATTGTTTTTACCTATAAACTTGGATATTTTTTATTTTATTTTATTTTTCCTTAGCTCATGAGTGCTGAATGATTAAGTTGAGTGTTTGTTAGTTATAAGGAATTACTAGCATTTTAATTGGAAATGACAGAATTCTGTCCCAACTGCCACTGCCAGTCTGTTATTTTTTATTTTATTTTGGTCAAAGCAATGACAAACAAATTTTCACTATGGTCATATTACACCTTATGTTTCTGTTCATAATTAGTATCAAACGATATGTTCTAAAATTTGGTAGTGGAAGCAACGGAAAATAAAATTGTTTTCAATTTCAAGTATGCGTGTATTACTTTTTTTAAAAAAAAAATATTAGCTATTCGTCTTTTTAGACATTACTCTGAACTTGTTCTTAGAGGGTTTCATTGAGACACATCCTTTTGCATTGTATAAAATTGTATGGATGAGAGGTTTTGGAGTTGAGTGCATCGGTGTTGTTAAATAGCAGCTATAGCGTAGCGGAATTTGAGCAAATCACTTTTGTTCCACGGTGTACTTTTCGGTACAAAATGTTGTCAAATAGTGGCTATAGCGCCTCTATAGCACTGTTGCATAGCGTTATTTGAACAAGCTGCTTTTTCCCGCAATCTGCGATTGACAGCTTACCCTGGACTCCGGAGTGCTTACCACAAGTGTATTTAAGGACTGTTTTCTTTTATGATATATAATAGGATATCATTTTTTAGTGAACTTGCAATTGTTGACTCTTTTCAGGATCTCGTGTCTTGTTCTATTAGTGTTTAGTTATTCCAGTAGTTATGATTTTGTATATTGAAAAACAGGAGAGATTTTTCATTATATGGTTTGTTTCTCATCGTGTGTTGGATAGTTCAACTTCTGATTTTTGTGTATAATGGTCAGGCACTATTACATCACTCATTGATAGCCAACAAAGACCAGCTCCCTCAGTTATAGTTATTGGTGCTGGAATCTCAGGGATTGCTGCAGCACGTATTCTCCACGATGCATCTTTTAAGGTGTCATATCATTATGATCAGCTTTCCTCTTTATTTAGTCTTTCTATTTACATGTATTATGTCGCTGGTAATATTGTCTTGCTTTGTAATTTATTTTCATTCATCATTTGGTCAGGTCACCCTATTGGAGTCACGAGATAGGCTTGGTGGTCGCATTCATACTGACTACTCGTTTGGTTGTCCAGTTGACATGGGAGCCTCGTGGTATTGAATTTGTATTTATTGCAAACATAAATGAGCGTAGCAGAATTTGTGCATTGTAATCATGAACTTTGGCGTTACTGGAATGAGTAAGGAATTGATGATTTTTTATATTGATTATTTCTTTGTTGATTACTTTCCAGGCTACATGGAGTTTGTAATGAGAATCCCTTGGCTCCATTGATACGTTGCCTGGGGCTTACACTATATCGTACAAGCGGTGACGACTCCGTCTTATATGACCATGATCTGGAAAGGTAATTATCCATCATGTTTCTGCAATTCAGTTTCAACTGTTGCATCTGAAGGTTTATAATGCAGTTTTTTTAAATAAATAAATTAATAATAATATTTCCACTGACCTGTATATGATTAACTGTTATGTTTGAAACAATAAAACTACTCAATCTTTTGCAATTCCAGTAGTAGTTTTTTATACTAACTGCATTTTGTGTTTCCAGTTGTATGCTTTTTGACATTGATGGCCATCAAGTTCCACAACAGACGGTCATTGAAGTTGGAGAAACTTTCAAGAGAATTTTGGAAGAGGTAAGTTGCATATTTATTAGAATTTTTACAATTCACAAATGGATTTACTTGGTTTGATGAGTCAACAAGTCAATGATTAATATCATACGATGACTCACAAATTGTTTTGACTTGACTAGTTAGTGCTATTTATGTATGAACCAGTGCTATTAGTACCACAATATGAATTATACGATTGAATGTTTTTTAGTTTTCTTTCTCACAAATGGCTTTGATTAGTTAGTGCCATTTATGTATGAACCAGTGCTACTAGTATCACAACATGAATGATATGATTCAATGTTTTGTAGTTTTCTTTTCTCCCACTTTTCTTTGACCAATTCTCATCAAATATATTGAAAAGGCGAACATGATTAAACTGATAAATGAAAAACAAAACTAAAGGGGTACTATTAAATACATTTAATTGTTTATTGCTTTATATAGCCATTCAATCACTTGCTCATACACGGGCTTCATACAGTTGCATTAGACACTAGTTTGACTATACATTTACTCTGTTTTCATATTGAATTTGAAATATGAAACAGAACTCAGATTTTGTTCTGTTAGGCTTATGGTTAAAATGTTTTGTCAATTACTCAGTTTTCAATTGTTACACAATTAGAGTATGCACCATACCTCATTAACATTTACATGATATATTTCAACTATTTTTTATTTTGATTCTGAATCTTGAGGTTTTATACAATTTAGGATTCACAATTTAATAGCTAGGTAAGATTTTGTCACAGTGCAGCAAATGGCTAGTGGTGTTTTTTAATCATCAATACCGTTATTAATATTCTTAATTTGATGTTGAATTTAATACCCTTCTGATAACTGCAGACAGGGAAAGTGAGGGATGAGCATCCTGAGGACATTTCAGTTTCTGAAGCGATTTCAATTGTGCTGGATAGGCATCCACAACTAAGGTAGAGATTAAGAAGAGAATAAATGTACAGCCATTTAGGCTTTACTTTACATTCTATCAGTGTAATTGACTATGTTAACTGCAGGCAACAAGGACTTTCCCATGAAGTGCTGCAATGGTATATATGCAGAATGGAAGCTTGGTTTGCCGCTGATGCAGATATGATTTCACTGAAAACCTGGGATCAGGCAAGTGCCATTGTATTATTTGATGTATAGAAAATATCTTTTGGTCTTTGAACTTATATAAACTGTTTCTTTTTTGTTTATACTTTTTACATGGTTTTATTCATAAATCTTAATTTGCAGACGAATCCTTCATTTAAGATTATTGTTGATATAAATGAATAAATGATGAATCTTGTGAGTTGGAGTACAATAAACATAAATCTAAAACTTTAGTTTTTTCATAATTGTTGGATAATTTGTTTCATTCTGTTCATTATATAATCTGCATGCTGAGAAATTTTTATTTTTTTCTTAAAATGAAGATAATGAAGCGAGATAAATTAAGTATAAAAAACTGGCAACTAAAATTTTGTTTCCTTGAGATCACCTGTGAATTACTAGATGACTTCAATTTAACATGTGAGCTTCCTATGATAATTTTTTCGCACGTCATTGGGTTATTAGGAGAAGGATTTTTTTGTTAGTCCTTAGGTTATATTCCTCATTTTCTCTCGGTTAAGTTAACAAAATGAGGTCTTACACGCCTATTAGTTATTATTGTTATATTATGCCAATATGTAGAAGATCAACTTAGCATTATTTATAATTAATACCTGAAGTATTGCTTACACTGTTATGGTTTCTATTTATAGGAACATGTACTCTCTGGTGGTCATGGGCTCATGGTGCAAGGATATAAGCCAGTTATAAATGCTCTTGCAAAAGATATTGATATACGCTTGAACCACAGGTATGCTTGCAAAATAATATTCACGACTTAACTACTTGGTCATTTTTCATTATTTATGACATAACGTGCAATAAATAGAGAAAGAAAGAAGAAAATATATTGATGCCATGTTTGAAGCCAAGAGAGTAATAAGCACTTCTCTTATTGAATAATTAGATGAAGATAAATCATAGATGTATGATTGGCAAAATAATAATCAATGTTGTCTTGATCTTTTAAAGATACAGTTAAATTGGAAGAGATTCTTTATTTTAAAACAAAATTTGAAAAGAAACAGATATTTTGAAGATATAGATTTACATCGGACTTAGGTTTAGGTCACTTGATTGAATCTGAAATATTTACTTTATTAATTAAAGATATTGATTCATTTGATTTATTGTTAGTTTCTAATAAGAATGCTTCAATGATTTTTCCTTTATCACCTCTATATGGTTACGTACTTAGGGTACCAGGTTTTGACCATTTTGTAAAACCTCACTATGTAGGGTGACCAAGATATCCAGTGGCTACAATAAGGTAATGGTTACCTTGGAGGATGGCAGGAACTTTGTTGCTGATGCTGCTATCATAACTGTTCCTATTGGAATCCTAAAAGCAAATTTAATTGAGTTTGAACCAAGACTTCCTGATTGGAAAGTTTCTGCAATTTCTGATCTTGGTGTAGGCAATGAAAATAAAATTGCACTGAAATTCGACAAAGTGTTTTGGCCTGACGTAGAACTTCTGGGTGTTGTTGCTCCTACCTCTTATGCATGTGGCTATTTTCTCAATCTCCATAAAGCAACAGGCAATCCAGTTCTTGTTTATATGGCAGCTGGCAGGTTTGCTTATGACCTTGAGAAGTTATCTGATGAGTCAGCAGCAAATTTCGTGATGTTACAGCTTAAGAAGATGTTTCCTGATGCTTGTGAGCCAGTAAGTTAACCTCTCATGTTCTCCAGATCCATAGTCCCTGTAGTAAGATTCCTTGCATTCACACAATCTGCAGTTCAGTATCATTTGATTTTGATCTGACGTCTCTGATTTTGAACTCACTAAATTGATCTAAAAAATATTTAGAAACTTTCGAAATCCGAGCCATCTTTTCAAAGATCAGCGGTGTTGAGGTGCTGACTGTGTGAATGTAGTGGATTTCTGACTACAGTCTACAGGGACTAACTTTTCCATACTGTCCTCATTGCCCGAGTTGAGATCCTCTCAGTTTTTCAAAAGAAATTGATGGTTCCATTTACGAGAGATAAAAACTAATGAAAGATTGGTGAGGCCCATTTGTAAAATGTTGTTAAAAATGGGTTCTACCAATATTTCATCTGTGTCTATCCCTCTCGCAAATGGAGTCCTCTATTTCTTTTGAGAAATGGAGAGTATCTTGACCTTTCTCCCCGTATCTTAAAAGTTTGCTTTCTCATGTGTGTATACATACATCCAACTTCAGGAACTTGACTTTTTCTTTTTGTGTTGGACTAATGCAGGTTCAGTATCTTGTGTCACATTGGGGAACAGATCCAAACTCTCTTGGTTGTTACTCTTATGATTTGGTTGGAAAATCAATGGATGTGTATGACAAGCTTCGTGCACCCTTAGGTAATATATTCTTTGGCGGGGAAGCTATGAGCTTAGACAACCAGGGATCTGTGCATGGAGCTTATTCTGCTGGGGTTATGGCTGCTGAAAACTGTCAAAGATATCTTTGGGAAAAACAAGGCAACTTAGAAAGCCTGTCTCAAGTTTCTGTTAGACATGAAACATTAGGAACAAACTTTCCTCTTCAAATTTCGAGGATATGACTTGTTTTCATTTGCTTTTGAAAATGAAAGCTTTTATTTGAATTTGCATATCACAATGGCAAAGGCAAAATGTTGGCCATTTGGATATAATAATCAATAACTGTTTTGGACAGTAATCTATTTAAATTTGAGTTCTCAGCATACTATCTCTTAACATCTACTTTTTCCAATATTCTTTACTTGAGTTCTCATCAAGCCAATACTAATTGGGCACTAAGACTTATTCATGTATGAATATACATTTGATTTGAGTCCTTAAAGTCAAATTTATATTTGGGAACAATATTTGAAAGTAAACTTCAAGAATAATATAATCCCAGCAGAATTAGCTCGAAAAGGGAAAAAAGGAACCCATATTAGTAGAAGAGATGTTTTGATCCTATCAAAATTGATGCTGCACCTTTTAAGATATAAACTAAACAAAATTCTTAAGATAAACAGATGATGCATCTTTTTGAGTTGAAAAACTATGATGATGTTCCCAATTGCTATAGAAAATGGATACGCTGTTGAAAAACTATTATGATATTTAGGTGTTGGCGTGGTTCGGTTTGGGATGAAAACTGAACTGAACTGTTTGTTAAATTTAAAATAACTGAACCGAACTGTTTGTTAAATTTAAAATAACTGAACCGAACTGTTTGTATTTCGAACTGAACCGAACTGTTCTAAACCGAACTGAACTGTTATTATTGGTACCGTTGAAAAAAATATAAAAAACCAAATGAAATTGAATTTTAGTTACTGAACCGAACTGTTTTGAATCGAACTGAACTGCTTTGAACCGAATCGAACTGTTTCAGTCCAGTTTCAGAATTGTTAGTGATGGTTCAGTTTTTTTTCCGTTTGGTTCGGTTCAATTCAGCGGTTCGGTTCGGTTTGGTTTTTTTGCATAAATATGACTGATTAGCTAAAAATGTAAGGTTTAAGCTAAGATGTAGGTTGTGTGATAGTGGCGAAGAGATTATAAGGATAATTTAAGGGAGAGTTTATGTGAGTGAAAGAAAAAGAAGGGAAATTAATGTAAAAGAAAGGAAGAAGATGGTAAGTGCCAATGAAGGCTTGGGAGCAGAGAAGTGGAAGGAAAGAGTGACAGGGAGAGGGAGAGGAAGAGGAAGAGAAAGAGATGAGATAGTGTACTAATAAAAATAACTGGTTGTAACCTTTAATACTAGGTCATTTAAGTGGTCCAAGTTGGACCAAAACTCCAAGTGGTGCAAGCCAAATGGATCCCCTATAACTTAAATACTCTGTAGCACAAATACTTAAAATGGATGTCGTATCGATATCCAGTACGTATCCTGCACCGATACTTATCTGATACGCTCCGATACGTATCTGAAGAGTATCCAGAGATTAAATTTTATTTCTTAAAAAATAATTATCCGATACTTTTCAGATACACCAGAGATACGCGAGAGATAAATGGTGGAAAACCGATGCGTACGAGATACATGATGTTTCTATTATTTTTTGGATATATGTAATGAACCAAGTAGTAGTGTTCTCTTTTTGGGATATATCATATATGTAACTGACTAATTGTCACTTTCATTTTTATTAATGTTATTATAATTATATTTTGTTGTTGTTATTATCTGATTTGTCTCTTTTTGTTGTGTTGAGAATGCTGATATTTTTGTTGTTGTTATTATCTGATTTGTCTCTTTTTGTTGTGTTGAGAATGCTGATATTTTTTATTGTCACATTGTTGTTCTATGTCTGTTTAATCTAGGTTTTGCGCCTATTTTTTTGCTTTTGAATTTTTGTCCATAGTTTGTATTTTGAATTTTATTTTGTTGTTTAAATTTAATTTTTTATTAAAGTATCCCGGCCGTATCATATCTTGAATTTTAAAAAATTCCCGTATTAACGTATCGGTGCCGTATCGTATCCTTATTGTATCAAGTATCCAGGCTTCATAGTAGTTAAACACAATTTACAAAAGGGAAATGGAGGCACTAGTTAAAGACCGTAAATAGTAATTTTTTATGAAAATTTGTATAATCAATGCATTGGTAATTGAAAACTTTAACATTTTTAAAGAATAATTATTTAATCTAAAATACTTAAAGAGTGCATCGGGGGCACTCGTTAACAAGACCCTTTGTTACTCTCAATTTTTTTTAACCAACGGTTACTCTCTATTAAGAACTAAGAATTGTAATTATTTAACTAATATTTGCTTTTAAAATCATTATGACTAAGAATCAAAGTAAAAAAAAAGAGTTTGAACATCATATCTACCCCGTAAGAGGAGACATTAGACATTAGAACAGTCAATGATAGATGAAAACACTTGATGCAAATGTTCCTTCCATGGTATGGTAACGTATTCATTCATTTCTTGACTTGCCCTACTTTGTAACCAAAACCAATTTTGCATTTGCATTTGCAATTGCAATGCATGTCAAAGTCAAGCCACCGATAACAATAATAAATAATAAACTAGTAACAAAATAAAAAGCAAAAATTAAAGCTAAAGAAAAAGTAAATAAAAATAAGAGAAAACAAAAACGACACTAAAAAAAAACAAAACGAAAGCGTGCCGCTAGAAAACTCAACTCACCGTAAGCGAAAAGCAATAGAATTTCGACAGAGACTCTTTCTCTGTCTCTTCAATTTGATCAATTTCAATCTCAAATTCTTCTTAATCCCTAACTTCAAAGCTTAAATCTTTCGCTTTTTGGGTTCTCCTTTCTCTCTTCACTTCCGATCGATCCAATTCTCTTCTCATGGCTACGATCGGACACAACAATCTCAATGCAAAATTGGTATTTCCTCTGTTTCTCTTCCTTCTTATTTTTTTAATTCCGATTTATACCCTCTAACTTCCTTTTTTAATCAGGTTCTTCTTGGTGATATGGGTGCTGGAAAATCTAGTCTTGTTTTAAGATTTGTCAAGGGTCAATTTCTCGAATTTCAGGTCATTTTCATCAATTTTTTTAATTACTGTTATTTTGATTTTCTCGATTTGATTGGGAAGATTTTAAGTTCAATGGGTTTACGATGCATCATAGACATGTGCTGAATTGAATTGAGCTAGTTTATTCTGATTTCGCTATGAGATTATTCAATTAGAAGTTGTGTTGTGTTGTTTTATATAAGTGTTTCTTATTAATTACAATAAACAACTAATCTTGAAAGTTATTGAGGTAGTAGTAAGCTATGTAACTGTGACACTTCTGATTAAAAAAGTGTCTCATGTCCGACATGTGTCATTGTAATGAATGGTTATGGAGGTAGTAGTGAGACATTTATTACCGATACTTCGGATTCAAGTCTTGTCTGATGTCCCACAATGGAGATAGTAGTGAGCTATGTAGCACTTACACTTTGAATTAAGGAGGTGTCTAGTGTCCGACATGTGTCACTACTGTGGTAATAATTACAATAAATAACTTTGTGATGGTTATGGAGGTAGTAGTGAGCCGTGTAGCACTGACACCACTGATTCAAGACGTGTTCAGTGTCCAACCCATGTCAGTGTGTGGTTACATTCAATTACTTCCATTTTCTTAAATTATTAGTGGTGTCAGTGTCAGTGTTTCATAGGTAGTGAGTTGTTACTTGTAAGTTCTGAAGCACAGACACTGACACAACACCTACACATAAATTTACATTCAATTAATTCATTTTCTCTAATTATCACATGTGTCGACGTATCCGTGTCAGTGTCGTGTTGGTGTCAGCCTCGTAGCTAGTAAAGTATAAGTTAGAATTTTGGAGCTTTAAATAATTGTAGTGTGGTGGGGGAAAAATACTTTTTCTTCTTTCTTTTCTCTGAGGTTGTGTTCATTGATTATGTTAATGATGCTTCTGGGTTCTGATTTTTGAGCCCTGTTATTTTGTGGCTGATGATGTGCTTTAAATGTATGGAAACATGTGGATTTTGTTCATGAATTTATATGGTCTTTTGTGGTGCAGGAATCAACAATAGGGGCAGCATTTTTCTCGCAGACATTAGCAGTAAATGACGCAACGGTTAAATTTGAGATTTGGGACACAGCAGGACAAGAGAGATACCATAGCTTGGCTCCCATGTATTACAGAGGCGCAGCTGCTGCTATAATTGTCTATGACATCACTAGCTCAGTATGATATCTTTACCTTTGTATATTTTTGAATACCTACTTCGTTGGGCAATCTTTGCCAGTTTTTGACTTGTAATTTTGTGCTGTTATTTTTTTCGTGTTTCTGTGTTATCTATAATATTTAACATGATGGTTAGTTAACAGACATGGGAAAAAATTGCTGCCTGTTTGTACTGCCTGTTTCAAAATTGATATGTTGAAAATGTTCTGATTCTGACTGGGTGCAAATATACACATGTGTGAAGTATAACTTAAAATGGAATATATTGAGACACAACTCAGACTTGGAAGTTTAATAAGTATGCAGTGTAGTATCCAAAATGATACTTATTATTTGATAACGTATCATCAGCTCCTCATTAGGGAATAACATTATATTCCAGAAAAATCCTCATTACTATTGTATGCACAGGGTCCACTTGTTCCAACTATAATTGGTACAAAATTTTGAAAATTGAGTATTGCATAATGCATCAACAACATAATTTGAATTTATATTACTAAAACATCATTTTTTCCTAAACGTGGAAGAGATCAAATATGCTAACGGGGTTCTTTCTTTTGTCTTGTGGTTGGGCTGGATCTGGTACTTTTCTTTTAACATTTTATTCGTCTAATTTCTCAATGGGGTTTAATATGATTACTTCCATCTTCTATTCACAGGATTCCTTCTCACGGGCTAAGAAGTGGGTCCAAGAGCTTCAAAAGCAAGGTATTAACTTATTGGTTCAGGAATTTTTTTGTTTTTTTTTTTCTTCCGAGAAAGAATAGAATTGATATATTGCAAAAGGAGTTTAAGCTTTGTATAAAACCATTTCCAAACTTCTGGATGCTACCTTCTAGTAAAGCATTTTCCACATCCGCCAATGTCAATGTCCCTCATCTTATCTTTTATGTTTTACTAGATATCAATTTTGGAATAACTTATTAATCATTTGAGGAAATTCTAAAGTCATGTTTTATAATAGAACAGAATGGCACATATATGAATGAATTGCACTTGAGATGATATCAGAAAGATTATGTGCATGAAAGTATTGTGAACAGTTAGGGCGAGATTCAAGATTCCATGTACAGAGAGCCAGAGACACATTTAACTTTTGAGTGCAACGAGTTACATATGATATTAAATGATTTGAATAAATATCTAGTTATTTTTTACTATACATCTTGCTAGAAGGACTCAGCTATCAATGATGTACATTCTTAATCAACATACAATAGAGCATCGTTTGGCCTGACTTTTTTACAGTCTAAAAGCTACTTTAAAACAAAGTTAAAATTAAGGGCTTTAAGAAAGAAGTTAAAGTTGTTTTGTTACTTTATTATTTTTTTAGTTTTAAAGCTATTTTTAAGTTAAAAGTTGTTTGACAAAATATTGTACAAATATGTAATAAATAAAAAAATGTTAAAATATTTTTTGAAGGGAAAAAATGTTTAAAATATTTTTTTAATAAGTACTTATTAGATATTGTGTTTGGCCTACCTTCTCCTTAAAATTGTAGAGAAGTAGAAAAAAAGCCGGGCCAAATGGTACCTAGGTACTAATGCTTGTGTTGAAAATTTAAGACTTTGTCCTGATATATGTATCAATCAAACATTGTCTGCTTTGGATTTTCCTTTCTCTAGTAATACTTGGTTTATGATAGCTGTACCTGTACTAATTGCTTAACTAGATTGTCAAATAATGCTCTAATTTTCATGTTGTTGCTTTGCAGGCAATCCAAACATGGTCATGGCTCTTGCTGGCAACAAATCTGACTTGGAAGATAAAAGAAAAGTGACAGCCGAAGTAAGTGTCATTATTCTTCAATATTGCTTTTTATTCCATGTTAGTAAGTGTTGTGTGCACAGAGTATAGAAAAAGAACAATGGCACATGTTATGCACATACCTATCCTAAAGAATGAATAACAGAGCATCAGGGGTTGATATTTACACATGAATTTTTGGCAAAGAAGATAATCACATGCATAACACTCAATGTCTCCATTGTCAGATTTCACTAATTGATCAATAATTCAATTGCTTTTGAAGTGTTTGGAAGGGATATGAATCTTACTAACACAAGAATTGTGTGTGTGAAGGGGGGGGAGGCTAGGTTTCAATCTGGCTTAAATAGTTAATTAACAGTGATGCTGATTTTGTACCATCATTAAACTTTAATTTTGACATAATAGATGCTATAATGTGTTTAATTGACCATTGCAGCATGTTTGGTAATTTCGTAGTTTATAGAACCAATATACTATGATCAATAATCACTTTTCCTGGACCTACTGGTTTATCACTTTCGATTCATTGATATTGCAGGAAGCTCGTGTATATGCCGAGGAAAATGGTCTGTTTTTCATGGAGACCTCTGCCAAATCTGCAGCCAATGTTAATGATGTATTTTATGAAATAGGTGAGTCAATTCCTATTATATATACTTTAATCTGCAGAAAATGGTCTTATTTTATTTTTGGTTGAATCCCTTATATAAAAAAAGAAAGTTTAGGGGAATATTATTAGCCCGGGGAGTGGGGAAGCTTTCTTTTGAGGGAATTGAGAAAATATCTGTCTCCACTTTACACTCCAAGACATTGATATCATATTCATTAGCGATTGAAGTTAAATTCATAATTCATCAAATCTTCTCTAATTGGTTATAAGCCATGGCACACAGTTGTCTGAATCTGAACCTTCTCGTAATTCATAAAGTCTTCTCTAATTGGTTATTGGCCATGGCACAGTTATTCAAACCTTCTCATGTCATGCCTTGTTCCTGAAACTTGTCTTCAGTCCATATTATATGTACCCTTTTTGGTCACTTTAATGTTGCCACAAATTTTCCCTTTTGTCCTTATTATACTTTATTGCAACATTCATGGATTATTTTCCTTCTGTTCCTAGCAGGCTTCCACTTTATGTTATTGGCGTATCAAATATTGTTTATTCTGTTATTACTCTACTCTCTATATCGTAATTTCTGTTTTTACATAGGCAAAATGTTAGTAAGTCGGTAGTAATGTTAGTTTTCAGGGTTGGAATCTTGAACCTCCTTAAAACTCATTTGGTGTCTCTTAGCTCACCAATCGGACTACATATGTGGGACATAAATATGTCCCACATATATGGGACATATTCCTAATTTCTGTTAAATCTCATGTTCTAGAAATCTTGCCAATTGATCTACATTTTATGATCATACAATGCTTTTAAATAGCATTTCTTCTTCCATAAACTGTGAACTTTGATTTCATTGCCTAACTTACAATTGCTTGTGCAAACAGCTAAAAGATTACCAAGGGCTCAGCCAGCTCAAAACCCAGCAGGGATGGTTCTTGTTGATAGACCTGCCGAAGGATCTAGGGCTGCATCATGTTGTTCATAAGTGTTTGAGCTGTATTTACCGGCCTTCCCTTTTTAATTTGTATTGTTTTTAGTGGTTTGTATGTACTGCACAGAACTTGGGTTATCACTGTTATATGGAGCTCAAACAGTATATGAACGCAATTTGCCACACAGAACTTGTTGGTTCAAAAATACTCCTTGGATGCATATTTGGGTCCTTGCTATAAATCTATAGTCTAAAATATCTGCTGGTTATTATTAATTGAAATAAGAAAATGAGATTTTGCCCGGAACATAATTTAGGTATTCTCAACTCATACTATGAAAATACAAAAAATAATCAACATGGATGATAAACAAAATAAAACACCTTACTTGAATGGTTCTGTATTTAATCTAGAAACATATCCAGCTTATTTCTAATAAGAGAGATCTTTAAGCAAAACTCATAGAAAGACACTAATGAGTGAATATGAAATTGATGATACATATGATGAGTTGAAAATATAATGGTAGGATGCCTGAGGAAAGTAATTGGTAAAAAAGAACTTCAGTATATAATAACGTTTTTGTTTAAATTGGACCCATGAAATTATAGGTTCATAGTGGACCAATTTAATATAAGACATGGATATAATACTGTCAGCGGTCAGGATTAAATATTGGCAACTTGGTTTCTTGGTGGATGGTTAAACTATTATGTATTTGAGGAAGTAGTAAGATATTATCAATATTTGTTTTGTTTTGAAATGTTATGAAAATTGCTCTTCCCACAAACAACATTGCTCCTTACCAAAGAAAATGAAGGAAATACCCCTGCGTGAGTTAACTCATGCTCGGTAGGATCTGCAGCGTGAGTTAACTCACGCTTGCTACAAACCAGCGTGACTTAAGTCACACTGAGTCATGTTATAAGAACACAGCAACCAGAACATAAAACCACTGTGTTCAAACCATTCCCAATCAAATTTTCTCCCCCTTTTTGCGATGTCAACCATTCTTGTGTCAATCAACATCAACTTCTACTCAAAATCAAGTAAGTGTTTATTATCCTATTGCATTGGTTTTTTATGGTTTAAATTTTGGTTTTTTTTTTTTTTGAGAAATTTCACAATTTTAGGATTTTAGGATTGTTAATGATGAATTAAGTTAAAAGTTGTAGTTTAGATGTTGTTTAGAGTAAGTTTCACTCCAATGTGGTAGTTTAGGGTTTAGAAATTGTTAGATTTTATGTTGATTGAATGTTGCACTCTAGGTGTTTGATAAAATGTCTCAATGAAAATTTGTTTGATTTTTGCATTGTTAATGATGAAATTAGTTAGAAATTGGATTGTTAATGTTGATTATATTGAGTTTGAGTGAAATGTGGAAGTTTAGGGTTTAGTTAGAAATTAAATTGGTAATGTTGATTATAGTGAGATTGAATTGTTATTTTTGCATTGATTGATTTTTGTTTTTAAAAATGTTGTGTAGATATGTCTCAGAGACCAGACAGGCTTAGAAGTGACAGAGAGAGCATGACTAGTAGTGCACGTGCCGAAAAGGCGGCTGCGCGCCCTCCTGCTACTCGACGGAGACAGGGCAGTAAAAGACTAGAGGAGGTGGGGTCGTCGTCACAGGCGGGTGCGTCCCAGATAGTGGATCCGACTCAGTATCAGCAGCAGCCTCAGTACGAGGAGGCGGCTCACCAGCAGGAGGAGGCCCATCAGCTAGGGCTGGAAATTAGTCGAGTCGAGTCGAACTCGTCTGAGCTCGACTTGACTCGATAAAAATTGGTTCAGCTCGAAACTCGACTCGAGTTCGATACAAACCTTTTTTTTAACTCGAGTTCGGCTCGTTTAAAGTTCACGAACAACTCGGTTCGGCTCGTTAGGTTCAACTCATAACTCGAGTAACATAATTCAATTTTTTTTCTTTTTCAAAAATCCATATCTTGACCTTTTAATTTATTTAAAAAAAAATGAACTAAAATAATACTATGGACAATGTTTGTCTTAAGACTACAAAGGAAAAAAATTTGTAGTACTGTATAATTAAAACAACTGTAGGGTAGTAAGTATACATGTATAGATGCACTTCAGTTTTATACCTACTCCTCCTCTCTATTGTTTTTAAACTCCCCGATGTGAGACTAATTTTATCACATATATCATATGTTTAGTTAAAATCCAGCACAAGTATGTTACTCCATTTGCTACTTTTTTTTCCTCTCTTTTTTTTGGTGATATTATTTCTCTCTTTTATTTTAATTATTGTTAATTGTTAATTAAATTAGAAATAATTTCTCTAAAAACAAGTAGATAAATATTAGAGGAAGCTTGTAATAAATTACATGTTTCGTCTTTGAATTTTTAAGCTTGTACTTTATTAATTTTTACTAAACTAATATATATATATATATATATATATATATATATATATATATCGACTTTCGAGTCAGCTCAAGTTCAGCTCATTTGGTTCATGAACCAAGTTTAACGAGTTAATTGTCAAATCGAGTTCCGAACTATTGTCGAGTTAGTTCGGGTCATTGCCAGTCCTACCAGCAGCAGAGTTTTCCCGGGGGCCCTATAGACTTGTCGCTCCTACCGGGTTTCGGTGGACATGTGGCATGTCAGCTTTGGAGTGATGCTCAAGTACGTATAATTGTTTAATTTTATTTAATTACGCATCAATTACAATTTATTTTATTAATTTAATTGGCGCGCGTAATTTAATTATCGCACTTAATTTAATTGGCACACGTAATTAAATTGGCGCACGTTTTTTTACAATTAAATTGTTATGTCTTTTTTAGTTATTGAAATGTTTATATTTTTAACAGTTTATTGTTCGTTTAATTTTTTGTATTTCAGTTGCAGAGGACGAGTAACTGCATCGCGGTTTCTCACGGGAAGAAAGTTAGGAGGATCCCATTCTTGACTAACGATCAGGCCTGGTTCTGGAACTGGGTAGATGCATCCGGACTTCTCCCCCTCCTTTATACTGGGTACGGTAGCATTAGCGCTGCCCTCATCACCGCCTTCTCAGAGAGATGACATGAGGAGACCAGCAACTTCCATCTGCCCGTTGGGGAGATGACCGTCACACTCGATGATGTGATGTGTCTTCTACACATCCCCATACATGGGAGGCTCCTGGAGTTGAGTCCTGCCGAGGTAGGATACGATAGAGGTGTCGAGCTGCTGGAGGTCGATTTGGGTATGACCCATGACGATGCTGATGAGGAGACAAAGACACATTGGGGTGCTTACATTAGTATCACCAGCTTGAGGATGCATTACGAGACACTCTTGCATAGGTGCAATGAGTTGGCGGATCTTCCTGCTGATGATGAGGAGGCTGAGGAACAGGGCGCAGTGCACCAAGGTGTTTCTGTTGTACTTGGTTGGCATCACCATTTTTGCCAACAGGAACAGCAGAAGCGTTCATCTGCTGTGGATGTAGTGCATCAAGGATTTGGACACGGTGGGCCAGTGGTCCTGGGGCGGGATGACACTTGCTTACCTCTACCCCTAGCTTTCTCAGGTTACTCGACTCTACTCATGGTAGCATTTCTTTTCTTTTTACTATTAACATTTTTTAAATGACTTACGATATTATTGTGTATGTTTATGAGTTTGTAATGATGAAATATTTGTTTGCAGGGATGGATTTTGGCCCATTTTCGGAACATGTATACGAGGTGTCCGAGTCAGGGGTATCAGCCTGGAGCTCCCCTTGCAGCTAGTTGGAGACCGCCCAGAGGTCATGCTGATGCTGCACACTATCATGTCCTCATTGATGTGATGGTCATTGCTGATGTCACCTGGATGCCGTACGAGGAGCGCGCGGGGGATCATCGCTTTCCAGGACATTTTCTGGTACTCCGGTTGGATCATGGTCGGCAGTCATATTATGCACCTTCACTTTCCAGAGCGGGTTCTCCGGCAGTACGGTCACATGCATACGGTACCCAGATCTCCTATCGTTCATCAGGTTGTTCAGGCTGCGGCGGTCAGAGTGGTCTTTTAGGACTTTCTGCTCCATGTACTTCCACAGCGTATCCCATCCCATGATGATCGACCCTGATATCGTTGCAGAAGATGCCCCTCCTGTCCCTCCTTACGAGGAGGTTATTGTTGAGCAACAGTATGCCCGACAAGTTCCCTACCCACTACAGATCATTGAGAACATCAGACGCAGGGTTGAGCCAGCATTGGAGCATCCTGAGCATCATGAATTATTCCATGTGTTGCAGGGCATCCAGTCAAAGTATCTCATCTTGCAAGAGCAGGGATTTCCCCGGAGGAGGACTAGGAGCCATAGTCCAGCGGAGTAGGGTCTTGTGACTGATGTAGTTTTGTATATTTTTAGTTATTTTTTTATGACATTGATGTATTATATTTACACTAGTGCCTTTGCGTATTTTTATGACATTTTGGTACATTTTTTGTTTTATTTTTCCGTATTATAACTTTGATTGAATTTGCGTATTTTAACTTTGAATGATTGAATTATTGATTGAATGGATGAAAAATGGATGAAAATGGAATAATGAATGGATGAATGGATGAATGAGAATACACAAGTACGCGTAATAAATTCCAAAATTAATAGAATACGACAAATTTATTTAGTTATAATTTCATCTCTGTTCAAATAAATGAAGTGTTGCATTACATTACATTACATTCTCCCTAAATATATTGCATCATCATGATGTTTGATTAAAAGTAAATTCTTGAAAGTTTGCGGAAAATGTTGGCATTGAAGTGTCTTATATTTAGTGTAAAAATTTGCAAGTCTCTTTGAAAACTCAAAAAAATGAAGAGAACAAACACATGTATTCTAACGAATCAACTATATAGATTTTCACATCGAATTCCCTCATATAAGATGAGTCATGAAAAAAAAGGAATGCAGTTCCAATATATTCTTTTGAACTTAATCCTACTGCCCTGCCAACTGACAAGTTTCAATTGACAGAGGAGCATGATCAAACACAAAATAACATCTTAGAAGTGCATTCCCTTTTGTCACACTCATCTTATATGAAGGAATTCGATGTGAGAACCTATATAGCTGATTCCATAGAATACATGTTGTGTTCTCTTCATTCTTTTGAGTTTCCAAAGAGACTTGCAAACATTTACGCTAAGTAAAAGACACTTCATTGCGAACATCTTCAGCAAACTAACAAAAATTAAAATAAAATCCAACGAAATAATGACATAACATAATAATACTACCTAAACATCTTCATCCGGCCGAATCAAACTCTCGAGAATATCTTCAGGCGACCTCAACAACGTAGCATCCATCTCGATGAGGATCATGTTGTGCTGAGCAAATATCGAGAACATGCTCCTCACGTCGTCGTCGTTCGTTAACTCTGGCCGAGTGAACGACAAATTCCCCTCTGAGTCGAACGATGGACTATGGTACCAAATGTATTCCACCCTCCTTGTGTCTCCGTGGTTGAGTCGTTGGTTGATTTCATGAAGTTGATCCTTCAATTCTTTTAACGTGACATCGTCCCGAACCTTGAAAAAATGAGAGTTTCCACCGTTGAAGGATACTTGAGTGTATACTTGAGTCATTGTTTCAGATCTACACCATAAGAAATTAAAAACAATCAATGAAAAAATCATTCAAACATTTCATCAAGCACTTGGAGTGCAAATTATACATAAACCCTAAAACTAAAAATTACAACATAAACATGCAAACATCTAAACATTTAAGCAACATAAGTCATTTACATGTAAACATTGTATAATTTCTTGCCAAAAAAAATCAAAATTTAAACAAACCCTAAAACTTAAAAATTTCTAATTTAAGAGGAAAAGTGTAACATATAAACATAAAATGACAATGATACTTGATTAAGAAAACTTACTTGTTGTTGGAGTGGTGGGTGATTTGAAGTTGAAGAAATTTGAGGTTGAATGATTTGGGAGACTTTTTAGAGATTTGAGAAGTGAAATGGAGAACTGAGGTTCTGTCTGGGTTATAAAAAAACGCAGCGTGACTTAAGTCACACTGACATCTACCGAGCGTGACTTAAGTCACGCTGGAGGTATTTTCTCTGTTTGTATGTGAGTGAGCAATTTTCGTTGAGAGAAGAACAATTTTCAAATGTTATTAGGCCAAGCTTTTATAGAAAAAAAGCCATGGGCTCAACATACCCAATGGGATAAGGAAATGAAAATTGCTCTTTATACTTTAAAAATTGCTCTCCCACTCCCCAAAATGACCTAAATACCACAAAATGACCAAAATTGTTAAATTTAATTGGCTTAATTACGAAACTTCATAATTAAAATATATATGGTTAGTTATGTGAATTTTTTTTTGACCCTATTGCGAAAAAAAATGATTTTTTTGACCCCCTTTGAAAAGTATTTACCAAAATGACCCACTTTCAATTTTTGGGGTTTTTTTTTTTGTCGTTTAGTGTCATTACCGCCATTCCAATTGGCGGTAATGACAGAATATTGCACTGTAGCGTGCAGTACCATTGCAGGAAAAAGCATTTTCGGAACTGTAGCTAGCATGTTCCGTACTGTTCATTACTGTTGCGTTGCAGGCTTCTGAAATTGCTTTTTAATTGTGATGTGGCCCATTACCGCCAATTGGGCCGGCGGTAATGGGTATTTATTTTTTTTTTTCGTTTTTTTAATTTTCCCCCCCTATAAATACCCAACAACACCCCTTTTGTCCAAATTCAGTCAAATTTTTTCTTACTTTTCTCGCTATAATTTCAAAAAATAAAATATATACCGTCGTAGTTTGGTAATTTATACTGTCGTAGTTTGGTAATAAAATATATACTGTCGTAGTTTGATCAATATATACTGTCGTAGTTTGGTAATAAAATAAAAAAACCAAAAAAATAAAAAAAATAAATATATTGATTTAAAAAAATAATTACATCATTCAAAGACGATCCTAATTTTTTCTATTAAACCAGTTACCCCAATGTAAATTATGACTTCCCGTAGCACAAAATTTATGTTTTTGAGTTCGTACGGGTCGTTGGGGTTGCTGTTGGTCTTCCTCTTCCTCTTCCACTTCCTCGTCGTTTATTTCAGCTTCATTTGTTTCCAAATTCGCCTCATTTTGCACTTGTGGTGGGACAGAGTTTGTCCAAATATCATTTACAAAATCATCGTCGTTAAACCCCGCAGCCAGTGTTTCTATGGGATTGGTTTGTGTTTGTGGCCATTGTGGGGTGTAGTTTGTTTGTGGATAATTTACAATGGTTGGAGGGGTTGGTAGGTTGAAAGAGGGGTATTCAGGGTAATTGCTGTGGGGTGTGTTTTGGGTTGGAATAAAGTCATCGATGGAATAGTTTGATGTTCGGGAGCTTTCTCCATGATGACTCTGTTGGGAGTAGCTAGGGTATGGTATTGGGGAGTGTTGCGGGAACTGGTTTGTGGATTGTGGTGGGGATTGGTAGGTCTGGCTGTAGTTGTAGCTGGTGGATTGGTTGAAGCTTGGGTCAAAGTATGTGGGTGTAGGTGTGATGAATTGGCTAAAGGGTGGTGGGGTATCTGACCAGATGTTTGCATCTGGCACAAAGGAGTGGTCTGGTGGTGTTTGATAGGTTGCTGGTGCTGCGGGATATTCCGACGACAGTTGTTGTAAAATTCTGGAACATTCAACCATTGGGTTTCGCAGTAGCGCTTCTCTAGAAATCCACAGATGATCTCTAAAAAGGTCCAATACCATTCAAAATATTGACGGTTTGGATAAACCAAGTGGTTATATTTAACTCCGTCAAGTGCTAATTGAAGACGATTGTTCCAATTTTGTATTTGAAACTGAAATTGA
This sequence comes from Medicago ruthenica, assembly GCA_018208015.1. NCBI lineage: Eukaryota > Viridiplantae > Streptophyta > Magnoliopsida > Fabales > Fabaceae > Medicago > Medicago ruthenica. The sequence goes on along the minus strand of CM031373.1, from coordinate 50,407,980 downwards.
TCTCCCCACGAGCCTTTTATTTTTTTATTCGCCAAAGATATCTCGTGGAAATGTCTCATATCTTCTGGCACGGCGGGTGGAAGTTGAGGTAAGCCAAATTGTAGTCTGACTCTATCTGTATGATGCCTTTCGACTATCTCGAAACAGATGAGATATGTGTTTGCAGACCATATCTGACTTTCCTCTTCGTTGTTGTAATGGAAGTGGAGATAGGGCCTCCAGCAAAACTGTTTAAAAAAGAGGAATGTTAGTATTCTAACGTTGCTAAAAAATTAATCCTGGAAAAAAAAAGTTAAGTTTCAAACCTGATCGTATGTCATATTGTCTATTTTTGAACGTGTTGAAAGGAGATTATGCCGAGGATTTTCCATATATTTACTCCCACGTTCTAGCCATCTAGTTAATATTATTAAAACGAGATAATTAATATACCTGATAATTGAATTTAAAAATTAATAATAAATAATATATTTATTTAACTTACATAGTTGCCAAAGGAGGTTGTCTTTCAGCTTGTGGTGGGTTCCTCGGCACGGGAGATATGCATGACATTCTTGACCAAGCCCATGCCTGTAGGAGTATTGTGCACCCAGTTGTGTCACTTACGCCATTTTTTGCGGCGTCACACATACCTCTGTAAAGCGTGGCCAAACAAGCAGAACCCCAACTGTACTGTCCAACCTCCTCTGGTGATTTATTCAACAATGGCAACCATTTTATATGTACAAGGTTGCCAGAAAAATTAGGCATTAAACGAGTGCCTATCAAGTATAAGACATATGCTATAAACAGGTGCTAAACTGTGGGGGGACCTACTTCCCCGTGACCTACAATATAAGATTCTAACCAACTTAATCTTATTTGCAGACCGTCACGCCTTTTTTTATTAGGCATTGCGCCTAAAATTTCTTCAACTAATTCCCATTTTACGGTCGTAGGTCCCGTTACCGGTGCACCGTTTACCTTTAAACCAAGGAGCATATGAACGTCTTCTTACGTAATAGTACACTCGCCGGAAGGAAATAGAAATGTGTGTGTCTCTGGCCTCCATCGTTCTAATAAAGCGGTTATTAGACGATTATCGACCCTGTATTTATTAATCTTTGTAACTTCCCATAAACCAGCCACCTTTAACATATCAACAATGGACGGCGGCACGGCAAATTCCACTATATGACAGTGATTCCGAATATAATGTTTTTCCTCGTCCTACAATTAAAAATTAACGAACGATTAATCATCCACATTTGAGAGTTTTAATTGATTTTGTGAATTATATACTGTGTGAAATAAATAAATTGACGAATTTAACGGAATAAATAAACAGATAAAATTAATAAAATAAACTTACATTTAGTGTTTCTGAAATATGACGGGATCTATGTTGGTTGCCTAGATGAAGGAATTGTTCCATCTTGAATTGCAAAATATGACAGGAAACTTAAGAATTTTGTATTTTGAAACTGCAAAATTGTAGTCTGGAAGAATTGCTTCGTATTGTGAGGAAATTGTTCCATCCTTGTGCATTTATTTATACTGATAATTAATATGCCTTGCATTATTGCCATATGCTATTCACTTGCATGCTTTCCTCTTTGTTATTCCACGTGTGATTTATTGCCATGCCTTGCCTTGTTAAGTATTATTGCTTTTAATTATTGGAATAGGAAGCATATGAAAACATCTACCTGCCATGCCATGTGATTTCACGTGTGGGAGAAGACTCATTACCGCCAAATGGAGTGGCGGTAATGAATTAGCCAACAAATTCTTGCCACGTGGCAGTGCGCATGCATGGCTTTTGTTTTGTTTTTAGCCTGCATTGTACTGTAGAACCTGACCAAAAGTAACTCATTACCGCCATTTTATTTGGCTGTAATGAAGTAGCCAATCGTAACACTCCACGTGTCATACTTGCTTGCCTATAAATGTATGGAATCGTAACAATTTATAACATGCAAATTGTTATACCACACATAGAAAACAAATAGCTATGGCACACACACCAGAAAATGTATTTTTCATTGTTCATTACAATGGAAAAGTTTTAAGAAACCAGTTTGGTTCATTTTTTGAAAGTGAACGAAGAAAATGTTTTAACATGAGTATCAAAAGCACGTTTGATCACTTGAAAAAAAGAATAGAGCAAAAGCTACGCCTAAGTGATTCTCAGGTGATATCTAAAATTATTTACCGAGCACCACAGAGCTTTGCTGCAGGTCATGTCCAATACAACGACGTAGAAATTTTTGATAACGATGACGTTGCAGATATGTTTGTCAGTTATAAATCTTTTCAGGTACTCGGTGCAGTTGAGTTATCAGTTACGATAGTAAATAACGAGTTTCCACAACCTCGTCAAACACCACAACCCCTTCAAGTACCACAGCACTCTCAAACACCACCGTATGAAAACGAACCGGCACAAAATCAATATGATTTTCAACCGTCGTCTTCACAAAATTTACCGTACACCCAACCTTTCTCACACACACAATACGAATATCAACCATTTTCAGCACAACCTTTCTCACAACCACATGACGAATATGAACCATTTTCATCACAACCATTCTCACAGACACAGTGTGAATTTGAACCATCGTCTTCACAACCGCCACCTCAAACCCAACCGCAACCACAAACACAAACACCACTACCAGAAATCTTCCGCCAACAATTTCAAGACATTCCAGATAACATTCAAGAAGAAGTATGTAGTAGTGAAAGTGACGAAGACAAATCACTTCAGCATGAGGATGACGAAGAAGACGATGGGGATGAAGACATCTTCGACAACATTTTTCCTGGCGCACAAGCACAACCAGCACAACCACTGCAAGAGGCAGTACCGATCAGAGCCGCTTATTGTCCACCGCTACATATGCGTAACGTTGATGTTGTTGCATATGATGCTATACCCACCGACGATCACTGGAATACGAATGTTGCCTTCGATGGGGCTATTGCTGTAGGAATGACGTTTCACACCAAAGAAGATTGTTTGCATGCCATCAAGTCATTCCACATCAGACGTTCACTGGATTACGTTGTTATACACTCCGATCCAGGAAGATATGTTATTCAATGTACACACGAGACATGTCAATTTAAGTTGAGAGCGTCCTACAGAAAAAGGAGTGGCAAATGGAAAATTGGGTCAATGAACGGTCCACACAACTGCACATCGTCTTCAATGTCACAAGATCACCGCAAGCTCAACTACAAAATTATAAGTGACAGCATCAAAACCCTTGTGCATGCAGATGCCTCCACAAAGCCGAAGTTGATCATTGCGCATATAAGAGAAAAGTTTAACTACACAACCACCTACAGAAAGGCGTGGAAGGCAAAGAACGCGGCAATCGAATCGATTTACGGGAATTGGGAGGAATCTTATAATGTTCTTCCCCGGGCTGAACGTGATGAAGGAGACAATGCCAGGAACAGTCTTCGATTTGAAGACGCGAATTGCCGCGAACGGAGAGACACAGTTTCATCGTCTATTCTGGGCCTTCTATCCATGCATCAATGGGTTTAAGTATTGTAAACCAGTTGTCCATGTCGACGGAACGTGGTTGTATGGCAAGTATAAGGGAACGTTGTTGCTCGCAGTTGCGCAAGATGGTAACAACAAAACAATTCCAATCGCCTTTGCACTTGTCGAAGGTGAGACAAAGGAGGGATGGAGTTTTTTCCTTAAAAATCTTAAAAGGCATGTCACACGAGAACTAGCCGTCTGCATGATCTCCGACAGACATGAATCGATTAAAAGCGCATTCAACGACCCACGGAATGGTTGGCAAGAAACTGGTTCAACTCATGCGTACTACATCAGACACATCAAGCAAAACTTCATGAGGACAATCAAGGATGGAGATTTAAAGGATGTAGTAAATAATATGGGTATAAATCTTTTCTTACAAATTTTTTAATCAATGTTTTTATTAAAAAATTTATCTGACTGAATTTTTTTCCATCATATACAGGATATGCCATAAACATACCCATGTTTGATTACTACCGCAGTATAATCCAGGAGGCAAATCAGCGTGCGTTGGATTGGGTGGACAATATCCCAAAAGAAAAATGGACTCAAGCATATGACGGGGGTCGACGATGGGGCCACATGACAAGCAATATCGTTGAGTCATGGAACTCTGTGTTTAAGGGAACTCGCAACCTCCCTATTACACCTATGATAAGTGCTTAAAAGTTGTTATATTTTGCTAACTTTTAGGGCACTTATGCTTACTTGTTGTACAAGTTACCTTAGGATTAGGGCATAAATGTGTTAAAAATGCAATAAATGTGATCCTAAGCCTTACCCCACTTGATTATGCAGGAAATACATGCTTGAACCTGATTGATGCAAAAGATTGAAGGTTTTCTTGATGCCATCGCTACAAGCGCAGGACTCATCGCTAGTAGCGAGGATAGGCAGAGATTTTCAGTGATCCATCGCTTGAAGCGCAGCATCCATCGCTAGAAGCGAGCTTAGGCAGGGAATTTCAGGAGTTCATCGCTTGTAGCGATGAACTGGACGCTTGAAGCGAGCCTAGGCAGGGAATTTCAAAGGCTGGTCGCTAGTAGCGACAGACCTGGTCGCTGTAGCGACCAAAGGGGCGGTTTAATGCTGATGGTGACGTGGAGCTCTATGATTGGCCAACTGAAGTCCTCGCTACAAGCGACAGGCTGGTCGCTTGTAGCGAGCGAACATTTTCTCAGCATATAAATAGATTTTTAAGCTCATTTCTTGATATATAGTTTTTTATCAGTTAGAATATTTTTCCAGAGCTTAGAAAACTTATCATCTTTGAAAGAGAATAGGCATAGAGGGAGAAAAACTTCATATAGCAATTAGATTTGGATTGAAGAAGATCTTAAGAAGCTTTGAGACATCAAGCTCTCAACTATCTTCATCTTCCTTTCTTATTTTGCAAGTGTTGTCATGACAATGATCAACCAATCTCCTTTGTTGGGATTGATAGGTAATCAATCACTCATGTTGTAAACTTTTGATTATTCAATATATGATTCTAGCAATTTTTATATACCATTGAATTTCTTCTTGCTTTTCAATCTTATGTATGATTTAAATGTTGTTGAAAAAGACTTTTGAATCTAGGTTAGGATGATTTTCTATCAAGATAAGAAATTCTAGAAATGGGATTTGGTTTTGATAATTACATTATAGTATTGGATCATAATGCTTTTGGATCGTTTAATAGATTGAGAAATCATCGATTAAACGATACAATCGATCTCAAGACATCATTTGGGAAATCAATGATGTTGTGAGCAATACGTAATAATGTCATATATAAGAAAACGCTAGAACTCGTATTTGTAATCAATCGGATATAAACGATGTTTGATTGATGAAAGTTAATCCTAACACCTTCTATGTCCTATGACTCTACTATTTACTTATTATGTTTTAAAATTATGAGTAGTGTAGTACAAAAACAAGTAAACCCTAACTTAAGACGATAATCGAAGTTGAACGGAATATGATATCACATTAATCCCTGTGGAACGATATAAAAACTAATACTTGCTTTCGCAGTACTAACAACCTATAGTCCAATCAACATACTATAGGTTGGCATGTCTCTTTGCCGAAAGGGCTCAAAGTGCGTTTGCAAGGGTGGGTTCTGGAGATGTGTTCAGCGAATATTGCCAGAATGTGATTAAGGATGACATTGGTAAGTCCAACACCCATCAAGTCGAACAGTTTGACCGAGAAAGGTATACCTTCTCTGTCCGTGAGACAGTCAACTACAGGGAGGGAAGGCCAATGGGAACTTTCAAGGTGGACCTTCAAGCAGGGTGGTGTGATTGTGGGAAATATCAAGCTTTGCATTTGCCTTGTTCACATGTCATAGCCGCGTGTTCTTCATTTCACTATGACTACACAACCCTTATTCCAGATGTGTTCAAAAACAAGAGTGTTTATGCCATTTACAACACATCATTTAAGGTTGTCCACGACAAGACTTATTGGCCCCCTACAACGGTCCAAAGCTTTGCCATAATCCAGACATGCGAAGACTAAAGAAAGGTCGACCCAATAGTACTCGCATTAGGACTGAAATGGACGAGGAGGTTGAAGAAAGAAGACCGACACCGAGACTGTGTGGGTTGTGTCGGCATTCCGGACATATTAGGAGAAATTGTCCGACCTTAAATAACCAGTAGTTAATATCATTATCAATTAGGTGTTCAACCGAGCTTTTATAAGTATTTGTGACTTTTTTTAATCTTTAATCAAATTTCGTCGTTTAAAAAATATCCACGTATTATGAATTTAATGTTTATTTTAATTATGTTAATTAAATAATATAATAGACGAGAAAAGACAAACACGAAAATATAATAATTAATCAAAACACTACTCAAACCAAATTACATTAAATTAAAAAAGCAAACAAACAACATTAAAACAATTGATTCTCCACGTATCGACTATTTTGACTTAACGTCAAGATACCATGGACCTTGTGCATTTTCTTCAGACGAAAACATATCTTGAACATCAGCATCATTCTTCAGAAGTTTGTATTCGTAATAATAATCAAAGTCTTTATGCGATCCCAAATCGATAAACCGCTCACCGTAATAAATCTCACTGACTTTTCGTAAAGGCTCATTAGCTAGACGAAAAATATGATTGAGATAATTTTTCAACTCCACTAAAGTCATACATGGAGTTACTACCATTTCAAAAGGTCGTATATATTGATCAAATTTAACAGTGACCAATCTTAAAGGGGAAGGAGAAGAAGGAGGAGGAGAAGCAGGAGAAATTGTATCTGAGCCAGAGTCAGACATAATGCAGAAGAAGTGAGAGAAAAAGTATGAAAAAATTTGACTGAATTTGGACAAAAGGGGTGTTGTTGGGTATTTATAGGGGGGAAAAATTAAAAAAACGAAAAAAAAAAATAAATACCCATTACCGCCGGCCCAATTGGCGGTAATGGGCCACATCACAATTAAAAAGCAATTTCAGAAGCCTGCAACGCAACAGTAATGAACAGTACGGAACATGCTAGCTACAGTCCGAAAATGCTTTTTCCTGCAATGGTACTGCACGCTACAGTGCAATATTCTGTCATTACCGCCAATTGGAATGGCGGTAATGACACTAAACGACAAAAAAAAAACCCCCAAAAATTGAAAGTGGGTCATTTTGATAAATACTTTTCAAAGGGGGTCAAAAAAATCATTTTTTTTCGCAATAGGGTCAAAAAAAAAAATTTTCTTGTGTTTAGGTCCTATAAATATACATTTCAGTTTACATTTTATTCAATCATGGGTAAAAACCGTACAAATTTTATTCTTTTAATGTAATTCTTAATCAACAATTTATGAAATTATAATTAATTCAAAAAAATGAAACACGTTAATTCAAAATATGAAGCCTCTTAATTCAAAATACAGATAGTTTGATATGTCCAATAAGTTGTTAAATTTATTTCTGTGTGGATGGTTAATAATTAAACTCCTTAATTTAATTATATCCAATATGAAACTTCAAATTAAATATAGAGTGGGTTAAATAAGTTTTTTCTCCATCTAATATACTTACTTTCATTTTTAGTTTCTCTATTATTTTTTAATGAGACTAAAAATGAAAATAGATATATTTAGAGGCAGCAAAAATATATTTAACCATGTATGTATCCATGATTAAACTAGGCAACTTTGTGGTATTTCTTACTATGATCCTCAATATATAAACAAATTTGGATTTTTTTTATCCTATTTATAAAAAAATGTTACAATTTTTTTAACCCTTATTTAATATTTGTCTTTTTTATATTAGTGAAGGTAATTAATGGTAGTGGCGGAGCCACATTGAGTTGAGGGGATGCACTTGCATACCCTGACATCTAAAAAATTGCACCTACCTTCTCATAAAATTTTAACTATGAACCCCCCGAACTAATTTCTTTGCACCGAATGATGAACTCACTCACATTTGTTATTAGTTTAATGGTTCTGTGGCATTCTTACTCTAATCCATTGACATTCTTAAAAGTTGTGCAGTTCAATTTCACTTGGAAGAAAGTCAATTTTTCATTTGCAATTTCCATTGAATTGTAGTGTCGCACCTTGTTATTGATATATTATATTCCATTTTTTTAATAGTGCATTAAATTAAATAATTGTAACATTTATAATTTAAGTAATAATCCTTGTATTTTGTCAACAAAAAAAAGTAATAATTCATACAGTCCTAATTATAGAAGATGTTATGGAGATTTTTTTAGTTTCATTTATAAAATATATTTATTGTTTAAATTAATTTTTTTAGGTCAAATAGTCCAATGACAAGAATCGTGTGGAAAAATGAAAAATTGCGAGTTTGAATCTACGCCCCAACCAATTTAATAATGCTACAAACTTTTTTAATTTTGGGGTTTGGTCAATAAGATATTACATTTAGAAACGATTAAAATGTTTTACACTTATATATAGAAATAATTGATATTTTTTTTATAATCTTGTTGAAACTAAAAGACATATTATTTATATGTTAGCAATGATTTTGTCAGTTGCTACAACAACCGTTGAATGATCCTTTTTTGTTATGTACATCGTGAAGACCAGATTGTGTAATCAAATAGAATATGAATAGATGAACAGTTGTCTCATGACTTATATTAAAAGATAAGTGTTCAACAATTTTGATAACGAGTTGGTTATTAACGATTACATAACATGAAACCACATAGAGGATAATTATATAGTAGACAAAATTATTTCAAGAGTCCTTTATTTTATTTATTTGTAACACTTGAGTCATTTTTCTTACATGTAATTTTTTTAATATATATATATATATAGGAATGCTAGCAACACTCACTTTTCAACATTCTCTAGCACTCACTCTTTGATTGGATGATATCAATGTATGTCTCACCATTTTGTGGGGGTTCAATTTTCAAAATAGACCCGCAATGATTTAAACTAATAAGAAAGTGAGTATTAGAGAAGTTGTTCAAAAAAGAGTGTTACTAACATTACTCTATATATTAATTAAAATTCAAAAGTTTGAACCCGCTAACCGAGGGTCCTGGCTCCGCCACCGGTTAATGGAGGACAGTTCTAACATGGCTGAGATATTGAAAAAGTGGGAGTAACAATTAAAACACTATAAATTTGTGAGAGAAAACTCTTGCCAAATAACTCTATTTCGATTATAAGTATGAATCATATATGTTATAACTTATAAGCAGTGGTTTTGCCTTGCCAAATAAATTCTAATTGTTGTTGCACCTTCCGTAAATAAGTTTTTTTTTTTTTTGTCAAACAGCAAATAATAGCCAATATTTATCTTAAAAGTGAATAAGTGAGAAATCCGACATTTAAATTTCGACCCTTAAATATTCTAATACATTGATTCTATATATTGAGTTAAGTTTACGTAGACGTAACTAAGTTTGTTCATTATAGAAGAAAAATTTGTTTATTGCTCCTTTTGTCCAATCATACTTTTTTTTTTATATACTTTGGTCCAATCATACGAACCATATATTATTTCGTATAAACAAATGACATAAAACATCTAAATTACACCATACGTAGGGGGATCAATTACACATTAAATTCAAGAGGCCCCATATATTAAATACAACACACAAATAAAGGGAACCCATTTCCTGTCAAAAAAATAAAGAGAACCCATTATAAAGGATGGAAAAAGACACATAATCTCCTAGCTCATAAATCATAACTCTACAGTGGGCAGAGGAGGTTAGTGGTTGCAAAGTTAGTAGATAGATTTGATTTTTTGACCAATATTTAATATAGCGATGACAAAGTGGAAATATATTTTTTAACGGTTAACAAATGAAAATCACTTCTTTTCTTCTAAACTTCTAAAATATTGCTTAGTGTTGATGTTGAAATATTGCTTAGTTTTGATGTTAATTAGATCTACAAAATTTTATTTGAGCATACACATATACAATGAAGTTTTTGAAATTCTAGAGGGGCTAAAACCTCTAGCAAAAGAAAGATGTAAATATATCTTGTGTAGAAAAATAATGTGGTGGAATGGATCCCAGATCACTAGACAAATCAATGTCATAATGCTCTCATATTGTGAAGGCATAAGTCATCTCAATTTTCAAAAGCTAAAAATATGAATTTTTGAAAACAATGTATCATGAAGTCCAGATAAGAGAGCATCATTATATCATGCAGCTGTACGTTCTCAAAAGTTGAAGGATCCTCATCTAATTAAATACTATTCGTGATCCCACACAATTGAGACCAAGATCCCACTGAAAGTTGTCTGTTTTCTGTCATCTATTAGATCGTGGAAGTGAAAATTTTGGACTTTAACCTACAAAATAGCAAAAGGGACCCTATGTGGTTTTCGCTTTCTAAATACGAGACACAACATCATTGTTTTCCATAATTTATAGCATTGTTTTTTTTTCTCTTCCGTCTAACAAACACCACTTGAAACCTCACATACATGATAGATTTTGAGTTTGAACCAGAAACACGAAAAATGGTCGGTTTAACAATCTCGACATGGTAGATAAACTCACGTACATGATAGATCTTGAGTTTGAACTAAAAACACGAAAAATGTTCGGTTTAACAATCTCGACATGGTAGATCCTTGACCCTCCATCTTCTTTTATGGATACATTTTGATCTTTTATGTTTTGTTTTAGCCATCTATCTTTTAGTTAATATTTGTTTTAATCCTTTATTTTTCGTAAAATTATACAAGTTTCTCCTTTTTTTTGTCAAATACAAGTCCGTCCTTTTATAATGACTCAAATGAATATTAGGTAAAAAAATAAAGGAGGAAAATAAATAAAAAAATATAAAGAAATAAAGCGAATATAAAAAATAAAAAAATGACCAGAATATTATGTAAAAGATAAAGGATGAAAAATATATTTAGTCTTTCTAAAAAGAAAAAAACCATCTTAACAAAAAAAGTTCATCGTAAAGTTTCCCACAAAGTTCAATAAAGAAATTAGAGCGGATTCACATTTTTCATCTCTAAATTTGTCTCATTAGTTTGAATGTTTTAGTATGTAAAAGACACAGAGTGTTATTTTTGGTTCTAAGGGCTTGTAGATAGGGGTGGCAAAATGGATGGATTGGATGGATATGGATTTGGATCCTAATGGATGGATCAAAAGAAATCCATTAATCCATTACAATCCACTAATTTTTTTGTTGAAAAAAAACCATCCGATCCATCCATTAAGTATATTGACCATCCAATCCATCCATTACTAGATTTTAACGGATGGATTGTCCATCCGATCCATCAAATAAAATGTGTTATTTATTTAATTTGTATTTCATAAATATTTAATTAATTAATTAGTGTCAAAAGTAAAAATATTCAACCTATTTATTCATGTTTAAGCCCAAAATATATTTTATTATCAAACCCAAACTTGATTTTTGTCTCGGCCCAAACAAAATTAAATATATAATAATAGGTGGTGGTTGACCGGCGTTGACCACGGTTGACCGGCGTTGGCCACGGTGGTGCTCCGGCGAACCCCGGCGGTTGACCGTAAACTTTTTAAACATTTACTAACGTATAACAGAATATAAACAGCTAACACAACAGAGCAGTAACAGTTAACAAGATGAATAAACTAATAAAAAACATTCAATTATAATCATATAATATAAGCTTAATTACATGAAAATAACAATCCAAGTTAACTCGTTCCTTAATTCTGATTGTAACGTCAAATAGAGAAAATGAAAAAGAAAAGGAAAATTATAATTTATACCGACGGAGACGGAGACTCCACAACAACAGCAGAGGTGGCACGAATAGTGAACCTTTGGGTTTGAGAGCGGAGAAGGCGAGGGCGAAAGTGGGATTTAGTAAAAAGGTGAGGGCATTTGGGGAATTGTATTTGAGAAGCAGCGGTAGTAGCAGAAGCGGCCGTTGTAGTAGAATGGAGAATCGGGAAAATCAGTTATGCGTGTGTTGCATATCATCACCGCCACTCTTATTTCTTCCCCACTGTGTCCCATTTTGAGCCGCAAGTAATCAAAATAAGTAAACCACGACACAACCATCCAAAATCATCAATAAATAATATAATAAATTTTTTTAGGCAATAATAATATATACTCTCTCTGTTACATTTATATATTAGTAATTTTTTTTTCTTTCAGTTTTTTTTTTCAATTGTTTCAGTTTTTTTATAATTTTATTATTTAAAATGATCCAATGGATTTGTTTTTAAAAAAATAAATAATCCAATGGACTTTTACAATAAGGTGGATGGATCAAATCCATCCATTGTTCTAAATGGTTGGATCCAAAACTAATCCATTAACAAAAAATTTGTTTGGTGGATGGATTGGATGGATTTTATGGTGGATGGATATGGATTTGGTGGACCAAGTTGCCACCCCTACTTGTAGAGTCTGCTAGCGAAAGTACAAGAACATATAAGGAGGGGAATCCCAAAAGCAAATCCCCCTACCCTATTATTCTTATAAGCATATTTTGTTACGAAAAATGAGTGCTATTTATTACCACGAGAGAGCATAAAAAGAATAGAATACGGAAAAAGAGTGTCATGAGAGAAAAGTAGAAGATATGTAAAAGTGATAAAAATAAATTTTAGTTATGATATACTCCCTAAAAAAAGTTATAATATACTAAAGTATAATGTGTATTTAAAATATGATGCATGAATACAAAAATAAAATACATATGATATGTAAATATTTTAGAGTTTAATTAATATATTCTACAGTGTATGATTATTTTATATATATTTACTGATATGTTGTCACATCAATTAATAAATATAACAATTCACATGTTTACATATTGATTAATTAACATGACAACACATTATTATTGAATACATATGTAAAATAATTGCACACTGACAAAGTATACTAATTAAATTCTTTTAGTATTGCACGATATTTTCAATACTAATTACTATATTTTACACAGATTTTTAAGAAATTGTGATCAACATTCATAATTTAAATTTTAAAACAAACAAGTTCAAATTGGATGGTTTATAATTTATAAGAGTTATTGTAAGAAAAAAAGGTACTACTATAGATCATACTTAGAATTTTACACTTGGCAATATTATCAAAATATTACATAATCAATTTATTGCTATGACAATAGAAATGTGGAATTTAAATGATTTATATAAACTCGGTTTGGATGTTCGGGATACGCTAGAAACAACAATAGATCATACTTCCGAACCAACAAAGAAGGAAATATATCTCCACCAAAAACTTTAAAACGTTAAATATATGAGCTACATGATTTTATATATTCAACATGAAACTTATTCATAGACGATGAGAGATTAACAATTCACACTTCACACTTGAACGAAATCATATCTCCTTTAAGTATGAGTCCCCCACTTCCTATACTTGCACCATCACTATTACCAATAAAACATGTCTTATGACTACACCGTAAGGAACATTTTTGACACACTAATCCAATACTAGGAGCCCCGTCCTGCTCCCTCACCATGCCGAACCAAAAGACTTTAATGCCATTTTTGGGGAGCATCGGAAAACACTAAGTCCATGTCCTAGGACCAAAAAAGAGGTAGACACTAGACACTACAACACTATTTAAATTTTTTAAAAATTTAGGTATATTGTTATCTCTCTTATATACCCATATTTATATTATGTTGGAACAAGAAGGGTCTTGCATAATTCCTCTAAGGTTTTGATGATAACAAAGTATTGAACAATTGGATATACTAATATTTGTTCAAGTGTGCAGGATCATAGATTGTATCCATCAAGTATTGAACATGTATTAAAGCATCAGAAGCACAAGAGAAGCTCAAAAGACTATGGTAGAAGATCTGAAGAAAGGTCAATCAGAAGTCAACACATTGGATCAGAAGAAAAGGACGTCTCTCAGAAGTTGAAGAGATCATCAGACTCTGTGGAGATCATCAGACTCAAAAAACCTAGTCAGACACAGAAGAATCTATCAGACTCGGAAGACCTTCGAATTTCAGAAGCACCTGAGGGACCCAGACTCCACGTCAGATTTGTTGTCTTCTATAGTTGTCCACATCAAAGGATCTGAGCACAGTTTTGTCTTCTTCTGACCACGTATAGAAACAAACAAAGAACTTCAAGGACAATAAGAGTGAACAAATACTTCTTGTTTCATCAAAGGATTTTCGAATGAATGTCCAACGGGACTATCCATATCAGGCAATGGCTCAACGTCCTTGATTTGAAGCTTCTCAACGACTCTTAATTCGCTTGCACTCTTCTCTAATGTCTCTCAAATCCCTGCTTATATAAGGAGCTGAAGACCATGAAGAAGATTAACAAGACTCTGTTATTTTACTGTGTCATTACTCTGTCAAATCAAATAGTGCAAAACACTTAGGATCTTTCTTACCAAACTTTGTATATTAGAAATCCTAGAGTTGTAAAGAGTCTGTTCATTTGTTCAGTTTACACCAATCATTTATATATATATATATATATCCGGTGTAAGAACCAGTTTGTTTATATTTGCTGTAAACAACTAGAAGTCTCTTGCTTGTGAAGCTTAAGCATATAAGTCTCTTGGTGAAACCTTGAGCAATATAAGTCTCTTAGGGTTGCCCTTTGAGCATTGGAAGTTTCTTGTCTGCATGCTTGAGCATCAGAAGTCTCTTGGAGTTGTCCTTGAGCATTAGAAGTCTCTTGGAGTTGTCCTTGAGCATTGAAAGTTTCTTGGTAATGACCTTGAGCAAAGAGGTATCTTGCAAGGGTGCTTGAGCATTGAGAAGTCTCTGGGAAGAGTCTTTGAGCAATTGTAATCAGTAGTGATTATAGTGAAATCCCTTGGAAGTGCAAGGGGACTGAACTACTCCTGTATTGTGAGAGGAACCAATATAAATTGCTTTGTGTCTGCTCTTTCTCTCTCTGTCTTTATCTTTGTGTTTCTGTACTTATCCGCTGCATTCAAACTCTGAATCAGAATCTGTACACCTCAGATTCTGACCAGTATTAACACCAAGAAAAAGAAAGCAGAAAAGACCAACACAATTCAACCACCTTCTTGTGTTTTTCTCACCTTCATATTATTCATGTCGATGTGAGATTCATCATTCAAACTTAAACTCAATTGTCTTTCCCTCAAAGGCGAGTCTTTCACATCTTATATACTTAATCCAAACACTAGGATCTCATTTCTTTTCTTCCACCAAAAGTGGAATGGTGGAAGAACAGAAATCACCAAGTGTGGGAGACACACATCTCCGTAAAAAACTTGACATTGAATATATAAAACCATTTTTTTTTTTTTTACAAAAAAACCATTTTATTCAGTCGATGTAAGATTAACCAAGAAGTACATACTTAAACCAAAGAATCTAATAAATTTAATTTTTTCATCATCACTATATAACTTTAAAATGAGATAGTTTTAATCCCTTGAATTTCAATCCAAATTTCGTTACCTACCTAATACTGTACTTTGCTCTGGTTGATTTAATGCGTGAGGAGTAGTATCTGCCACCAACATGGAGTTAAATATAGGCATATTAGAGACGACTTTCTGAGGTTCCGAAAGCAACGTCAAGAAATGATGACATGCTGTTATTGATCCTATAACAATAACTAACATTAATTGAAAGTTTTAATCGGGCTTTTATGAGATTTTGATGGCCCAAAGTAAGCCTACAATTTGGGTAATAAATAATGAGTATAAAAAAATTTTAAATTTTTAAAGTGTGAAAATAATTTGTTTGAAAAAGATAGTTTTTACTACATTAGGAAATTATCTAAAAAAACATCAAAATTCATACAAAAAACAATGAGTTTTTTTATTTAATATTCAAATGTTCATACAAAACAATTTCTACGAGCATTTCTAGATGAAAAGTCACTAATAATTGTGTCAACATCAGTATTATCTATCGCATATTTTTCAATACTTAAAATGGCTAGACCATTCAATCTTTCTTGTGACATTTTAGATCTCAAGTAATTTTTCAATAATTTTAACTTCGAAAAACTTCTTTCAACAGTTGCCAAAGTCACCGACATAGTTAAGAAAATTCAATAAGCAATTGAAACATTCGGATAACAATCTGCGGCTTTGACAAACTTGAGAATTTCAAATGTTGACATCGACATATTTGGTAGACATTTGCAACACTTTCAATTCAGAAAAAAGATAATTTGCATCAACATCCGACAAATCCTTATGTGAAAACGCAGCCTTAGAAGTTGTGCAAGATTTTTTTTAATTCATAATTTATTTATCCAATAAGCAATATAACCTGAATTGTTTAGCATACAACTTTTCCAAATAAGGGATATGGGATGGTTTATTTTGATTTTGATAGAAGGGTTTGAGATGGTGGAAGACTAGAGATTTGAACTCTCATTATAACCTCACAATAAATTATAAACGGGTCAACAAAGAACTAAGTCCACACTGCGTACTAACAATCACATCTCCCTTTAGAAATTAAGGAGGGTGTATTGAATTAAGATTTCAAGAGATTTTAAACGACTTATTAATGATAAAAAAATCTTGTGGTATTCAATCAAAACTTTTATAGAACATAAATAAATCTCATGGTATTCAATTAAGATAATCAAGATTTTTTAATTAGGACAACCAAATCCCATGGTATTCAATTAAGATTTGTACCAACTTATAAAATGTCTATTGGTATTAAAAAATCTACAAATTTTAATAGATTCTTTTGTAGAGTGGATTTTGTAAGACTTTTTAATTAAAAATACACGTGACATACTCATTCAACAATCTCACAAAAATCCTTAAGAATGTGTTTTGATGAGGTAATTGAGAAATTTTAAAGAATTTAGAATTCTAAGCAATTCAAATGATTCAATTAAATTACTTTCATTTCTCAATACTTTTGTTTGGATGGAGTAATAAAAAATTTTATTGTCATCATTTTTGGGCAACTTTTATAAATTTTAATTGGCTTAATTGAACATTTGGTCCCCTAACTTATTTGTTGTTTTCATTTTGATCTCATAACTCTAAATTTTTCTCGTTTGGTCCCTCAAATATACCTTCGTTAGCCAAATTGGTCCGTTTCCGTTAACTTTAACCACAAAATCAATAAACTCTGTGTAATTACCAATTTACCCCTTTCTTCTTCATCATCTTCTTCCTTGATCTTCTTCATCATTTTCAACATCAACATTCATACAAACCCATAAAAAAATCCAAACAACAACAACAATTATTCTCCATCAGAACCAACAAATCTTCAAAATCAACAACAACAATAACAATACCAACAGGGTTCGTGTAGCTTTTGAGGGCAAACTTTTCCCCTTTTTATTCTTTCAAAATCAACAGATCTCATACCCATAAAAACAACAAATACCAACAACAACAACAATACCAACAGATCTTCAAAATCAAAACCATGAGGCAAACTTTTCCACTTTTTATTCTTTCAAACACAAACTCATACCCATAAATTTCCAGAACTCGTTGATTAAAATTGGGTTCGTGTAGCTTTGCTTATTTCCATTAGAACATAACTCATTGACCCAAAAGAAGAAGAAAAATAGAGCAGAAACCTGAGATGGGAAAAAAATGTGGTAGATCCTAGATATTTGCCCTTTCCTTTTCTGGGAATTTTGTTTAGACGGAGAAATGCTAGGAGTTTACTTTGGAATCTTTTAAATGTTTGTTGAATTTTGAATTACACAGGATGCTCTCATCGTGTGAATTAAGAAAACAATGCAACACATTATTTCATCATTTCCTTTCTAATTTGTTTAGTCAAGTGAAGAAGATTTCTCCAAAATCTTCTTGAACGTAACTGTTTTTTGATTTGGTGCATTGATGAACTCTGATTTCAGATCTAAAGTCGAAATCTTATTTGGGGTTAAAATTGGTGTTGCTGGGAATGGAATGAAAGAAGCAAATGAGAAATTTATTAAAATTGAAATCATAGCAATTATTCAATTTAATTTAATTTATAGAAATCGATGGTGATGATGATGTTGTTGTTGTTGTTGACGATGGTTGATGTTTTTGAATTTTTCTGGAAAAATGACGAAGATCAATGATGATGGTTGATGTTGTTGAAAATGATGAAAAAGATGAAGAAAGGGAAAACAAATAAGTTGTTGTTGGTTTATTGTAAGATAAAATAGACATGCACAATCTAATGGTCCTTTTTTTAAGAAAAAGATCAAAGGGTTTAAATTAAAAAAATTAATAAGGTCTATGGTGGACCACTTTCAATGTTGGTCCACCTTAGACATTTAAGGATAAAATTAACACACAATGACTAAATTGACTGACAGAGATATATTTGAGGGACCAAACGGGAAAAATTTAGAGTTATGAAACCAAAATGAAAACAACAAATAAGTTAGAGGACCAAATGTTCAATTAAGCCATTTTAATTTTTTTGGGCCAAATTTAAAAATTGAAATTAGGAGTCAATCTATAAATTTCAAAAAAATTGAGGGGTCAATTTGCAATTTTTTGGAAATTTTTTGGGGTCAATTTGAAAATTTTGGAAAATTTGAGGACCAAAATGCAAAATTTTAAAAATTATAACAATGAAGAAATTTGAAATTCTTAGCTTTTAGGTGTCATTTGAAATTTTCTAAATTTAACTTGAACAAATACTTCATAAATTTCCATCATTTTAAAAATTCTCCATATTATTATTCAAACAATGGAATTCATCTAAAAGTATTTGAATTCCCTCAAAACATTACATTACCTCAAAACATTCCCCCATCCAAACACACTTTAAGAGTGTGTTTGGATGAGGTAATTAAGAAATTTTGAAGAATTTAGAATTCTAGAAAATTCAAATTATTCAATTAAATTGACTTCATTTCTAAATATTCTTGTTTGGATGGAGTAATAAAAAATTTCATTGTCATTATTTTTTTGCAACTTTTATAAATTTTATTTTTTTGGGTCAAATTTGAAAATTGAAATTAAGGATCAATTTGTAAATTTCAAAAAAATTGAGGGGTCAATTTATAATTTTTAATAAGTTGAGGGGTAAATTTGTAATTTCCAAAAAATATTAGGGGTCAAATTGCAATTTTTGTAAATTTATTGGGTTCAATTTGGAAATTTTGGAAAATTTGAGGACCAAAATGCAAAATTTTAAAAACTATAAGAATGAAGAAATTTGAAATTCTTGGCTTTTATGTGTCATTTGAAATTCTCTAAATTTAACGTACAAAATACTTCATAAATTTCCATTATTTTGAAAATTCTCAATATTATTATCCAAACAATGGAATTCATCTAAAAATATTTGAATTCCCTCAAAACATTACATTACCTTAAAATATTTTCTCATCCAAACACACTCTATAAGACTTTTTGAGACATTCATAACTTTTGTTTCGTGGTTGTCTCATACCCAGGGACGGATCTAGGAATACATTTCAAGTGTGGTTAAATAAGTAGGAACCGAAATAACGATCGATTTTTTTATATTTAATACTTTAGTGACTAAATTTTCGGTCACTATTTCTGTCGCTAAATATATTAGAGACCGATTTTTACTTTAACGACTGACTTTTCAGTCTCTATTTCTGTCGCTAAACGCACTAGACCGATTTTCATACTTTAACGACTGAAAATTCGGTCGCTAAAGAAAAAAATCTAATTTTTTTGCCTCTACTTATTTCTTCATCGTAATTATTCCAAGTTCACCCTACACTTTTAAGTTTTTATATTATTGCTCTCATCAAAAAAAAGTTTTTATATCATTGCTTCTCATTGTTGAATGTGCACGTTCCAGTCAAGAAAAATGTTGTTGTCCACGTTACATACTAATACTTGTATTTCACTATTACAGATTCATAAGTGTAATTTTTTTTTTTAAGTCAATTTGTTTTTCTAATTTATTATAATTATTTGGTTTTTTAACAGATATTTTTTGTTGTTATTATTTTACCTTACATTAACAGGACAACATTATGTTATTTTATTGTTAACCAACAACAACAACAACAACAATAATAATAATAATAATAATTTGGTTATTTTGAGTAACTAATTATTATAATTATTATTATTATTATTACTATTATTATTATTATTATTATTATTATTATTATTATTATTATAATAATAATAAGTCAATTCCATACTACAATTTCATAATTTTTTTAATTCACTTTGTAATATTGAATTTTCTTAAGAATCATACAATCCTTTCAAATCTTAAAATCTCATAAAATCCTTTGAAATCTTAAAAGTTTATGTTATAAATACATTCAAATCCTGGTTTGAAAATCCTGATTGTGAAAAGTCTTTTAAATAAAGTCTTTTAAAATTCCACAAAATCAATACAATCACATAAGTAATTGTTTTAAGGTCTAATTAATGAACCCCTAATTTTTTTTTGTTGGAGCCCAAATTTTGTACTTATTTTTTTGGCCTAGGACGGTCGCCCTACTCGCTCTGCCTCAGATACGGCCCTGCTTTTAATAAAAGTTTCTCTTTGCTTCTTAAAAAAATTGAAATGCATTCTTATTAGGGTTAAATGTGTTTTTAGTCCCTACAAAATCTAGAGTTTTCAAGTTTAGTCTCTATGAAACTTTAATTGTTGTTTTAGTCCTCCATAATATTGTAGTGTGTAAGAACCGTTCCTAATATAAAAACTTTTTACAAAAAATAAATACAGTTAGTCCTCCAAAATTGTCCGAATAAAGTACAAATAGGGACTAAAAGTGAATAAAATATTTTTAAAGACTAAATTTAAAAACTTAAAATTTTGTAAAGAGTAAAAACATATTTAACCCTTCTTATTATTTGGTAATGAAAGAAAAGGAAAAAAAAGAAAAAAGCCAACGAAGAGTAATCAATTAATTTAGGGGTTATGTGTCGTAGTGAAGCTGCAGGCGAAGAGATAGGGAAGCTCTCCAATAACACTCTGGATAAAAGGAACTCATATGCCCACATAGTATTCTTATTGGTTCCATTGAATAACAAACTAGCTTTTTATTTACTTCGGTGGAACAAAATATAGTCTATAATATTTCCATTTAAGAAAAAGTAATAATCCATAATACCTAAGCTTATAAAAATTGCATTAACGCGAATTTGATGTTCGACATGGGTATTCTCGTAAAATTGGAAAATGTTATACGTTTTGTGATGAAATGTGGAGAACGTATTTGGGAATCCAACTTGTTTGGAGACTGAATTTTCACTATTTTTGAATGGAAAGTGATTCAAAACTCTGGTTGACATGATCATAAAGAAAGTCAAAATCAATGATTATCTGCTTATCTTGATGCATTCACGAGATCTTAAAGTTGAATTGAAAGGTTCATTTCTACCATACCTTGCGAGAAGGAAATATGAGTGTTGATTGACTAGCTAATCCTAACTTCTCTACGAAATTTTTTAACATTCATGTTATGGAGTCACCTCCTAGTGAAGTCTCTAGTCTCCTTCTTAATGACGTTTCTAGGGGGCTTGCAAGCCTAGAAACATTCAAGTAACCCTAGAGTTCTTTTTTGTTTTTGAGTGTTAGCTCTCTTTGATTACCAAAAAAATATGTTCAACATTGATGTTAGTTGAACAATATATAAATGAGAAGATGCATAAATCTAATGTTTTAAGGTTTTGGGTTAAGAACAACAAGATAAAGGTAGTAGAGGAACAAACACACCAAAATTTGGTTATACAGTTCGGCCCAAAAAATGGCTTACGTTTGGGAAGAGAGAAGCTCTGCGGTCCATGAGTTTCCTACAAGAGAAATAAAAGAGTTATAAGAAATTAACTTCAATAAGCTCTCCCAACCTAATTTCTACCATTTTCTCAATCTTTTCCCATAAACAAGAGACTCAAATTTTTGTTTGTTTTAATTCAAGTTTAGTTAGTTTGATTAGTGTTTTAATTCAAGTTTGTATTAGACTATATACCCATTGGGGTATATATTATACTCGTTGGGGTATAAAAGTTTGTTACAAGTTAGTTAGGTAATCTAGCTAAGTTTGTTATGTTTGTTTAGATAGCTTACTAAGCAAGCAAAGTGTATGAGCCCTATAAAAGACATGTTGTAACTATTTTTCACAATCTAATGAATACACAATATATTACAACAATAATCTCTTCTTTCTTCTCTCAATTCTCTCAATTTCTCAACCCTAAATTCATAACAAACTCATAGCTTGCATTGCAAGCAATCCAGTTGCGCTATCAAATTGGCATATAGAGCCTTTGGTTCTGATCTAAGGGAGCAAGAAAACTTCAATCACACAAGTATCAAGGTGCAGAAACGCTGTAGGAGAAACCATGAATGGTAGCAGCAGTTTCAATACTCATCTTCCAACCCTTGAAAGTGGAAACTGGAAAGATGGAGTGTTGTGATGAAGAACTTGTTTGGGGGACAAGACTTGTTGGAAATTGTTCAAAATGGTTATGATGAATTGGGTGGAAACGTTACGGAGGTGCAGAGAAATGCATACAAAGAGTTAAAGAAGAAGGACTGCAATACACTTTTCTTTATTCAATAAAGTGTTGATACTGGAAACTTTGAAAGAATCTCTAAATCCACAAGATCAAAGGAGGCTTGGGATGTTCTTGAAAGGTATCATAAAAGAGATTCTAAGGTGAAGCAAATTAAGCTTCAGTCTTTAAGATGGAAATTTGAGTTGATGCAAATGGAAGATGAGCAAAAGATTGCTGATTACATCTCCAAATTGATTAATGTTGTAAATCAGATGAAGGCTTAGGGGGAAGCAATTTCTGACAGCAAATTGTTGAGAAGATTATGAGAACTTTATCTTGAAGATTTGATTTCATAGTGGTAGCAATTCAAGAATCAAAGGATGTGAAAACCTTGAAGATTGAAGAATTGCAGAGTTCTTTGGAGGCAGATGAGTTGATGGTGTCAGAAAGAAGTAGTGAAAGATCAATTCAGCAATCCTTGCAAGTTCAAACTGTGAAGAAGGATGAATATGAGAAGAAAGGTTTCAAGAAAGGCAAGAATAACTCTAAGGGAGGAAACTGATCAAAGGGAAAAAACAAAGACACTGAAAAATGTGAACCTTCAAAGGGAGGAAATTCTTATCAAAACAAGAATAAATGTTTTGATAAGAAGAAGGTTCAGTACTATAATTGTGAAAAATTTGGCCATTATGCTTCTGAATGCTGGACTGGTAAAGGGAAGCAAGTAAAGAATGAAGAGGAACATGCTAATATTGCTCAAGAAGACTCAGATTCTGACATAGTCTTGTTGATGGTGACACCAATACTGAGAGTTGCAATTCAGAAAGATGATTCTTAGATATTGGTTGCTCTAATCACATGACTTGCAACAAGGATTGGTTAAAAGAAATTGATCCTGTGAAGAATACTAAAGTGAAGCTTGCAAATCATAGAACACTAGTTGCAGAGGGCATGGGAAAAATTACTATTGAAGGAAATAATGGAAAATTAGCAGTAATTGAAGATGTACTTTATGTTCCTGGAATGCAATGCAACTTTCTTAGTGTTGGTCAATTAGTACAGAAGGATTATTCAGTCACTATGAAAGATAATTCTTTGAAGTTGTTTGATAAGAATCAAAGGTTCGTGTTAAAAACTCCACTCTCAAAGAATAGAACCTTTCAGACTGATATGAAAGCTACTAAAATGAATTGCTTATCTGCAACTGTAAGCAATGAAGATAGTTGGCTATGACATTATAGGTTTGGTCACCATAATTTCATAAGTCTTAATCATTTAGTTGACAAAGAAATGATTTTGGGAGTACCTAAGTTGGATATACCTGATAAGGTTTGTGATACTTGCTTGATAGGGAAGCAACCTAGAACTACATTCAAGTCTAATACAGCTCATAGATCAAAAGAGGTTCTGAATGTAGTATATTCTGATGTATGTGGTCCATTAGAGGTTCCTTCATTGGGAGGAAACAAATACTTTATCAACTTTGTGGATGAGTTTAGTAGAAATATTTGGCTATATCTAATCAAAGCAAAAAGTGATGCTTTTAATGTATTTCTAAAGTTCAAGGCCTTAGTAGAAAAACAAAGTGGTAAATCTATTAAGATCTTAAGAACTGATGGTGGTGGAGAGTATACTTCAAAGGTTTTTGAGAAGTATTGTGAAGAAAATGGCATAATTTATGAGGTAACTGCTCCATATACTCCACAACATAATGATTTAGCTGAGAGAAGAAATAGAACATTGCTTGACATGACCAGAAGCATGTTGAAATTGAAGAATGTGCCTAATACCTTCTGGGGAGAAGTTGTGAAGACTGCAACATACATTTTGAATAGATGTCCAACTAAGAAACTTGATAAGATCCCTAAAGAAGTATTGATGGGAAGGAAGCAGTCTGCTAAACATCTGAGAGTTTTTGGTTCTTTGTGCTACAAGCACATCCATGATGCAAAGAGAAAGAAGCTGGGGGGACAAAAGTGAACCTACGACATTGGTTGGATATTATGAAACAGGTGCTTATAGGCTCTATCATCCTATGTATCACTCAATTATGATCAGCAGAGATGTCATAGTGTGTGAATCAGAAGTTTGGGATTGGAGCAAGAAAGAAAAAAGTTCTAATGCAGTTGTTCCTGCAATATTTGATGAAGAGCAAGTCCAACAAGAAATTGATACTCAAGAGGAGCCTCCCATAAAAGCTAATTAAACCATCAGAGTCTCACAAAGGTAAAAGTTTGTATCCTCCAGACTTGATGATCATGAAGTTATCCCTGATAATGAAGTAAATGAGGAAGGGGATTTTGTGCATTTTGCATTATTAGCTGACTCTGAGCCTATCAATTATGAGGTAGCAATGTCTGAGAAGGTGTGGAATGATGCTATAATAGAGGAACTAGATGCAATAAGCATAAATAACACTTGGGAGCTCATAGGGTTACCAGCAAATAAGAAAGCCATTGACGTGAAATGGGTGTTCAAGCTGAAGTTAAAGCCAAATGGTGAAAAAGCTAAGCATAAGGCAAAGTTAGTAGCAAGAGGTTTTATGCAAAAAGGTGGTCTTGATTATTTTGAAGTGTATGCAGCTCTAGCAAGACTTGAGACAGTTAGACTGATAGTAGCTATTGCTTGTGGGAGGAACTGGCCAATGTACCATTTAGATGTGAAATCAGCATTCTTAAATGGTCCATTAGATGAAGTTGTATATGTTACACAACCTCTGGGATTCAAAATCAAAGGGAAGGAGGATATGGTATTCAGATTACATAAGGCTCTATATGGATTGAAGCAAGCTCCAAGTGTCTGGAACAAGATAATTGATAGCTTTCTTGTGCAACAAGAATTTGTAAAATGCAAAGCAGAATATGGTGTATATCTTAAGAAAAGCAATGCTAGTAATCTGATACTCATATGCTTATATGTTGATGATCTGATAGTAACTGGTAGCAACTTGACTGAGATAGAAGCATTTAAGGGTCAGATGATGAAAGAGTTTGATATGACTGATCTTGGAAAGTTGACTTACTTCCTTGGCATGGAATTCATTGAAACTTCTGAAGGTTTGGTTATGCATCAGAAGAAGTATGCTTCTGATATTCTTAAGGGGTTTAATATGCTAAGTTGCAACCCTGCATCTACACCAACTGAAGTAAATGTAAAGTTGATGAAGAATGAAGATGAGGAACTAGTTAATCCTACTTTGTTCAAGCAAATTGTAGGTTCACTAAGGTATTGGTGCAATAACAAACCAAATATAGCTTATGCAGTTGTCATAATCAGTAGGTTTATGAGTGAACCTATAACTTCTCATCTAATTGCAGCTAAAAGGGTGATGAGGTACATTAAGGAAACTCTGGAGTATGGCATATTGTTTCCTAAATGTATAAATGAAGGAACTGATAGCATACTCAGATGCTGATTGGTGTGGAGATAGGCAAGACAGGAAGAGCACCTCAGGCTATTTGTTTAAGTTTCTGAATGCTCCTATATCGTGGTGTGCTAAGAAGCAACCAGTAGTAACTCTATCAACTTGTGAATCTGAGTACATTGCAGGATGCTTGGCAGCTTGTCAAGCAGTTTGGCTTGAATATGTACTGAAGAAAATGGAGATTGAAGTCTGCAAGCCTATTCCTTTGTTTATAGACAACAAATCAGCTTTAATCTTAGCCAAAAATCCAGTGCTGCATGGAAGAAGCAAGCACATTGAAGCAAAGTTCCATTTTCTCAGAGAACAAGTGAATAAGGATGCTCTCAAGATCATACACTGCTCAACTGATCTACAACTTGCTGATATGTTCACAAAAGCTGTGAAGATTGGCAGGTTCAACATGCTTAGAGGCTTGATTAGTTTTAATTCAAGTTAGTTAGTTTGATTAATGTTTTAATTCAAGTTTGTATTAGACTATATACATGTTGGGGTATATATTATATATGTTGGGGTAAAAAGTTTGTTACAAGTTAGTTAGGTAATCTAGCTAAGTTTGTTATGTTTGTTTAGATAGCTTACTAAGCAAGCAAAGTGTATGAGCCCTATAAAAGGCATGTTGTAACTATTTTTCACAATCTAATGAATACACAATAGATTACAACAATAATCTCTTCTTTCTTCTCTCAATTCTCTCGATTTCTCAAACCCTAAATTCATAACAAACTCATAGCTTCCATTGCAAGCAATCCAGCTGTGGTATCAATTTTTTCACTCATCTAAGGTGTTTACAATGTTCACAATTCAAACATCTCACTCTAAGACAATCAACTCTTAACCTCTATGGGTACTTTTCTCAAGGTCTCAAGTTCGATTATCTCTAGTGTCAATTTCGGTGGGTTAGTTTGCCTTCTTAAAAAAACAAACTCTTAACCTCTAAGAGCACATACATCCATACCACCAAATTGGGTAACATAAATTGAATCCACTTAATATATTATATTATTCCACACTTCCCAATTATTTAAACAACTTAACCACATTTTCTGAATATCCATACTATCCGTCAAAAACTCTAAAACGGGACTCACTAAACTCACAATATACTCCAAATTTATATTTTACATCAATATAAAATGGGTTCACATCGATCAAAAGAATTGGATCAGTTTTATTAAAAAGAAAAAATGAATTGCAACTGTGTCTCAAGTTGGCAACGAGGGTTCAAATTGGCAACACATAATTGATGAATATCAAGAGAACGTGTCTTTCCTCTGACATACGGTTGTCCAACAAAACTAAAATACAACAAGTTAGTGGTGCTCTAAATTTTCTAGAAGAGCTATGATATTTTATGATATTTTGACAACCTAAATAAATAAGTTGTTGGGATGCACACCGGTGACTTAATGCTTTAAAATCAAGTGTGACACACAAATCATGGCACATAGAAAATGATTAAAAAAATAAAAAAAATGGAAGAATTGTAAGTAAATACGGTGGATTGACAACTTAAGTTGTCAATATATCATTTTTGTTTCTAAAAGTTACTTCCTCCGTCCCAAATTAAATAAATCATTTGTTCATTTCACACATATTAAGAAAAATGTATAAGTGAAAGAGAGAGAAAAATGGTTTTAAGTGTTCTTGTCAAGTATCGGTGCGTTCTCCATTATCATAAATGCAAAGTGGAATATATTGAATTGAGAGTGATAAAAGTAGTATTAATTGAAGTTATAATTAAAAAAAAGTAATTAATATTCTATTGAAAAGTGAAATGAGTCGGTTATTTTAGGACAATATCTTTTTTACAAAAGGCTCACTTGTTATGGAAGGAAAGAAGTTTCTCATTTGGTTTCACAAAATTATACAACAAAATAATGAAGAAAGCCTTAAACAGATAGATGTGTTGTGTCCAAGTAAGTATTACTCCGCGCCGGGCGGAAATGGCTAGTTGCAATTCAGCCTTGTGTCCTCTGTCCTGCACTGTGCCTTGCGGAATTGCCAGTTTTGCACAATGTTTATGTAAACTTCAACCTTTGCACGGTGAGAATGGAAGGCACACGCAACAAAATTGTATAACATTTTCATTATTCAATGCGTAAGAATGCAGTAGAAGAAAGATATTGAAGATGTAAGAGATAAAAAAAGTATGAGAGAAAGCACAAAAAGTAAAGACAACATATTTTTCCTGATATAGAGACAAAAAAAAATATATTTACCATTGTTAATATTAGTATGCACGTATAAGAAACTATTAAATATCTTTAAACAAATTCAAAATCATAAAACTTGATTTTAATTTAACTATAAAAATCTCAATAACTTTTAATATACTTCAAATAGATATTCACCATCAAGATTATAATAATTTTCATTTTTTTAAAGGAATAATTTTCATGTTTTAGGTAATGTCTCATTGTGACCAAAAAATCAAATAAATGTCATAATTTCAAATAATTGATAGAGAATGACCCAAATCTTTTGATGAGAAGTAAAAATTCAAAAATACATCATGTGTCTCAAGTTTTCTACTTAGAGGTATACAATATTTGGTGCCTCTAAAATTGTAATGGGCCACCACTTTTAATGCTCCAACCTTCCTTCCCTAACATTATTACCAACTTGAATGCTTATAGGTTCAATAATCTCATTAATTCATTTTCTTGTAGAGAACTTTTCTCATTAAAGCCAAATAATTGACACTCCATCAAAAGGATCTTCTTTTCTTACACCAGAATGGAATAATCATAAAGAGGTTTGGTGGTTTGTGAAGTAATAGTTGGAAAAATAAGGAGTTGATGAGGAATATTTCTAACAAAGTACTACTAACTACTCATATTTGCTATTAAGAAAAGTACTAGATGTTGAAATAAAAATTAACCATAATCGATCAAATTAGTATAAATTATTGATTTTGTCAAAAATGAGTGCAAATTAATTCCAGCTAAAACAAAACCATAAGGTAAAAATAGTTGTGAATGGTGCAAAGATAAGAAAAGGATTTGCAGTTATCAAACACCACACGTCAATCTTCTCCAATGAAAAAGGTTTAATTTCTTTATTGAACCAAATTTCAACTAAAATATATTTCTACCGAAATAAAAAACAACACCTCTAAATTGTAACACAAAAATAAGAACATTGTTTTTATTTTTTTGAATGAGGACCACCATGGAGTAATAATGGTATGAGAGCTGGGAACTGCCATGTTCACAAGTGCTCATGGAAAAAGACTTTGAATAGACTCTCAGTAAAAATTGTCCACTAATAAGACAAGACAGTGTATAGTTGGTGACTTGGGGTCGTTTATATGCTGTAAAAATGGTCATTTACTTGGTGTCGTTTAATAAAAGACTGAGAATTGATTCTCTAATTCATAAGTATTTGGTGTCCACTAATAAGTTTTTGTATTATTCATAAATTTGTCAAGGTAGTTTATGAAGAAAAAAACAGCTTAAGAAGATTTGTTAGTGAGAATTTATGAATTAACATAAAAGTTTATTTATTTGCATAAACTATTTTTCATAAGCTAAAAACTAAGTCAATCCAAACGATCCTTGGTCTTGACGGCTGTGCTTGGCACATACTCGATTTGCACAAAAAAGAAAGACACAAACAAATGTCGGTTTTGTCGATCAATAATTTAGGTTAAATTTTTTTGGCTAACTATAGTAAGTGAATTAACTCTTTCCAATCACACTTTTTATTCAAGATAAAATATTTGGACCCTTAATCTTGTTTAAGAGATCCAAGTTTGATTCCGCTCAAATCAACATATTGTTTGTATTAACTTATTTGAGTTTGTCTAGCGACAAAAGTTTTGTAAGACTTGTTTGTGAGAACCGATGACAATTTTCAAAAAAAAATTCATCTTATTTTCATAAGTTCACTAATATAACTCACAGAAAAAACTTATATCATATACAAAACTTATATCATATACAACTTATGATAAACACTTGTACTATAAGCTGCAAATAAGTTGTTTATCCAAAAAGGGCCATGATAATCTTTGGTATGAAGAAGCCCGTTTTCATTAGGCAAACAAAAAATCTGGAGTAAGCAGAAAGAGATTGAAAATGACTCAAATTAAATTATGGAGCATATAACTAGGACCGCTCAACCTACCAAGTGGAAACAACCAACAAGAAAGTTGGAATACAAAAAGTTCTTTATATATTGTGGTACACTATGCCCCATAACAAGCTGAAGCAGATAAAAACATGCATAAAAATTAAACTAAAGCCTCAAATTGTTGAAGTGTGAACTATTTAAATATATGTACACGACAAAGCACACACTATTCTTTCTTTTTCATTCAAATAAACTAAGACTTATATAGAAAACTTTCAAAGACGAGATAGAGCCAAAATCTGGTCATTATTATGATTGACTTGATTATTTGGCTTCTTCTTATTCTTCTCATCATTTACCACAAAACACTTAGCTTTGACTCTCAATTCAAATTTCTGAATCTTACCTGTTAAAGTCTTTGGTAAATCCTCCATAAAAACAACCATCTTAGGTACCATAAAGTGTGGTAAATTCTTCCTACAATAGCCAATTATCTCATCCTCAGTAACACAACAAAAATCACTTTTTCCCTCCTCATTCTTCTTAAGTGTCACAAAAGCACAAGGACTTTCACCCCATTTTGGATGTGGCATTGCAACAACAGCTGCTTCTAAAACCTTAGGATGACTATAAAGAACATTTTCAACTTCAACACTACTAATATTTTCACCTCCTGAAATAATCACATCTTTAGACCTATCTTTAATTTCCAAATAACCATCTTTATGTATAACACCAACATCACCTGTTCTAAACCAACCATCCCCGAAAGCTTTTGCCGTCGCTTCTTTATCTTTAAAATACCCCATCATGATTCCACTTCCCTTCAACATAATCTCCCCCATTGTTTTCCCATCTCTTACCACACTCTCCATTGTTTCAAGATTCTTCACATCAACATCAGCAAGTGTCAAAACACTAACCCCTTGTCGCGCTTTAAGCATCGATTGCTCCCTTTTCGGCAACACATTCCATTTCTTCTGCCACTCACAAACAAGTGCTGGCCCGGTTGCTTCAGTTAGTCCATAAGCATGTGTTACATGAAAACCAAGTGGCTCAATTTTCTCAAGTAGGGACGCTGGGGGTGGCGCTCCACCGGTTAGTATATTCACCGGAGTTTTTATCACTCTCTTTTCGCTTGCTTTCGCGCCTAAAATAATATTGAAAATGATGGGTGCGCAACACATGTGTGTCACATTATAGAGATTTATGGCTCTATATATATCAGATGCTGCTGTGTTTCTGATACAAATATTAGTACCTCCTCTTGCAGCTACACCCCAAGTGAATGTCCAACCATTACAATGGAACATAGGTAATGTCCATAGATAAACTGGTTCACTACCCATTTCCCAACCAAGGATTAAACTCAAAGTACTTAAATAAGCTCCTCTGTGACTATAAACAACACCTTTTGGTTCTGAAGTTGTACCTGATGTGTAATTCAATGTAATTGGTGACCATTCATCTTGAATTTCTTCAGGAAGGTAATTTGGATTACCATGATGAACCATTTGCTCGTATTCGAGCTCTCCTAGCCGGATTCCAGTTGGAGAGTTTATGTCATCAATTACAATCACTAGTGGAAGTGATGAGTATTGTTCTGTTTGATCTTTTTCTTCCATGAGTAATCTTAAGGCATCTTTTGCTTTTGATACGAATTCGTAGTCTACGAAGAAGACTTTCGCCTCAGAGTGTCGAAGAATGGTGGCTATGTTGGCCGCGTTGAGACGGTGGTTGATGGTGTTTAGTACAGCACCAGCCATAGGTACTGCAAAATGCATCTCATACATTGCTGGAATGTTTGGTGCCAAAACTGATACCTGATTCATTAAACAAAAACCAATTAATTTTTATAAATCTCACAAATCTTAATCATAATGATATGTAAACATTTCAAATTGTAGTCAAGATTCAGTAAGTGAATTATTACAATATTTGATACTGCGAAAAATTGCAATATCAAATATTGATTGGTATTACAATTTGATGTCACAACCTAGATTGCGGTTGTTGGTCTAGGAATGAACATGCAACGTTTTAAATTGCAGTCACATTTATGTCACAATATTCGATACTGCGAAAAAAATTGCAATCAAATACAATAATTATAGTTGCAAAAACATTTTTAAAAATATTGATCATATATATATATATATATATATATATATATATATATATGCATGCATGAATTTTTATTGAGATTTTAATACTTATATACGTTGATGTTTGTGTACTACTTGAAAAACAAGATTTAGTGACGAACTTACAACATCATTCTTTGCAATATTGAGAGCACGGAGGGAGGAAGCGAGGCGGCGACACCGGTCATAAGTTTGTGACCAAGTGAAACGGGTTCCTTCATGGATGACTGAGGTACGGTTTGCATAAGATGCAGAAGCTCTCATCAAGAAAGTTAAAGGAGTGAGTATGGTATAGTTTGCTCGACATTTTGGTAGGTTATCCATTAGAATTAGTTGTAGTTACCTAGTAGAAGAAATTGTTGATCACTAGAAGAGTGAGAGGGAAAAAAAATGAGAAATCTTGTGTTGTGGTTAAGAATGAGATTAGGGGGTCATTTATATAGGAAATTTGATGTGATTGTGACAAAAATTAAAGGCCACGTTATTTGTGAAGAGTGTGGGACCATTAATTTAGTGACTAAGAAGATGCAGTGAAACTTGTATGTGGAAGTTATAGTATACCACGGAAATTGCTTTGATAGTACTAAATGTGTATGAACTTCAACACATGGTTGTTGCATAGTTGACCTCTAATTATTTATTTCGTTTTTCAGGCCACCATGTACATGTTGTGTTATAACAACTATGATATTTTTTATTTGATATCAACATAAATTCGCAAAATAATAACAATAATAATACTATATTTTTTTTAAGAAATAACAACAATAATAATATATATGCAAGCAATAATATTTTTGATTTGATATCAACATAATTTATGCCAAAAGTCTCTCTATATTCCTTTAAAACGAGGGATCATTGTTCTCGTGAGCTTAACTCAATTGGTAGAAAATTGCATAATATATGCAAAACTGAGGTTCGAACCGTAAATATCCACTTGTTCACCTTATAAAACGTGAATTTTTAATCACTAGACTACTTAAAAAATGGGAATCACAGCACACGACATTGGGTGGGGCCTACCTTCCTCATCTTTGCAGAAATCATGCGCCCATTCTCAATAGAGATTGGAATTTGGGTCCCCCTCCCCCATTCCTCAGAGTAATCTTTATAATACTAAATGTTAGGTAGTCTGATCAAACCCTAATGACTAACCCTAATATTTGGTATTTATGAAAAAACTTCTGGTGGGGATCGAACCAGGTACCACATGCTTTCAAATTACAACTCTTACCACCAAGGTACTGATGTTTTTTATGACATGCAATTGCTTCAATGTTATGTATTCAACACAAATTTTGGGCCCTCTTTCTTTCAATCTCACAATTCCTAAATCATTTCTCACTCACTTTCATCTCTCTCACTATCATGCAATTGAACCTAATAACCATAACCCCGCCCTTTTTGACAGACCTAATTAATTTTTATGAAAAAAAGGTCTGCAAGGAATTGAATCAGGTAGCACATGAAAATGTCATTTTTTTAAAAACCACTAACGTCATTGCAATTCCTTTTTTGATAGCAGTTCCTTTTCATATACTTTTATCGATACAATTTTAGTGTAATTTTGTCTACCTTTTTGTTTCTCCTATATTATATTAATTACTTGAAGTTATTTATTCTGCCTTTTTATTTGCAAAAATCACTACACTAGATTATAACATTACTTTGTTTTCTCACTTTGACTTTTGAAACATGTTTACTATTTTCAATTTGCTTATTTTAGTTGTTCTTTTAACATGAATGTAATCGAATATGAAGGTTGATAAAGAAGGAATTCAGTAAAACAAACTGGTAATATTATTTGGTAACAAAATAAAGTTAATAACTTAAATTGGTGTAATTTTTGCACCTTTTCTTTTGTTTTTTTTTTTCCGATCGTTTCATAACAAACCAGGTTGAAGATGGTCTAGATCCAATGATTTTCCAATACGACATTAATGTTTAATGTCTTTATGTTTGATTCCAACATATATGCAATTAAAGAAAAGGAAAACAAGAAATCCTATTTCCCACTACCGCCTCCCACTTTCTTTCTTTCCCCAAATCTGATTCAGCAATTAACCGTCAAATGATACATGCAATTAAAGAGAAGGAAAACAAGAACTCCTATTTGCCACTACCCCACTACCGCCCCCCACTTTCTTTCTTTCCCCAAATATAATTCAGCAATTAACAACTTTAACACATAAATTAGTAACTGCATGCATACAATGATTCAAAAAAGAAAAAAAAAAGGTAATTTTTCCGAAATGAACTTTCTTTTGCTGGTTTTGAGAATATGAAGATAAGGTAATGATGCTTATTCTGTTTTGTTTTGATATTATATATTAATATGTTCTTGCAATTGACGTTTATATGAATCAGTTTAAAGCATTCATTTATTTTTGCTAAGTTCCTACAAAATGCAGATAAATAGATTGTTGAAGGCATGCTGTTTATGCGGTTGTTATAGACAGGTTATCTCTAAAATTCATCATTGTTCTGCTCCTGTTTGGATTTTTTTACTAAATATGAGTGTCTCTGTTGCACAAGGTTTGTACCTTCATCTTCTTCTACATTAGATTCTCGATTTCTTTTCCTATTTTATTTGTTACTTTGAACTTTTACAGTGTAGCGTGAATTATTTTTTACTTTGATATGGTGGTCCTGTTAAGCTCTACAAAGTAACAATTATTTAGTTGTTCTGCTTTTGTCTTTAATCTAAAATAAGGTTTCAACCACTGAGATACTTTATAATAGGCGTGGCAGCAGACAAGCCATGCAGATTAGATATTTATGGCTTTTGTGTTATTTGGTATGTTCTTGAACTATTTCTACTTCTCATTCTCATTTTATTTTTTGAAAATGATGTTTCTTATGGCTGTTGATGTGACTTTCCTTATGGTTTGGTTCTCTCATATCATCGTTGATGCCACTTTCCCTCTGATTTTTCTCTGCATTTTTTTTTATTTTTTGGAGAACCATTTATAATGTTGGATTTCTTTTAATTATCCTCGGCTTATTGTGACGGTCAAATACAATATTGTGTCGAACAGAACAATCTACGTCAACTTGATTTTTATCCATTTGTTAATTTTTCTATCTACAAATTTGCTGCTCACAACTCATTGTTGTGTGTGTTTTTTTACAGCAAAGTAGTAATGTCCATTATTTAACTCAACACACCAAAATTGGAATGAAGGTAGTCAATGAATTCTATATTATGTATCCTTTTCGTTAATCGTATTCTACTTTTTTTTTAAGAATTTAATCGTATTCTAACTGATAACTAAATAAAATTAATCCCCTTAAATGCTAATTCTTGAAGCAGAAAGTATGAACAGGAACAAAAAACCATAAGTTCAACGAAGCAGCAATTTATGTTAATTCTTCTTTTACAATTTTCTATTGTATTTTATTTTGAACCATGTATTTGCTTTTTGTTTTGCTAATTTGTTCTTTGTTTTAATTAATTTTTCCTTCATTCTTTTTGTAGACGGTGCACTTTTGAAAGATGCTCACATTGGGTAACATCCATGACTAGGGAAATATGACGTTAAACTTTATATTGGACTGCAAACACATAATTTACTGATATAAGAGATACCATCAAAGACATGATATTTGTGTAGGGATGTTATGAGGGAGCCATTTTTACTTGGTGTTTTGAAGTTAAGGTGTAGTCTATGTTACATTTTTTTAGATGTGCAGTGTGTTTTAATTATGACTTTTTAAAACAACCCGTGCATCGCACAGGTCGAAGTCTAGTTACCTAAATTGGGTTTCCTCATCTTACACTTCGTATACATAAAATTAGAAAAATCATATTTATTAAATTAATATAATATTTAATAAAATAATAATTACTAAGAGTAATAAAATAAATCTCCCTTCAAAAAAGAAAAACGAGGCATTTGCCTAGGGTCTAAAAAACTGTTTTTTAACCTATTATTCGATTTTTTTTTTAAGAAGACAAAATGATACATATAAAAATCAACGGAACTCTACACCTATATAATGAGTGTTAGGCTAGAGCACAAAAGAAGATAATGTTAGAATACAAATCGATACACAATCTAGCTAGGGGCAAAAGTAAAACATCGAATGGGGTTAGTCCACTGGTGATGAGAATTAAATACTAAGTTAGAAATTTTTGCTTGTAACCACCTATAATATTCAATATTAATGTTGTTAGTTGATTGTTCCCTTAGTGTCACTGGAGTAGTAATTAAGAAAACAAAAAAGATAACTTTTGCATTAAAAACACATTTGACACTTAGTTTGATTGCACAAGTAAGATATTTTTACTATATTTGTTTTCTTAACTAGTGTTTTTTATGAAGTCCATATACTTTATACGATACAGATACGATACAGCATCGATACAGCATTACAGGAAAATTTCAAAATTCAAGATACGATACAGTCGGGATACTTTAATAAAAAATTAAATTTAAAATTAAATATCTAAAAAATTAAATTTAAATTTAAATATCTAAATATAAAATAATATAAGTAACATTGATTCTTTAAAAAAAAAAAGTAACATTGATGATCAAGAAAGTGACAATTAGTCAATTACATATATTCGGAAAAGAGAACATTGTTATTGTTATACAATATTCCAAAAGGAACCTCATTACCTAATGTATCTATATCTATTCTATACTATATATAAAGAAAATAAACCGTTTTGCGCTGGCTTTTTCTCATTCCAATTATACCCTTTAGCAAATTGATTATAAGAATGCTATTTTGTTGGTGTCATTCAAAAAGATAAGAATTTGTTATTTTTTTTAAAAGATATTATATTTTTTATATTGGTGTCATTGAAAAAGAAAATTATAGTTTGTTACAATATGAAAATGCAAAATATATATTATCTATAGTTATAATTTTGATCAAAATTAAAATAATTTTAATCAAAATTTCATAAAATAATTGTTTAAAATTTACACGCATAAGCGCAATAAAAAAGAATGGACAGACGGGCACAAAGTGCCCATCTTAACGCTAGTATATTATAATGTTTTTTCGTTTAGAAAAATCAGGTTTCCTCTTCTTTTCTGTTTTTTTTTTATAAAGAAAAAACATAACAAAATAATTGAAAAATCTCGTATCCTACGAGTATCGGTTCCCACCGTCGTATCCCTCACGTATCTCGAATGCATGTAAAGGTTTTGAAGTATCCCTCGTGTATCTCAATATTTATCAGACACATGTCGATACAGGATATGTATCAGATACTGATATTTCATCAATATTAAAATAACTAGACTTCCCAAAATGCTCCCAGTAATACATGTTAGCATTTTCCTTGTTCTTTTCAAGATAAACCGCATAAGTAAGTCTAAATGCACGCCTACTTTTTTGAGACTAATACTAAAACTCATACTGAGACTAATATTAGCATTTCACTATACCTTCCTCAAAGAAGAAAAAGAAAAAATTGTGCCCTTGTTTTGCTTAAAGGTTTTTTACTTCTTCTTTTTTATATTATAATTACTGGTATATTTTCATAACACCAAACTTGTTTATCACATCAGTTATCCCATCTTTAACATTAATCGACTTATGATGGCGACTTAGCCAAACTTGTTTATCAGACATATATTTATTAATCGATCCTTTTCCATTTTTCTTCTTGTTTTGATGGTGAGTGAGTAGTTTTTTAAAAGGTAAGTATTTACTTTCCGCAACGAATCACATTTTTACTCGTAAATTTTACATGATGTTTTTCTATTAACTAATATCTAAACAAATAATATTTTCATTTCAAAATAGGATTTTTTTCACACTTATTTGACCCATCTAGACCTCGCATGATACCATCACATCAATCCGAGTAAATTTTTTCATGTAACTTGTTTTGTTGTATCCTTCTTGTTTGTTCTTGCAATGATGATCCTTTCAATTTTCAAAGAGATATATTATTCGAACAACTATTTTTGATACAACTTATAAAACAACGAAGGATATATAAAAAAATGTAGATATTGATACAAATCAAAACAATAGAAAGAAAGGAAGAACACAATGAAAGTATAAAAGAAAAAAGTTGTTTTAAAAGTTGTCACAATAATCTTACAAATATCTTTTTCTTTTTTTTCAAACAATATATAATCCAAATGCTAAGTGTTTCGATATTAGCTTTCTCTTCGAAGATTAACGAATATATAGACATGAGATCGACAACTAAATGTGTGAATTTCGTGTTCAATTTGCTATGTGCAAGTTATAGTATACCACGGAAACATTTCTTGTTAGAATAGCTACATGCCTACATCACTGATGAATAATAATGGACTACTCGAAGCCTCTTGTATGTGTTTTAATGCAATTTTTTTTTTTAGGCTTTTGCAAAAATATATAGGACCATTGAATTATAATCTTACCGATGATTATTTCATTAAGTAATCGAAACTTGATTATCTTCTTATGATTCATTGTTAAATGAAATTTATTCACCATTTAAGTTCAATCACTGTGTTATTTTTTATCATATCACCATTTATTTACCTTTTTAAGCAAAAATTAGAGTGTTGAGGGATCATAGGATGAACTTGACATCTCAATTATATTGACACCCTAAATTTATCCTCTATCATTTACAACACTATGAGTGTGTTTCATATGCTAAAAAATAAATGACATTGTCAAACTGTTCTAGGAACATGACAAACTAGGGAATAAGGGAGATGACAAAAACTGAAATTATTGTCATTCACTAAACCACATCACATTTTGTCCTAAGTACACGTTAACTAAAATACCAATATAGCCTTGTGTTGTCTTGTCTTGTGTTAATATGACAAACGTAACAGCCCGATTTTTAGCATTGGATTTTTCTGTTATCATTAATTGATATTATTTATTTAATTATATTTGTTAATTGATTATTTATGTGTGATTGGTGGGTTAGTGGAATTATTAGTGCTTGAATGACATTTTTGTAATTATGCTAGAACTAGTAATTTGAATTTTAGAGAATAGTGGTGTATAATTAATATGGGGGTTTAAATGAAGTAAAAGTGTAGAGAAAATAATTGTGACTAAGTTCATTAGTGGGAGTAACCCTAAACCATATTATAAATAGACCAGTGGTGAGTGGTGGTGAACTAGGTTAAACATTTTGACACAAAATTTTAAGAGGCAAGTGAGAGAATAGAGAAAGGAGAGGCTTGGAGAAGAGGAAACTAGAAGAGCTCAAGGGAAATAAGGAAATTCAACTAGAAGTAGCAAGAGAAGTGAAGAATTAAGGTAAGAGGGTAAATTACTTTTACCAAATAGGTTTAATAAGCAATTATGAGGTTTATGTATTTTAGATTATGATTAATTGCATATTAATTTCTACTGATTTTGGTGAATTTCATGCTCCTTTTTGTTGATTAAATTAAGCATGATAAACCTTGATGAAATTGCATTTTCTTAATGTCAAAATTCATGTTTTATTTTGATTAATTGATACCTTGGTGAATTTTGATGATCTTGATGATGAACATGATAATTGAATGATGTTTGTTGATTATGAAGTTGATTATGAGCATGGGTATGTGTTTTTTTTGAGAAATCATGAAGTTATGTTGAATAAGTTGTGATTTTGGGAAAATTGATTAATTAAGTGAATTTGATTAAGTTGCTACTGTTTTAACTAAGTTGCTGCCATATGATGAAAAGCATGAAAATATTATGTTGGTTGTGTAGCTTTGATGAGAATTAAGTTGTTGTTGTTGTTGGTGGTGGTGGTGTTTTGCTAAAATGGCTTAATTAAGTGAAAATGAATAAGTTGATGCTTAAATGAATAAGTTGATGTTGGAGTAGTATGAATAGGTGATTATGGTGATGTTGAACTTCATGAAATACTGTTGATGTTGTTATACAAGCTTATTTGCTAAGTTGTTGGTGAAAATGGAATTTTTAGACGAACTTTGAAAATAACCGAAAAACCTTGCGAATTCATGTCAATTAGATGTTTCACTGTGTATCCATTATTCAATTTAAGTGTATTGATCATGGGTATTTTTTGTAAAATGATTTTGGGTCAATTGGGATGAAAAATGGGATTTTTGGGTGGAGTTTGGGGGTCTTCCCGTAGTGAATACCTTGTTTTCTGGTTGCCCAGAGAACAGGACTTCGCTAAGCGAAGTCCCTGGTCGCTGAGCGACCATGACATATATATCATGTGCTGTTCTGTGCATTTTGGTCCATGGGGGATGTTTCCGAACATCCCCGGGCATTCCTATTGTGCTGTTTTGCTGCTGTTTTGACCATTTGTTGATGGATAACGATTGCTTGCAATGAATTGTTTATAAAATTTGATTTTGGGATGAAGTTGGTAATTTTGTGAAACTTGATAATTGTCGAATTGGAATTAATGATCAGTTACAGTAGTATGAATGAAGTTGAATCATGGATATAAAGTGGTGTAGTAATAGGTTGAGGTAACCTTACTTAATTTATTCATGAAATGTGGATTATGTGATTTATGGTGAATAAATGTAAGAATGACGTGTTTATGATTAAACTTGGTGAAATGCATTAATATGAAGTGAATGATGTTGGATGGGACTTAATGCATTATAGTTGTGATTTAAATGATGATGTGGTGATAACTTGAATTGTGTGGAATGTATTGATTTGAAAATGCAAATGAAAAGTGGTGAAATGTAGCATGGTTTGAGATCATGATTTATAGTGGTGTGCATTGTCAAGTCCATACGTGAACATCCATGCATTCATTGTCGGTCAAATGTAGCTTGATTTAAGATCAAGATTTTATATGTAGCTTGGTTTAAGACCTAGATTCAAATGTAGCTTGATTTAAGATCAAGATTTTATATGTAACTTGGTTTAAGACTACGATTCAAATGTAGCGTTATTTAAGATCACGATGGTACTACATGCATGTAGAATCGTATTAGGCGCATTACATACACATGAGTCGTGTTTGGTAATGTTTTGGTGTGAACTTGTGCATTTATGTGGTAAATGTCAATTGTTGGCTTGTGAAAATGATGGAATGATTCATAATTGTGTTGTTGGTGATTTAATTGTTGGTGATGTATGAAATTTCTGGCAGGTGCTGATTCTGAACCGTAAAACAGAGTAGAAAAGAGTACAACAAAACAGTCGTTCAGAAGCAGAATTAAAACAGACTGAAAGTAACAGACTGAAAGTAAAAGTGCACATGATATTTGTTAACCCAGTTCGGCGACAAATACACCTACATCTGGAGGCTACCAAGCCAGGAAGGAAATCCACTATGATAGTCCTAGTTCTAAGTTCTCAGCAAACTCCCAATTTACAACTTATCACCTAGCTACTACCCGTATTGATTTCAAGCTAGGAACTCCTAGACCTGAGATCCCATCTCACTTCCCTCAGTCAATCACTGCCCCAGTGATTATCAGACTTTAATAACAAACAACTAAGTAGGAGACACACTCCAAAGGCACAAACAGTCACTTTTGCTTAACAACTTCAAGTGATTACAATTCAATAAAACAAACCAACTCTAACAATTTAGTGGTGTACAGAAAACAGAGAATAAAGCTCACAATGAACAGACTCAAAACCTAAGTATACTCTATCAATGCTAGCTTCGGTTTTGGTTGAATTTCTTCAAAAGCATCGTCCTCTATTTATAGTCTTCAGCAGCAACAAATAACTGAACCAAATATTCTTCAAAGATATATTTCCAAAATTCTTTAGAAACATATAGAAGCAAATATTCTTCAGAAATATATTTTCCAAAGATTACTTTGAAAATATATTCACAAATAAAAATGT
The DNA here is from genome assembly GCA_018208015.1 of Medicago ruthenica. Classification (NCBI taxonomy): domain Eukaryota; kingdom Viridiplantae; phylum Streptophyta; class Magnoliopsida; order Fabales; family Fabaceae; genus Medicago; species Medicago ruthenica. The sequence continues at coordinate 50,366,099 of CM031373.1, read as the reverse complement.
CCAATCTTCAGAATATATCTTACGAAAATATTCTTCCTTCTAGAAACGCAGCTTGGAGAATTCTTCAATTAAATCCACAAAAGATCATGTGAGAAAATTAACAGCTCCAAGGCACTAAAACAGAACGCAGAAAACTAGCTTCTGAAGGTACTTCTGAAGGTCTGCGTCTGAACATTTCAGCTTCTGAAGGTTGCTTCTGAAGGTCAGCGTCTGAAGTACTGTTCAGCATCTGAACATCAGCTTCTGAAGGTTCAACGTCTGAAGTACTGTTCAGCTTCTGAAGACCCAGCTTCTGAGATACTGTTCAGCTTATGAGGATTAGCTTCTGAGGACGCACATCTTGCTTGTATATTTGCTTTTAGCAAACATGAAGCCAACAACCAAATATCCAACAATGTATAATTAAGTTGGTAATTATATAATGATGAAGGTACTCTATGATTTACGAATTATGCATGATTACTAACCAGACTTTTTGTATTTGATGAATATTTGAATGTTAAGTGATGGTTTGCTTGAAACTTACATGTGTTTATTATATCCTTTTGTTGAATGTATATCTTACCCTCTAGTGGCTTTATTGTCGCCTCATCTGTGGGTTCAACCTTTGTGGATGTAGACTTGCTGGTTGAGGAGTAGTGCTCGGTGAGTTGTGTTGAGGATGGTGTCACGCCTATCCGCCTTTTTTGTCGCATTTATTTTCGAGGATGCCTAGATTAGGTGCTCTGATCTAGGAGTCCGAGATTTATTTTACTTGTTGAATAGTATGAGGATGTATTTATTTGAGATTTTTATATTGAGACCCAAGATGATTATTATGTTGAGATGATTTATTTCCGTTGTGCGGTGATGATTGTTGATGAGATTTTCATTATGAGAAATTTGTATGAGTTAATTGGTGATTTGTTAGATTCTGATTAGTTGTGCTGCATGATTTATCGCTTAATTAGTAGTCTCAGGGATTGGGGTCTTAGAATGTGGTATCAAAGCGGGTTAGTCCAGTCCGGACCAACACTTGGTTAATGTCTTGTTGTATGCGACATGTATGTGTATATACTGTCGATGCTTTTGTTTTAACTAGGTGGTGCTTGTTATGTAGTAGTGAGATGGCTGGACGTAATGATGCGGCGATAGCTAATGTGATGGCTCAGGAATTGGCGCAGGCTAATGCGGCGGCCCATGGGCAGCATCAGCAGCAGGGAGGAGTAGATGAGCTGAGGTTGGATCGTTTCATGAGAAACCATCCCCCGACGTTCAACGGGAGGTACGACCCGGAGGGTGCGCATACTTGACTTCAGGGCATCGAGAGGATTTTTCGTGCGATGGTGACGGTCGATGATCAGAAGGTTCAGTTGGTGACCCACATGCCTGCAGAGGAGGCTGAGTATTGGTGGATGAAATCCCGTCAGAGGTTGGAGCTTGGAGGAGCTGTTGTGTCTTGGGAAGCTTTTAGGGATGCATTTTTGACGAAGTACTTTCATGCTGATGTCAGAAGCAAGAAAGAGATTGAGTTTTTGGAGCTGAAGCAGGGTAATATGACGGTAGCAGATTATGCTGCTAAGTTTGAGGAGTTGTCTCGTTTTTGCCCACACTACAATGTGGTAGGAGCTGAAGCTTCGAAGTACGTGAAGTTTGAGAGTGACTTGCGACCTGAGATCAAGCAGTTTTTCAGTTTCCACGAGATTCGGGATTTTCCTGTGTTAGTGAACAAGTGTCGTATGTTTGATGATGATAGTAAAGCGAGGGCTAGCTATTACAAGAGTCTTGGTGATAAGAAAGGAAAGGGGAATGATCGTGGGAAGCCTTATGGGAAGCAAGGTGATAAGGGAAAGAAAGTGTCTGGAGGTGGTTCGAACCCAAGTGAGGGAGAACTTAAGTGCTTTAAGTGTGGAGGATTTGAACACCGTTTTGAGGATTGCAAGAGTACCGTCGTGAGATGTTTCAAGTGTGGCAAGGATGAGCATCGTTTTTTCAAGTGCAAGGCTAAGGAGTTAGTGTGTTATAACTGTGGTGAAGCGGGGCATATTAGCACAAAGTATTCCAAGCCGAAGAAGGTGAAATCGGATGGTAAGGTGTTTGCTCTGAATGTGGAGGAAGTCCAGGAGCAAGATAACTTGATTCGAGGTATTTGCTTTGTTAACAACACTCCTTTGATTGCTATCATTGATACCAGTGTGACTCATTCGTTTATTTCTCTTGATTGTGCTAAGCGTTTGAATCTTGTGATGTCTCCTATGTTGAGAGGAATGGTCATTGATACACCAGCTAATGGCTCGGTGACCACTAAGTGTCCTTTGAATTTTGGCGATGTAGATTTTGAGATGGATTTGGTGTGTTTGCCTTTGGCTCACATGGATGTTATCTTTGGGATGGATTGGTTGTTAGCTTTTGGTGTTAACATTAATTGTTTAACCAAGAGTGTAACTTTCTCTAATCCGGTGGGGCATGTTGAGAGTAAGTTCTTGACTGCGAGCCAAGTGGAGGCATCGTTAGGTGGGGAGTCTCAACTGTTTGTGATGTTCACTTCTTTGAAGGTGGAAAGTGAGAAGGAAGGTAGCTGTGTGCCGGTTGTGAACGAGTTTCTTGATGTATTTCCGGATGAAATTTCTGATGTACCACCTGAGAGAGAAGTGGAGTTTGTCATTGAATTAGTTCCTGGAACTAGTCTTGTGTCGATGGCGCCGTATAGGATGTCTGCATCCGAGTTAAGCGAGTTGAAGAAGCAATTGGAAGAGTTGTTGGAGAAGAAGTTCATCAGGCCGAGTGTTTCGCCGTGGGGAGCTCCAGTGTTTTTGGTGAAGAAGAAGGACGGTAGTATGAGGCTTTGTGTGGATTATCGACAGTTGAACAAGGTGACCATTAAGAACAAATATCCTCTTCCAAGGATAGACAATCTGATGGATCAGTTGGTTGGTGCTAAGGTGTTTAGCAAGATTGACTTGAGGTCTAGATATCATCGGATTCGGGTTAAGGTAGAAGATATATCGAAGAGTGCTTTCCGAACAAGCTATGGTCACTATGAGTATTTTGTGATGCCATTTGGTGTAACTAATACGCCAGGTGTATTTATGGAGTACATGAATAGAATCTTCCATCCTTATTTGGATCAGTTCGTTGTGGTGTTCATTGATGATATCTTGGTGTATTCGAAGTCTGAGGAGGAGCATGCGGAGCATCTTAGAGTTGTGTTGCAGAGCTTGAAGGATAGGAAGTTGTATGGGGTCTTCCCGTAGTGAATACCCTGTTTTCTGGTTGCTCAAAAAACAGGACTTCGTTAAGCGAAGTACCTGGTTACTGAGCGACCATGACAGATACAACATGTGTTGTTCTGTGTGTTTTGGTCCTTGGGGGATGTTTCCGGACATCCCGGGCATTCCTTTTGTGTTGTTTTGCTGCTGTTTTGACCATTTGTTGATGGATAACGATTGCTTGCAATGAATTGTTTATAAAGTTTGATTTTGAGACGAACTTGGTAATTTTGTGAAACTTGATAATTGTCGAATTGGACTTAATGATCAGTTACGGTAGTATGAACGAAGTTGAATCATGAAAATAATGTGGTGTAGTAATAGGTTGAGGTAACCTTACTTAATTTATTCATGAAATGTGGATTATGTGATTTATGGTGAATAAATGCAAGAATGACGTGTTTATGATTAAACTTAGTGAAATGCATTAATATGAAGTGAATGATGTTGGATGTGACTTAATGCATTATAGTTGTGATTTTAATGATGATGTGGTGATAACATGAATTGTGTGGAATGTATTGATTTGATAATGCAAATGAAAAGTGGTGAAATGTCGCATGGTTTGAGATCATGATTTATAGTGGTGTGCATTGTCAAGTTCATACGTGAACATCCATGCATTCATTGTCGGTCAAATGTAGCTTGATTTAAGATCAAGATTTTATATTTAGCTTGGTTTAAGACCAAGTTCCAAATGTAGCGCGATTTAAGATCAGGATGGTACCACATGCATTTAGAGTCGTATTAGGCGCATTACATACACATGAGTCGTGTTTGGTAATGTTTTGGTGTGAACTTGAGGATTTATGTGGTAAATATCAATTGTTGGCGTGTGAAAATCATGGAATGATTCATAATTGTGTTGTTGGTGATTTTATAATTGAAATGGTGATTTAGTTGTTGATGATGTATAATTAAGTTGGTAATTATATAATGATGAAGGTACTCTATGATTTACGAATTATGCATGAGTGTTAACCAAACTTTTTGTATTTGATGAATATTTGAATGTGAAGTGATGTTTTGCCTGAAACTTACATGCGTTTATTATATCCTTTTGTTGAATGTATATCTTACCCTATATTGGCTTTATTGTCGCCTCATTCGTGGGTTCAACCCTTGTGGATGTAGACTTGCAGGTTGAGGAGTAGTACTCAGTGAGTTGTGTTGAGGATGGTGTCACGCTTATTCTCCTTTTTTGTCGTGTTTATTTTCGAGGATGTCTAGATTAGAAGCTCTGATCTAGCAGTCCGGAATTTATTTTACTTGTTGAATTTTATGAAGATGTATTTATTTGAGATTTTTATGTTGAGACCCGAGATGATTTTTATATTGAGATGATTTATTTCCGCTGTGATGTGATGGTTGTCGATGAGATTTTCATTATGAGAAATTTGTATGAGTTGATTGGTGATTTGTTAGATTCCGATTAGTTGTGCTACATGATTTCTCGCTTAATTAGTAGTCTCGGGGATCGGGGTCTTACAACAAACATGATATAATACAAAAATTGTTCAATATCATAAAAGTTTATCTTGTGTTGTCTTGTCTTGTGTTATGTTGTCATGTCTTATGTTGTTCAGTCCACTACCTATCTTTTAACAGATCTAATGTATCATATAATAAACTTATTGGTAAACAAAGTAACGAAATACAAAAAATATCTTAGGAGAACTAGACCAAAATCTAAGAAGACAACAAAGAGTTTGGACTTAGGACAAATGTCTCATTAAAAATTTTGCTATTAAAATCTAGTGAGATAAAATCCGATGAAGGAAAAAAGAGTGTAATTCTACAACACAACTAACAACAAGACCAAACTAAATAAAAGCAACCAACTATCACATGAATTTGAATTTGCTCCATTTACTTTGTTTTATTTATTGTTCATTTACGAGGGATATAGACACAAGAAATAAATTGATGATTTAATGGATTCCACTAAACTATCACATATGTAATGGATTCCATTAAACTATCACATATGTTTATCTCTCTCGTAAATAGATAATTAATGGGACTAAACTAAATCAAATGCTAGTACTTTTAATCAATAATTTTTATCTCAAAACCGAACTGTAAACATCCCTGCTTGACTTAATTAAAGTTGATCTTATTAAAAACATGCCCATTCCCCATGGTAGGCCACACTAAGCTGCTCAAGCAAAACCTTATCTTACTCTAAATTTGATGTACTATAAATTTGTGGAGCCGTGTGATGAAGATAATGATGAATCAATGGCATGGTCCGCCAAGAAACAACGGCCATATTCAAGAATAGTAGCTTTCCATTGGTGTCTTACTCTTGTTGTGATATAGACTTTGGCCATATTTGATGTCTTACACATGCATGTAACACAAGCATGAAGAACTTGCATAACAATGACTGATCCGATAATTATTATCGAATGCTAGGGGACACAAATTTGTTTTGAATGGAGGGGACAGACAGCTTAGGGTATCTTCATTGCTAAAACCATAATTTTGTTCTTCAATCATTTTTTTGTGAGTCCAAATACGCTACATGAGATTTAAGAACTATCATCTATCTAATACTTACTGTTTTATAAATCAAATGCACTATGAGTGATTAAACCTTGAATATTTTGATTAGACTAGAGCATACTTAAGCATTGCAAACTCAAACCAATCTATTTCATTCCTATGGAGCATGAATTAAATCAGTTTTTAATTGCTTATTAAAGATTCTACGCAATAGTTATGATTTTAACACACAAACTTTTTTTTTTATGTGGTGCATTTGTTTTAAGATGGAAATACCTGCTGGATGTCTTATGGCTAATCTCATGATGGACTGTTTGTCATGTTTGCATGATAATGATCATTATTTTATTCAAAAATAATCCTTCGTGGAATGCATGGAGACTTTACATACAAAGTTACAAAAAAGATTTATGTTTTTAGCTCAAAGATGGATACGAGAGGAATCCGAGAAAAAATATCTACACGTAGAAAAAATGTTGACGAAAAAACTCATGATCACATTTGAAATGAGGATAATTTACAGTTATTCTCTAAAGTAATGCTAACAACAATCATTTTAGTACACTCTTTTTAATACTGACTTTTTTATTGTATGAAATACATGTGAACCACATCACTTTATAAATGGATCAAATATCAAGTCATAAAATCCACACACACACAGATATATATATATATATATATATATATATATATATATATATATATATATATTGTATTCAATAAAAGAGAGTATTAGAAAGAGGGTTGTTAGCATTATTTATTTCATATATAATATGTTGTATAATATTTATGAAATTATAAAATTATACCAAACTATTATTAATTTGAGATAATGTATCATCATTCATATTCTTAACTTAAATTAATTTTTTTACACTTAAATTTATAATTTTTTTTGAAGGGATAAATTTATAATTTTTAAAACTTATTTTTTTTAATGTAAAAAAAAGAGCAAATATTCATAATAATATTTATATAATTTAAATTAATTATTAATAACTAATAATACTTAAATAACAATTTTTTGTAGTAATAATAAAAAATGTTGCATTTAGGTCTAAAGAAGTAATGCAAGGATTCAATAATAAAATATGACATGTTTAAAGCATAACAAATTCAAAGTCATTCACAAAATGTATCCAAAATAAAAAAGAACTTGCATAATAATATTCAATAAATGATATCAGAAGTACTTGAGTTTGATTTCTGAGTGGAACAATTTTTGCTCGGATTTTATTTACCTTCCAACTGAACTCTAAATTACAAGACTCCCTTCCCATGAAAACCGAAGGGTTAGAAAAAGTTATTAGAAGATCCAAAATCAAAGGTTATAATACTACATATACCCTTCCAAGACCTACTTACAAAGTTCACATGTATTAATTTAAAAAAGAAGTTGTTATATATACTTATACTAATAAATTTGTAAAAAAAATTAATTTTTTTTTGCAATAACCGCAAACAATGTACTAAGAAAATCTCTCTATTTAAGGGTTGAACAATTCAGCTGGTTTGAACTAAGGAATATAAAATTTAAAGTCATAAGTTCAAACACCAACAAATGAGTAAATATTAATCTAACAACGTGCAACTTTCAATAAAATACATAGATGAGATTGATCTTGTCTATGTATGATTATTGTATTTTGTTTAAGTATTGTATTTGGTTGCAAATACCATAATAATTTGACAGTACATCGCGCCTTCTTTCTCGTTTCTTCAACTACAGTAATACTTCCTCTGGTCACATTTATCAGCGAAAAATAACTTTTTAGATACATTGAATAACTAATGTATATAGCCTATAAATGTGATCGGATACATTAAATATTCAATGAATCTAAAAAGTTGTTTTTTGCTTATAGATATGACCGAAGGGAGTAATCTATTGTAACCTTTGATTTATTATAACATAATAATATATTTATGGGTCATGCTAACATGTGCTCTAGGGCATATGTTAAGGTTTCCACAAAAAGAAAATTTTTATTAAGAAAAATTCAATTTCAATCTCTATGAAATAAATTGACACAATTTTTAAAGCATAATTTTTATCTTTGATATCATAACATGTGTCTAGGCCACATGTTAGTATTTTTCTATATTTATTGTATTTGGTTGCAAATACCATAATAATATATTTATATAATTATTATAACAAAAATAAAATAAGCACACCGCACCTTCTTTCTCGTTTCTTCAACTACTGATGTTTTTCAAAAGCAAGTATGTTTTTATATCGCTTCCTCAGGGACTAGTGCGATACCATAAACCGTTCAACACCGATTATTATTTTAAGTTAGGGTTTAATCAATTGTTTGTTATAAAACTATTCGACTAATAAGCGGTAATAAAAACAGAGAGTAATAGGGCATAAAAGTGTTGGGATCAGAGTTCGTCAATCAAGTATCGAATATATTCTAATGATCATATATATGGGTTCTAGCTTTTTAGCGATATTATCATGCATCACTCGACAACATCATTCATGTCTAAATGACGTTGTGAGATCGATCGTATCGTTTAATCGATGATTTCTCAATCTATTAAACGATCTGATAGCATTATGTTCCGATACTTTGTATGATTATCAAAACACAATCCTATGTCTATAATTCTTATTTTGATAGAATATTATTCTAACCCTAGATTCAAAAGTATTTTTCAATAACATTTAAATCAAACATAAGAATGAATAACAAAAATAAACTCAATATTACATAAAATGCTAGAATCATATATTTGAAAGATCAAAAGATTACATCTAAACTTGATTAAGTACCTCTAATCCCAACAAAGGAGATTTAGTTGATCATTGTCATGACAACAATACAAAAGTGGAAAGAAAGATGAAGATCCATTGCTAAGACTTGATTTCTCAATGATTCTTAGTTAATCTACACTTAATCACTTTTGCTCTATGAAGAACAGCTCTTTTAGCCCTATTCTCTTTCTAAAAATATAACATAATAATATCTAAAAGTATGAGAAAAAGCTTAATTAGAATGATTGAAAAGTGACATCTCGCTGAGCGAGATTCAGCTTGCCAAGCGAGCTGAGCTTTCTTTGCCAGTGGGTTTCAGCCACATCATCACTTCTTCTTAAACCGCCTTGTCTCGCTGGGCTAGGGTAAAGCTCGCTAGGCGAGTTCCCTGCTTCATTTCTTCTTGATGCTCTCTGCCTAAGCTCGCCATGACCTCGCCTTCAACTCGCCATGGTGAGTTAGTTCGCCTTTAACTCGCTGTGGCAAGGCTTAGATTTGTAAAGTGTTGGGCTCTCTGCCTAAGCTCGCCATGACCTCGCCTTGTGCTCGCCAGGCGAGTTGAGTTTTGCTTTTCTTCATGATTCTTTGATAATTTCAAGTCCTGGCTTGCATTTTCCTACATAAATGGGGTAGAGTAAGGCATACAAAGCATAAATGGCATTTGTTCATCAATTCTTAGCTTTTCCTTGGGTAACTTGCAAAACAAGTAACTAAAATGCCTTAAAATATGACATGAAATTACTCACTTTTTGACACTTATCAACTACCCACTCATAACACCCCATCTCCATCTCCATCTCCCTACTCAAATGCATCATTGAGATTGGGAATTCTCAATGCAAAGTATAAATACGAGCATTAGCAATCATGTACACATATATCAATTATATCATAAAAAATACTCTCTCCGGTCCTTATTATAAGAAGGAAAACCAAAAAACATCAAAACCAATACAATCATTAATTGTCATAACTTTTTAAATAATTTTACAAATATACCCCTATAGAAAGTTGTGAAACATTAAATACATCCGCTAATATTGAAAAGACAAACATTAAATGAGGGATAAAAAAGTCTTTTAAGCAATAACTACACCTTAATAGTTGTGACATTTTCTTATAAATAAGACCAAATTTTTTTTTGAAATTTTTCTTGTAATAAGGATCAGAGGGAGTATCAATCTGATCAATCCCTCCATGTTCTTACTTCTTTGTTCACTCTAATTTGATAATGATAAAAACATTTCATAGCTTGTGTTTAATTTAAGATATCCATTCGTGTGTGTGGGAGGGTCACTATTATAAGTAAAAATGTATCTTTTAGATTCATTCTATAAATAATATATGTAGTTTATATTATAGATCATATACATCATTTATTGAATAAACATAAAATATGGATTTTTATTTATAATAGTGACTGGAGAGTGTATTACATTGTTCAATAACATTTTACTCAATACATATTTTCTAAATTTGAGTGTTAGGTTGAAAGTTTATATCATATAGATCATTTATATAAGTGTTTACATAAATAAAATAAAAATCATTTGATACACTATTGAGGTGAATTGAGATTAACTTCTTACATATTTTAACATACGATTTTAATATGGATGGACCTCAATAATGTATCAAATGATTTTAGATTTCAATCCAAAATCACTTTTAGAAAATATGTATCAACTAAAACGTAATTAAACGTTATAGCATTGGTGTAATTTGATCCTTTATTTTCTTTTCTCCTTTAATGACAATTTCATTAGCTAACATAATATTATCCAAAATTTGTCTATCGTAAGTAAAAAGCAAAGGGGTTTCTGAAATTACCTTACTAATTATATCCTTCATTCTGTTAGACCATCTTCAATGGTGAAGTCTTAACCATTTAAGACCCAGTACCTAGTAGGCACCTCTATTGGGGAGAAAATTTTTGGGGGTCTTATAGGACTCAGGGTCTCACTTAAGCATCTCATTCTTAAGTGCATCCCACAATACTTTTCATTACATTAATCATTTTGCAATGTATTTGTTTGACATGTTTTGTTTATTGGTGGGACTCATTTAGAACTTTTGTCAGAGTTGCTGCATTGGAGTGATTGAGTGATTATTAGGTACTCTTGTTAAATTATAAATGAGTTATGTGTATACGTGAGACACGTTTAAGTACTCAAAATTGAGAGTCTCCATTGTGAATGCTGCAAGTAATTTGCCAAAAAAAAATCCTGTCAGGTAGCCTAATAACTAAAAATTCACTTTTTTAAGGTGAATAAGTGTTTGTCCATGGTTCGAACTCCGACATTTATATATAATATACAATATTCCTACCAAATGAGCTGAATTCATAGACATTTGGCAAAAACTTTATACATACTACAAACAGTATAAAGAAAGACATAAATTACAAAAAAGTTTATATTTTGTACTCATATAACTTCTTTCAATTAATTATTCATATCTTTCAACGTCTTTAGATATATCAATTGTAGAATTGTTGAGTTAATTCGTGAAAATAAACTTATAAAAAATAGCTTACAAAATCAAGTTAATTTATTTATTTTATATAAGTTTCTATATGATTTGCTCATGGGCGAATCCAACACAAGACTTTGTGTGTCTATAACCACACCATATTTTTTTCAAAAAAATAAATAAATATGAAAGATGTCTATAAGAATGAAATGTTAGAGAAAGTTGGCGGCTCATTTTGTTCAAATTAACAATTATTAAGGTTACAAATGAACTTAAACTAATAAAAATAACTTAAATTAAACTACTATAACTGTTATTTTAAGTGAAAGGGTTCATAGTTATTAATTTCATTGGACAAATTTATTTGACATTATCATTTTAGTCACATAAAAAATTAGTCATGAATCCACCCCGCTCAAAAAAGTTTCAAAACCATATACACTTATTCGAGTTCCTGTAAGGTTCCGATTTAATGGTTGGCCCCATGGACTGACATGCTACAACATGGTTGGCTTATATTGTTACCGATTATTAATAATAACAATAATAAAATAATAATTTTAATATAAATACAAAATTAGATTAATCTACAAGATTAAGTTCACCCCCAATGAATATTCTTTCTTGAAGATGCTGTTTAGACGCATCCAACATTTGTCCATAATAGATGGTTAAGCACATCTAAAATATTTGATATGTTGGAATAAAAATTTGAAATGCAATTCCTCAATTTCCAGAATTAATAAGTGTGAGTTTTGCTGCTAAATATTTAGAAGGAAAAAAAGCACGTAAATAATTTTATTTTATTTTATAGAAATAAAATATGTTTATTCATTCAAATTGATAGAGTACTTCGATACAATACAAATTCAAAGAAGCTAAAAACAAAAAGGATGAATATGCGAACAAACTCAAAACATCCATATTAATATCATAAAACGGCAGAGTAACTATGCCTATAAATATGACTATATTCAAGTCTTCGGAATATGCATGTGTCTAGATCTGCAACGTTGACAACGCTAAAGTCATTAATTGAATCTGCACTTCCTCAAAGTTAATCTTTTAATTTGAATCAAATAAATATCGTACTAAGACGAAAAAACAAAAACACCGCACAAAAACGAAAAATCAACAAACAAAGTCGTGCAAACACGGTAAAATCACAAAAACAAAGGAAATAAGATTGAAAATATGTTAAAATCACTTATTTAACTTAAAAAAGAAAAACAATTCATAAATGTGATTTTAGAACAAAATTAACCCTAAATAATCCATCTTCGATAGACCAAAAAATAAGTTGTAACGGCTAAAGTTTGGAAAGAAGAAAGAGATAATTGTATCCTTACAAATGTACGAAAGATTTGTTTATTTCATCTTTTACAAGCAATTATTTATTACGTAAAGGTTTAGTCCAATGTATGCCCCCAAAATGACAAGTAGTACCATACAGAATCAAATGTATTTTATTTAGTGATGGAAGTAAGTTAGAAATCTTATTTAAAATCTTAAACAAAGTTTATACAGTTTGGCGCCACAAAAAAGACAGTTTCGCAAGCATAGTGGCAGACTTTGTTACCTTAATCAATTTTCTTTAAATCGTGTATTTCTTAATCAATTGACTATCTATGCCCATCTGTATATTTTACACACCCTTCGTTTTTGGCACTACAAATAACCACAACAACTTGATTGTTTTTTTATTTTTATCTTGACAATTACAACAACATGATTGTCTAAAATATAAATTTCGTATTTAATTGTCAGTCCAACTTCAAATCTTTCAGAGTCTTCGGTCTAGTCTTGTTGAATATCAATTCTTTTCACAATTTCAGCTACTATATATTAAATTTTAACGTATATACCGCAAAATTTCCAGGAAATTGTGATGACATGATATTGCAAATACTGAGCAGCAAATCTTTTCAATTCTAAAACTTGTGCTCTAGTCTTGTTGAATTCCCTATTCATACAATGACTACTCGTGATTCAAACACATGGAAATCCTACTAATTGTCTTGTTCTTGTTTTAATGGGAAAGCATCTATGACCATATAGAAAAGTTAAGAATAAAGATGTATACATTGAATATACTTTAAGAAGAATGGGATGGTCTAACAGGTATCTTCTATCGTGGATCACTATCATACATAGATGCACTGTGTGTACCATAATTTTTTACTTTCGATTTATCTTGTCTCCGCCATAATTTGATAGACGTCTGCACAATATATTTAAGACAAAATTATAATCATCGTCTCTTAATTTAATTTCAGATAACGATTTTGTTATTTATTATTTTTTTATATTATTTTCATCCTTTTGATTCATTTGTATATATGAATTTTCAAAATTCAAATATATGATTTTATTTTGATATCAGCTCTCAATGTTTATGTCTATGGTTCTTCACTCATGTTTTCATATTAATTTTAGATTTCGTGCTTGAAATTTCATATGTAAATGGACTAAATTGATAAAAATGACGTGAAAAAGAGATAAAGAACGAAATCGTTGCATGAAATCAAATTAAGGGATGCAAGTGTAATTTTACAAATATTTTAATTTACTTCAACTTTCCTTCCCCTCACCTCCTCTTCTGGTTGTCAGAGACTTCTGGCCTCTTCCCTTCTCTTCCTCTAATCTTTGGATGTAAAAAGTAAATAACTCGCACCTATGGATGCGTACCCACCTACCCGCTCGACTTTTTAAAAAAATAAATAGATAAAGGCTAGTGCAGTGCAACGATTGAAGAAACTTAACATCACAATTAGGTTGGTCCCCAAACACCATCGATCATTTGCAGCACCACAAGTATAAATTTATTAATAGAAATGTAACTGAAACTTGGAGGGACTATGGTAAAACCCAACAACAACAATCAAGTGAATCTACGAGAAGGCAAAGAAGTCTTGTTGCAAAAAAAAAAAAAAAAATCCTCAAAAATAACGCTAGGGACATTCTCCCACCAATGATTTTCTCGAGAATTTATACTAAAACTTTTTAACTTATCGGCACAACAAATTTCCTCCCTAAATTGTGAGAAACTCTTAAGTTCCTTTGAGAGCAGAAATGAATACATCTATACCAACAATTTCTAAGTTTCCAAGGAATAATATGATGATTTTTTAAGGCATCAACCACTAGCTTTGAGTCACATTCAAAACAAAAATTATGTCAATTATTCTAATTAGCAATTTTGATAGCATGCATAGTTGTCATTAATTTAACAAAGTGAGAAATTTAATGCCCAAATATAGGCTAAAGCAACTTCTCATTGCTCCACTATTGTGACGAAAAGTACCTCCAGCTACGGCATGATCCGTAGAGACCCTAGTTGTGCAACCAGTGTTAGCTTTGATCCAAGCAGCATGGGGGAAGGAAAAAAATAACCTTCTATGGATGGATGGTTAAATTCTTTTTAGGCCACAAAATAGGTTGGACCGTGGATGGATGGATGGATGATTAATTCTTGACTAAGAAAATTCAATACAAGAATAGATTGCATTTTCTTTCACTTTCCCAAGGACACTGCCCCTTTGGAAATTCAATAAAGTTTCTCAAAAATGCGAGCGGAAAATTGAAATTTAAATACCAGTTGAAAAATCCCTCAAAAGAAACTTAGGGGAAATTGAAATGTAAATACCGAGGAAAAAAAGTTTATCCGAAAGTAATAAATGAATTTTCAAATTTAGACCTTTCCCCTATCATTTCTCATTTTCTTCATCTCTTTTCTTTCTCACTCAAGTCTATACTCTTCCAAACCTTCACCACACCACTGCGAATCATAACTTTGTTGACTATTGTTGTAAAAATGTCTTCTAATTACTATTATGGAAGTAGTATTGTCATGTAGATTTTCATTCCTAGCAAGTCTTATGTTAAATATAATTAACTACAAACTCTTCTTCTTCTTTTTTTGAGAAAATGTAACTACAAACTCTATGAAGCTTACAAAGAAGTCCCTCATGTTTTCTATCAAACATTGTCTTATGTCCATACATTCATTTTGGGGATTTCTCATATTCCATGTAACCTTTAATCTTATGTGTGTGAGTTTGATCTCCCTTCTAATTAATAAATAAAGATCAGGTTTTGATGTCGGCACTCGAAACCTTAACCAGATTTTTAAATAGAGGAGTAATAACAACACTTTTTTAACATTCTCTCTAATACTTATGAATTTAAATGGATCTACCACTATATGTGAGACCTATTTTTAAGTATATGCCTTTAAAAATATTTCTCATGGTATGTCCTCGAAAATGGTTTTTGACCACATATTTATGAGAGATTCATGTTTTAGGTAAGCTTTTGGAAATGTTATGATTTCTAAAAAAACAAATCATTAGTTTTGAGAAATTTTTCACTTGAAAAACGTCGTAACCTAGACGTTTTTCATGTAGCAATTGTTTCTAATTAATTTCCATTATCTACGTACTGCAAAAAAAAAAATCATTATCTTTTTTTTAAAAGAAAGAAATCCATTATCTAGAAGATGGACATATTTTTCCATGGAAAATAATCATGTTCTCTCTTTCTAATTTGCTTTTTCATTCTTTGGTTTGGTCTTCTTTTATGTTGTTTCTTTTCTTTCCTTTTCATAGAACTCTATTCTATCTTTTCCACACAACCCATTCACTCTTTTAGAGTTCATTTGACTCTCTTTTTTAGGGAAGAGTTCATTTGACTAAAACTTATTTTTATTTTTTTAGTGGCTTCCGGCTCATAATTATGCTTTTCAAAATGATATAATATTTTTTTTGAAAGAAAAAATGGTATAATATTGTTTTTCGAAAAAAATATCTAATTGAACTTTACTTGCAGCTGACGCTTTAATAATTCAGTGCATGTTTGGTTTGATTTTTGGGGAGACAAAATTGATTTTAGAGGTGTGCATTGATTTTGCATGTTTGAATGTTTTCGAATATAATGATTTTGACTTTAAAATAGATTTTAATAAGAAGTTTTTGACTTTAAAATAGATTTTAATTAGAAGCTATAATTTGAAGTTTTTGTGTTGTGAATTGTTTTTTAGTCTTAAATATCTTGTTCAAACACATTTTTAAACGAATGTATCTAAAGATAAAATATTTTATATTAACTCATTTTTAGCCGAATCAATTGTTTATAATCAACTCAGTGGCAAGAGGTTGATTTCATTTAAGGAACTATAGTTCAAATCCCACTTATAACAGTTGTAAAATAGTCACCAGTACCACTCTTATTAATAAATGTTAGTTCAATGTGGTAGGAATTTGACTTTATAATCTTAAGTAGGGCTGGAAATGACTCGAGTCGAATCGAACTCGTCTGAGCTCGACTAAACTAGATAAGAATTGGCTCGGCTCAAAACTTGACTCAAGTTCGACACGAGTTTTTTGTATTGAGCTCGAGTTCGGCTCGTTTAAAGTTCACGAACAGTTCGGTTCGGCTCATTAGGTTTGTTAGCTCAATTCACATAATTGAAGTCAATTTTTTTAAAAAAAACAGAGAATATTTTAATTTTTTTACCATTTAATTTTTTCTAGAAGGCGAATCAATTGAAATGAAATAAACTCAAATTTTCATAAGATAAAATAACAAAAATTATTACTGTATTCAAATATATGGAGACATCTACTGTAACACTCATACTAATTTTATCTAGAATATTAGCATGAGCATTAAACTGATACTGGATACATTAAAATTTTCAATAATAATAATACAACTGAATGAGTACAAATCGGCTCGCTTATACATTTAACCAAATGCCATTAAATATACTTATACAATTGTCTGATAAACTCCTGAGCTGGTACATGACGAGCAACTGCACTCCATTCGGTGTCTCTCTGATGGACTTCATCACGAACCTCGTGCTTACCTGTAAACCTGCATCAGAAGGATTGGGATGAGACATAATGTCTCAGTGAGCTCCACCCAACCTACTGTTGGCAACCTCGGGGAACCTAGGGTCACCATGCACTACTGTTGGCAATCTCGGGAAAATCTATGATCGTCAATCCTTAACTTTACCCATATAGGGTTATACCTGCCTATTCCTGCTATACTGTGTAGTCATAAAACTGGACTACTTCCTGATAATATAGTGATCGAGGGGAAACCTAGGATCACTGCCTGATAACTGCTACCTGCCTGATAACTGATTCCTGATACCTGATACCTGATAACTAATAACCTAGTGATCGAGGGGAAACCTAGGATCACTGCTTGATAACTGCTACCTGCCTGAACATAATAAAGTATTTTCCTGTTATTATTATGTTAGTATGTTAGCGTGTAACAAACATTATTATCTGAGTTGATTTTACGGAATGCCCTCGAGTGGAGTAACCCGGAGCACATTCCCCTGATAACCGGTGAAAATTCCTATCTGAGGCTAATCACTGGACTCCCCTTGCCTGTGTGTGTGGTTATCCTCGCGGAAGATTCATGCCTGTTCCAGCTGTATCCGGAACCCCATGTGGTCTCTACCTGACGAGAGCACAGAAGACACACAATAATCTTTTAATTAAAACTTATGTGCTGTTATCCTCGCGGAAGGTTCCTCCCGTTCCAGCTGTAACTGGAACCCCCTGTGCTCTCTAACTGCGAGAACACAGAAGACACATAAATTTAACCTGATAATTAATTATTTATTATTCCTGATATATATATATATATAGACACACACACACACATTATCCTGATATTCCTGATATTTATCCTGAACTGCTACGTCTACCCTCAGCGTCACTCTGACGTGAACAACTGAGGCACTTCCTGATGTACATATAAATGTACCTGAAACTGGGGAAAACCTGGTACCACTGCCTAAGGTACACCATAATCTGCCTGGTTAAGGGTATCCTGAAAATCTAACCCTTAACATAACTAATACTATTCTTATCTGGATCTTTGAATGTTGAAAAACATTCCTAGTACTCTTGTACCCTTACCTGAATATATTTCTAATCCTGCTAACCTATTAAAGGTTCTAGACATATCGTTGTCATATGTCACATTTAAGAGCTTATTATCTCGTCTGTAATAATTTCCTGCTCATCTAACCTTTACCCTTACACTCCCAATGCTTTGCCTATTCCTTGCTCCTTTATAATTTCATCCGTTGTAAGCCTTATGGATGAGTTAAAATGGTGTTCCTTGGTTCCTTAAGGTTTTTAGAGAAAACGGTTGCGAAAAACCTCGCATAAGCGCGTCAGATCACCCGAAACAGCTCAACAAGCTATGCTGTTTTTGATGAGCGCGCTGTAGCGATGGATCCGTCGCTATAGCGACCAGGACCAGAATCAGAAAATGGTCTGCTCGCTGCAGCGAGCTCCAGCTCGCTGTAGCGAGCTTGACAGTTCAGAAATTGCTCAAAAACATATTTTTCACCATTTTGACCCAATCCAACTTACTCAAGCTTCCCAATAATGTTAGGGATGATTTTCTATTGCAAATTGACTGATTAAAGCATGAATTAACAAGGAATTGGCAAGCAAAGGGATTAAGGCACAAAATATAAAACTTTGCTCAAATCATAAATCACACCCAAACTCACTCAAAGTGGGTTCTAAAACCCTAGGGAGCTCACCCAGCAATTGCTTCTGATCCTTGCCAAGCTTTCTCATAAAAACCCTAGCTTGAATCTTGCTTTCCTTCTTGTTTCCCTAGCTTTTCTTGTTCCAAACTTTCCAAAATTGGTGCTTGATTGGCTTGCATAAGGATTGAGTGATTGAAGATGAAGTTTGACGATTATGGAGGGATGGAGGAGGGTGGCGCAAGAGAGAAAGAAGAGAGAAGGGAGAGGAAAATATTCTAGAGAGAGGAGAGAAATGAGAAAATGAGAGAGTTATGGGGTTTTGCCCCTTTTATAATTCCTTGGGCGGCGATTTACCAAATTGCCCTTCCTTAAAATATCTCTGATACGTCGTCTCGACACTGATAAATATTCGAGTCTTGAGCGGGATATTGCATCTACGAACAATATATAAAAATCAAAGTACAACAAAATTTCATAATCGTCCTTATTAAAACTCATGATCTCCTTAATTTTATGTGCATAATGGTCATTTTGCAAAATTTAATTTAATTGTTTTTTAAAAAATTAATTACGGAGAATGTCCATCACAAGTGTAAGCAATTTCCTCGGATAACTATGAAACTAATTTATTTGTTTTTTAAAAAATTAATTGCGGATAATGTTCATATCTACTAACAATATACTCCCTCCGTCCCTATTTATAGGAGTAGTTTACAAAAAAGTTTTGTCCCTAAATATAGTATCATATACAAATTCCTAGATGCATTGATTACTCTTTTTCCAAATATACCCCTTATTAAAACTATCAATTTGTCTTGATATATGAAAAGTTAACATTAAATATATATTTAATTAAGGGTAATCTAGTAATAGTCACACACATTTGAGACAACTTTATTACTCCAACAATTTTTCTTAATACACGTGATTTTTGTAAACTACTCCTATAAAAAGGGACGAAGGGAGTATAAAAATCAAAGTACAACAAAATTTCATAACCGTCTTTATTAAAACTCATGATCTCTTTAATGTCGATATTTTGAAAATAGTCACGAGTTTTCAAAATTTTATCATATCGACTATCACATATCGATACATACAAATTTTCTTCTAAATATATAAGCATATATATTTCTCAACGAGTGCGACTTAAATATTTAACGGTGTTTTAAATATAAAATAAAAATTTATTTAATAGACACACTACATTAATGTTTATATTTTGAAAATAGTCATGTGTTTCCAAAATTTTATCATATCGACTTTCTCATACATGTATATAAAAATTTGTTTATTTAGATATAAATACATAAAATCTGCAACAGGTGCGGTGCAAACATTGAACAATTTTTGCATATAAAATAAAACTTATTTAATAGAAACACTACATTAATTTTGATTTTGAAAATAATTATAAGTTTTTAAAATTTTATCATATCGACTTTCTCATATATGTACATAAAAAATTTTTTATGCAAATATAAATACATAAAATCTGCATCGGGTGCGGTGCAAACATTGAAAAGTCTTTTGCATATAAAATAAGAATTTATTTAATAGAAACACTACATTAATTTTGATTTTTTGAAAATAGTCAGAAGTTTTCAAAATTTTATGTGCATAAAAATTTGTTTTTGCATATATAAGCAAATAAAATCCATAACTGATGTGACTCAATTATTTAACAATTTTTTGTCTATATAAGAGAAAAAAATTAATAAAAACATTACATTATTACTCATAATTTTCATTTAATATCTATAAATATTCTACAATATTAACAATATAATTATTTGTTATATAATTATCGCAATGTTGCGTGACTCGTGCGAAATCACGGGTCTTTTACTAGTTATTTAAAGGACAAAAACGTAACCCATAAATAATTATTACTTTGTCTAATAACCACATGAAGAGACAACAATAATAGCACTTGGAATTAACTAAAAACTATGGAGCTACCAATCATTCATATTTACTTTGGTGGTTTCATGCGTTATTTTATAGATAAGCTTGCTTTCTTCCCATAACAAAACATTCGATGTGGGACTTATGTAATTGTGAGTAGTACTATACTAGTAGTTTGAAGCTTAACCTAATTAGATAACACATCATACAAGAGTATGTAAATGTTCATCACTTCCTCCTTAATTAACAAAGCTTCTTATATTAAAAAATTGAAATTAATAATATATATATATATATATATATATATCACGGTTTTCTTTTTAATATTAGTGGAATTATTTAATATTTCACATTTTTCTATAAGGGTATATTTGTAAAAATATTTAAATAAATTACAACAACTAATGATTGCATTTTTTTTATATTTTTTTGGTTTTTCTTCTTATAATAAAAACCGAAGGGAGTATTATAAGTTTAATAATATCATTTTCCTTTTAAGACTTGCGTACTTGGTCCAAAAAAAATAGTATAATTAGTATTGTGTCTAGTTCCCAAAAATAAAGAAAAGAAATTAATAGTGTCGGAGAAGTACACATTTTCAGAATAAAAATTGTATTGTTATTTAATTTCATCTACCTTAATAGTGCCGACCATCGATCTTAATTTCGCTCATTCTTAGTTGATGCAAAACTAACCAATCACATTTGGGGTTTGTTTGATGAGCAGAATATGATAGACATGAAAAATATAAAGTTTGATAAGAGTTTGATAATATAGGGGCATGATAATCAATTATCATACCCTATCATTTAGGGTGGGAATGAGTTAGAATGTGTCTGACTTTGCAAAATATAAGTCTGACCTAATCGACAATTTCAAATTTTAATGTTGGCATGTAGCTTATTATTGACTTAATTCAAGGTCTAAGTCTGACATTTTTTATAGACCAATATGACTTGTTAGCCTACTTAAAAGTTCATTTCATATGAATATATTTAATAATTAATAAAATGACTTGCATTTAAGTAGACTAGCAAGCTCATAAACCAATGAGATTAGGCTCTATTTTGATATTCAACATGACATTTGAGAGAATGTGACTATATATGATATCGTATTTCAATTTTAGTTTATAACAACACATTTCAATATGTGAAAATTAATATTGACTAATAAGTTTAAATTACTGAGAAGGTTAGCAAATTAATAATTTAATCTAAACTTATTTAGGTTTACTAGTATAATGGCCTAATAGACCTAAATGGGTTTTTATGGCATATAGCCCAATCTTTTTTTAGTTAAATTTGCTTTAAATAGGTTTAGTTTTCTCTATTTAAAAAAAAGATTTGGCCTAAGACTAATGTAGGTTAGACGAGTAGGCCATTGTCAATGATTTGCCATATTCTCTTCCCTACTTATACATCATGCATATATGATAACAAACATAGTAATAGTAATTTATTGCATATCTTATTTTTGATACACACCTAATAATATTGCCATGACAAAGTATATTTCATTTTTTTTGTAAGTTGCCTATTGACTAAACTCTCACATCATAAGTGTGGGAAATTCAGGGTTTATACATTAACATCTGCATACCAATATCCTTCAAACTATCTACTGAGTTATACTTACAAGACAATATATTTCCTATTTAAATGACAAAATTACTTTTCTGAATTAATTACATATATTTTTTTCCAAATTAATTAATATGTACTATTTTGAATGAAATTTTATAAATTAACTAAATATGCTAAAGATATAAATAATTAATATAATGAAATATTTTTTAAAAATAAAAAATTGACACCATTCAAAAAATTCAAATTAAAAAAATCACATGATCAATAGCTAGATAATTTTATGATGTGTCTTAAAAGCTAAATAAAGATATGATATATATATTATATGTAAATGTAAATGATTTTTTGAGAGGATGTAAATGTAAATGATAAAACAACCATTGTTAGAAAAAAAATATATTCAGTTTGTTCAAAAAGTTAATTTGTATACATGGTTTTACAATTTTAATAACATTTTTCTTTTTAAATGTTCTAATTTCAATAGTTTTTTAATTTTTTATATTATATACACTTGTGATAAATTATACATTTTTTAATTTAAATATTATTAATAATAGTTTTAATTTTTCCCCATAAATTATTAGTCCTTGGATGGGATACTGAGTTTTCAAAAAAAAAAAGTTTTAAATTTAATATTGAACTCCATTATTTTTATTTTTGATAATAATATTTGCTATTTTATTAGATTTTGATTTTTATAATTTATATTATAAGGATAAATGAGCGAATTATTTTTTTATCATGTCCTGTTGATTTCTAACATAACACATATCCATAATATATTTTATGCAAATAAAGAGAAATGATAAGATAAGCTTTAAGATTAAATTATCATATTGTAAACATAATAATGTTCTTTATACCATATCTCTCTTATCCTTACTATCAAACATATCCTTAAATTCTAATAAAATTCTTTATCACAATTGTCATAGGTGCTCCAAATGTTATTTCATCAAACCAATTATAAATCTTTCTTTTAGACTTACTATATACATCTTTTTTGTGGTGCTCCAAAAGTCACCAATGTTTATAGAAATTCATTTGCACCCCTTCATGAATATGTGCATCCTTTCACACAAATAAATCTATTTTTTCACATGAACAATTCTATCTTTTCGAATATGTTTACATTCTTTCACGAGTCATCATAAATTAATTATAATAATTAAATTATTCTTACATTCTCTCACTTGACTCATGTGACTTTAACAATACGTCAATCATAATGTTCATCAACAAATCTTAATTAAGAAAATATAATAAGAGTCATGGCGGTTATATATATCAGTTAATTCAACATATTCCATTCCATGTACTACTATACTAGATATTATCAATTCTCCTAAATATGATCTTAAAATGAAAGGTGCATAACAGGTTCAACCATAATGTCATTATCTATAACATAGTCTATTTTCAACATCATTAATTGCATACACACATAAATAGAAGAAGAAAAAAAGAGAATCAAAAACATTACATTAATGAGTTTAAAGTGTCAAACTTCGTCAATAAAACGTCATTATTCGTTAATATCTATAACACTCATGTTTTCAATTTTCAACATGGCCACCAAAAACTTTCGGTGGTAGCCCTTTCATCAAAGGGTCAACAATCATAAGATTTGTGTTAATATGTTCAATTGACACTCTATGTTTCTGAACTTTTTTAACGACAGAGTACTCCTATTCCATTACTTACCACCCTTAAAATATTTGTCGTCTTTAGATAAGAACATTGTTCGAAATCAATTCAATAAGTTTTCAGCGACTTGACAATATTGTCGACTATTTCAAGTCCTAAAATAAAGTTCCGTAGCCAATTAGTCTTAATTGTCGCCTCAAAACATGCCACAAATTAAGCATTCTTAATGGATGCATTATGCAAATTGTTTCACACTCTTTCATGATATCGACCCTCCATCCAAAAGATACACATTTTTAAATGTTTACTTTCTTGTATCCTAGTCGAAAAAATCTAAATCCGAATATCCAATCATTGAATTCCAATTCATTCTTTAAACATTGCATGAGACTAAAGTTATCTCTTTTCTTATTGCAACGATAACATTTATCCATTTTGAATCTCTCTAAAACTTTATGATATACGATTTTTGAGACAACTTAATAATCCTTATGACTTATAAGAGAATATTTATATTTCAATCACATAAATTTGTCCCAATCATATCTTTCATTTCAAAGTTGTTAGAGAGAAACATATTGGTCTTACGTAATAGATCAATATCATAAGTTGCAAGCAAAATATCATTATCATCATACAAAATTGAAAAGATAACTTTTCTCCCACCGACCTTCGGATATATACATTGACCAATATTGTCTTTCTTCAATCCGAAGGGCACAATATTATCTTTAAACTTGGGAAACCATTGACGGAAAGCTTGCTCAACATTGGTGTTTTGAGTTATAAAACATACAATTCAGATTTAAAGACAATCATTCTATGCATATTAATATTATCCTTTGGAGATATATTAATACACAACCATAACCATAATGATGTTATTAACTTTTATTTGGCATGACATACTCACCAATTAGAAATGTTTATTATCTTTGGATATATAAATAAAACTAATAATGCATACACATTACCAACTTTCATGTTCATTAGTTATAACAACAATTAATCAACCTTTGGGTGATCCAGAAATGTCTTATAACTATAAACTTTCAATTAACGCATAAATAATTATATATTTAGCATTTATACTATGAGTAATTGAAATAAGCCATAAATTTAGAATTAAATAAACAATCATATATTTAGAATCCATACTATGAGTAATTGAAATAAACCATAAATTTAGAATTAAAAAAACTTACAAGTTTGACCACTTTGGTGATTAAAAAACTTTCATAATATATTTAATTCAAAAAATTTGACACACATTTACTAATTATGATGTTTTTACTGCAAAACAATTTCTCGTGAAGCCATTTTCATGACGTTTCGTTTCCACGATTTCTTTCATTGTTCGACAAGTAACTTGATACAGTGAAACATAAAATATTTACACGTTGCCACCATGTTCATATAGGAACAAATAAATAGTGTCATGGTTACATCAATTACTTACAGGATTTACCAACAATAATAATAATACTATAATGCGAATATAATGGTTAATATTCATGAATTCATTATTGGTCAAAAGAACAATAATATGGACCAAGACTTGAACATGTCATATTTAAAAATCATTTCAAAACTAAAACAATGCCTAAATGTTACGACATTCATAACGATTTCATGATAAATGAATCCTAGACACAAACAATAATAATGGGGTTCATAGGGATAAACATTAATGAAGAATCATAATATCTATAACCAAATCCTCTGATACCACATGTAAGTTATAGTTTTCACATTCATGTTTACTTTCAAGAAAATTATACATTATAAGGATCTTGGAACATATGATTCTCACATGATAAAGACATTAAATGACATATTTTTATCTATTGAGATAGAAATTAGAAATTTAAATTCTCTGATTCTCAGTCTATCTTTTTCATGTCTGTTCTTTCTTACAATTCGTTTTTTATGGTTAATTGTCGGAGAAACTTTTACTGAAGAGACAAGACCCTTATCATCCAGTTAGTTAGTAACTTCCATCAAGTCACCAATATTTATAGAAATCCATTTGCACCCTTTCATGAATATGTGTGTCCTTTCACATAAATACTTGCATTCTTTCACATGAACATTAGTATCCTAATTTCATGTATGTTTACATTCTTTCACATGAGTCATCATAAATTAATTATAATAATTAAATTATTTCTACAAGGCTCTCATAGTAAAAATATGTCCTTAATAAAATAAAAATGCAATTTTTTTTAAAAAAGCAATCTTCTATTTAAATTTGTATATTTTTTAAAAAATAACAACCATAAATATCATCTTCATCATCATCACCACTTCCAGAACAACAACATTTTAAGCAACAATATAATCTAAATTATCATCTTCAGTAGCATCAACATCAAAATTATCTTCTATATTTTCGGTAGTAACCACATTTTCAAAAATTTCATTTCCAACATCAACATTATCATCAAGGAATTTGGGGTTCTTTTCTAACAAATTTATCAAGAGCTCCTATTTGAAATTAAATTAACTCATCAACTCCTGTTTGTGGTTGAGTCGACGGCTAATATGGCCCAGCTAATCCTTCAAGCCAACCAGTGTGACATCAAACAAGACCCTAAAAAGATTGGGTTTTCCCCTGTTGTAGTAAACTACGTTACATCATCCATTAGGGTTTGATTGTGTGGTCTTACTGGGTTAGATCCTTCGCCCCTGACTTTGTATTCACTTTTATTTTAATTTTAAGATTTCTATTTTGCTTAAAAAAATAGTAAATTACGGCTAGCTTGACGTTTAGATTCAGTTACATATCACCACTTCCTACATGATTGCCGTGAATTCCGAATTTTAAGTGTAAATAAAATTGTCAAATTTTCACTCTAATACACCTTCTTGAAATCCTTGTGAATTATAAATGTGTTGGATATATCACTCCTCTTTTAAGCATTGAGACTCCCAGTTAACACCTATTATCTCAATAATCTAACCTATGAAGCACGGAATCTCCTTAGATTATGCGTGTCCCGGTGTAGGACACGTGTCATGTCAGACACCGACACGACACCGACACCTATAATTACACTGAATCATGTGATTTTCTCAAATTATTAGCGGTGTCGGCGTGTCAGTGTCGTGTCCGGTGTCCTTTGAGAGATATATCAATACACAACCATAACCATAAGGATGCTATTAACTTTTATTTGGCATGACATACACACCAATTAGAAATATTTATTATCTTTGGATATATAAATAAAACTAATAATGCATACACATTACCAACTTTCATGTTCATTAGTTATAAAAACAATTAATCAACCTTTGGGTAATCCAAAAATGTCTTATAACTATGAACTTTCAATTAACCCATAAATAATCGTATATTTAGCATTCATATTATGAGTAATTGAAATAAGCCATAAATTTAGAAGTAAATAAATAATCATATATTTAGCATCCATACTTTGAGTAATTGAAATAAACCATAAATTTGGAATTAAAAAAACTTACAAGTTTGACCACTTTGGTGATTAAAAAACTTTCATAATATATTTAATTCCAAAAATTTGCCACACATTTACTAATTATGATGTTTTTACTGCAAAACAATTCTCGTGAAGCCATTTCCATGACGTTTCGTTTCCACAATTTCTTTCATTGTTTGACAAGTTACTTGATACAGTGAAGCAGACAATGTTTTTACGTTGCCACCATGTTCATATAGGAACAAATAAATAGTGTAATGGTTACATCAATTACTTGCAGAATTTACCAACAATAATAATACTACAATAATGAGAATATAATGTTTAATATCCATGAATTCATCATTGGTCAAAAGAACAAAAATATCGACCAAGTCTTGAAGATGTCATATTTAAAAATCATTTCAAAACTAAAACAATGCCTAAAAGTTACGACATTCAGAACGATTTTACGATAAATGAATCCTAGACACAAACAACAATAATAATGGGATTCATAGGGATAAACATTAATGGAGGATCATAATATCTATAACCTAATGATATGATACCACATGTGAGTTATAGTTTTCACATTCATGTTTCCTTTCAAGAAATTAAACATATATAGTTGAAAGACGATTATTTAATAATCTTCATGCAAACATCAACAACTTTAATGTAACCATATTGTTTCAATTAACATTATACAAACAAAAATCTTCTATAGATTCAAAATTAGAGATCAACATATAAGATTCTTTAACTATAAAGATGTCACAAGAATTGAGGTCCCAATTTCAATCATCAAATTTGTAATTGTATCTCTAAATTTGAGAACAAATTTTATACAAATATTTACTAAACAAGTTTGAGTGATTCTTGACATTTTAAAATAAATTTTGATTTGGACGCTGAATTTAGGATCTAATTATAACTTATTTAAAAGTTTTTGACAAGTTATTGGTCTCAAATTGTTAATGAGCTCCATCAAAAGGATCAATAGTTTGGGAGAACATAAGTTTATTTTATGGGTGAAAAATTATTGATCAGACTTTATTTATATCCTGACCGAACTCCCGATTACTAGGGTCCATTCCCCTAGGAACGAATGATTGATACCAAAAAACTATAACTTATTTAAAAGTTCTAAAACTTAATTATAAATTATTTAAAAGTTTTGAAACTTAATTATAAATTATTTAAAAGTTCAGGTGGTTCAATTAAAAATTAAATATTTTTAAAGTTTAATAATAAACTTTTTTTAATTCAAAAATATAATTATAAATTAGTAACGAGTCTAAGGATCAAATACAAATATTTTGAATTTAGGTATATGTTTAAAAACTTCAAAATAAAATAGTGTAGGGATCTCCTTAAAAAAATAGTTTAGGGATCTATATATAGTAGTAATTTTTTAAAACTATAATAAAATCCCGTTAGGAGCAAATCAGTCCACAAGTATAAATGGAATGAGGGATTCAAAAATGATGTCTCGTGCTCAGAGTTTGAACAATATTATGCAGGGGTTAGAGTTTCAACCTTGGACCCCCACTTCTCCACATTTAAAATATGTGAGCCAATATGCTATTTGAAACAGAAATGACATGATGACTAGGACAAGCACAAATCAACCATACAGCTAGGGCATGGTCCCTCTTTGCCATTGTATGTGGTTGGATATCATATTAATTTGGCTTAATTACACTTTTTTTTGGTGAAGTAGCCTACTGGCTGGAGATCACGCATTTTAAATGTGGAGAAATGGGTTGTCAGGGGTTCTAACCTCATCCCCTGCATATATTATGCATTGTTCTTACCAACTGAGCTAAGCTCACGACAACTTTTAATTCCTTTATTTTACTAATCTCATTAAAGTGGTCATTTTTTTTACGGGAAATGATATTTATAGAGAGAATATAATCACGAAAGCATAGCGAACTGTTTTTTTGCTAGTTATTAAACTTTGACTACCCACGTGTTCTCCATGAAATGCCATGATTTCAGGAAGTGTGCCTTTACTTAAACGTTGACACGTAATTTCGTGATTAATTCGGGAAGAAAAACTTCGCTAAATTTTAGCATTGCTCTTTTTTTACATATGTGATCCCTGGTATTATGCCTTGATCTTTTCTTTATCCTTTTTTTTGCTACAAAAAGAAATAGTCATATGTGTGGATTTTATTATTCAATTTGTAGCACACTATTTTCACAGAAAACACATGCACCCTCTTCTTTCACTAAATGTTGGGTTTTTCATCTTCCTCATAAACAAGTTTATTTTTGCCAATTGTCTATCATTTGTTTCATCGAGACGGGTCTGTTAAATTTTAGGAAGGTAACTTACTAAAGGGAAAATATTTGAGGACAACATATCTCAGACTATCTCACCGGTTTTCACTTTGCAGGTTTTTTTAGCCGTATACAAGAGGTAAAATATTTCACCTAATTTGATAGAAAAATGTATCTTAACAAACTTTATTTTGGAGTGTAGTCAACTAACTAGAACAAGATATTCTTGAATCAACACGTCCATTTCTATGTAAACTTAGGGAAACATAAAAAAAACATTAATAATGTGCACGAATCATGATATATCAAGATTTGACAAAGACCCTTTTGAAATAAATAACGACTAGAAGCGAAATGCAGGTGTTGAGTTGCCTTTCCGTTCACAAATGTAACTAGGACATACTATGTGCCTAATGAACCATCACCTTTTTTTTAAGATGGGTTATTCGAACAACTTTTTATATGACAACTTATGGGATGTGACAACTATAGATTTACAAAGAAAAGTAGTATTGACAAGAAAATCAAAGCAATAGAGAAATAAAATAAAAATATGATGTGTGTATGAGAGAGAATATTGTCACGAAAGTTGTCATAAAATAGTTGTACAAATAATATCTTTTTTTTAATGGCTTATTTTTAGTATATTTGACTATAATGTTTTGGAACTTGTCAATGTCTCCTTTTGCATAATCGAACATAGTAGTGAATATACATATATTTTTAGGTTAAATAAGATTTTAGTCCTTGTAAATACATTGAATTTCGTTTTTATTCCTCATAAAAAAAGTGACAGATTTTGATCCCTATAAAAAAATTTAGCACCCAGTTTTAGTCACTAATTTTAAATTAAATAAATATGAAATTTTTATCCCTATAAAAAAAAATTAATGATTTTATACAAACATGTTAACAACATTATAAGAAATTATTTTATAAAAATTAGGTTTTTTTAACATGTAATGAAATAAATATGAATTTTTTTAAACACCATCATTTTAAGATAAAACTAATGAAAATTTGGATCTAAAAGTCAATTTTTGATCTAATTTTTTTGCGAAGAAACTTTTTATAATGTTTTAAACAAGTTTGTAAAAAATCAATCAAAAATTAAAAAGTTTGAACATAATTCAACAAATTTTAATTTTCCAGAGACTAAAACTACGTGTTGAACAATTTTATTGGGACTAAAACATGTCATTTTTTACGAGGACTAAAAACGAAATTGACTATATTTACAGAGACCAAAAACTTATTTAACCTTATACTTTTTTGTTTTTGTTTTAATTCCCGGTCTTGATGAGAAGGAATATTGGTACCATAATTTTCCTTGGAGATAACTAAAATGTATTATACCTCCGTCCTTAATTATAAGACCTTTTGAAAATATTTTTTGTCTTTTTTTTATAAGACCTCTTTCATATTTCCAACTACATTAATTATTTCTTTACATACATACCCTATTTATTATACATCTTTTTTTTCAATCAACAATAAATAACATGTTGAAAACATAAATTAACTTTATCTCTTAAAGGATAAAATTATAAAAACAATAGTGATTACAAACAATTTTAATACAAATATCAACTTTATTACTTTTCGTGATTTTGGTAAAAGAATCTTATATTTAGGAACTGAGGTAGTAGTTAAGAATTGTTTCGTTCCGAATTCAAATTGAGAACCACTCAAAAGATTCAACTTATATTAAAGTTCATTAATAGCTGGATTAAATATAGAATTGTCACAAAATGATCGTAGAAATACTTGTAGTGTCTACTGTATTTCACGTATGAAGCGCCCGTTTGAGTCTGGGAATTTGTATTAATTGATTCTCAAACAAAAGCAATAGTATAAATGGTCATTTTCATTAATTTGACAACAATTTGTCAAAAAATTAATTTGACAAAAATAAAGTACTCAAATGAATTCCAAATGCTGGAGTACTATCATTTTTAATGCCAAATTCAGTAGTATGAACTCTTTGAATTCCAATGAAATGTACACGTATATGAAGTTGTCATTTAATGTTTTTTTTTAAAAGAAATCATTTAATCTTTGAAGTTGAAATTTTGAAAATAAATTAATCGTAGGGGTACAGAATAGAATTGTTGGTGGTCACTATCAATGCCGCGTATATATTTCTACAAAATAAATCATGTTGTTCATGTACTCCACCTGCACGTGAGGAGTCTCAAATCTCAACAATTCCAATCTTTCACACATGAGGAGTAATAATTTGACTATTTGTTCATTTTTCTAAAACCAAAGATATCATCCAAGCTAATCTCCCTCGACAAATCTCCTCAAAATAATTGTGATATATTTATTAAAGGATTGAAAGTGAATATGTTTTAAAAAAAGAATAAGCAAGTGTTTGGTACAACGTGGTGTGAACGCAAC
This sequence comes from Medicago ruthenica, assembly GCA_018208015.1. Classification (NCBI taxonomy): domain Eukaryota; kingdom Viridiplantae; phylum Streptophyta; class Magnoliopsida; order Fabales; family Fabaceae; genus Medicago; species Medicago ruthenica. Next base: position 50,334,294 of record CM031373.1, on the reverse strand, counting down.
CGTGCCTTTAGTGTGAAGCTCGAATATGTAGTTTATTAAGGGTCTGTTTGGATTAGCTTATTTTAGAGCTTATATAAAACAGTTTATGCAAATAAATAAGTTTTTATGTATTATTTATAAGTTTTTAAGGTAGTTTATGAAAAAACAGTTTATGAAGATACAATTTTCGTTAGTGAGAGCTTATAAATTAAAATAAAAGCTTATTTATTTACATAAGCTATTTTTCATAAGCTCAAACCAAACGGGGCCTAAATTACGGTGAAATCATCGAAACGCGAGATTGCTAATTTGGACGCGTAACTAAAATGCTATAAGTGATTTGCTCATTCCAGAGAAATAAGATTTGGATGCCATAAAACAAGTAAACAGTGATTTGCTCATTCCAAAGAAACAAGATTTGGATGCCCAAAGACAAGTTAAAGGCTAGCTAGGTAACAACACTTTTTGGTTAAAGTGACGTGGCTCTTAAAGTACGGTATTGAGTTGATAAAATACATAGAGGTGTAATAGTTTAGTTTAGTTTAGTTTGATTCGGTTTTCGGTTAAAAAAATATTTAAATTCATAATATTATCAGTTTGGTTTATTTCAATTTTCAACATTTTTTTAAAAGTGGAATTGAATCAAACTAAACTGAAAATATTCGATTTAGTTCGATTAATCAATTGGCCTGAAAATACAATTAAAAAAAATAATAAATACTTTTTATTTGGTCTTACCAATATATTGTTAAGGATAGAATAACATTAAGATCAGACAATAGTTACGGTTGTAAATCCAGCCCCATCTAGCATCCAAAGATGAAACTATTTCACATATGTTGTCTAGAAAGTCTTTGTCAAACACTTTCAAAATGAGATAATTAATTTCAAAAGTATAAGTTCGAAAAAACATTAAGAACATAAAATAATTCATTGTTACAATGAAAACAAGATGATATATAGCTGGTTAGATCAAGAGTTTGCAACATAATCATTGTTAACTACATGTAATTCCAACACAAAGAGAATTAGCTACTCATAGTCGTGGTATATTTACAAAAAGATGAGAATGAAATGAATTTCCATCCAATCTTGACGATACAAGTGAGAATGCTACTTTGCCTTATTATATTCGTCCTCCAGGTTATCTCCTTGAGTATCTCGAAGCTATCTACCTTTTATAGTTGGCAGGAAAGTCAAGATTCACTAAACGAATTAACTTTTCTTTAGAGTGAAGTAAGTGTTAGCTCATCTTAGCGAATTAACTTTTCTTCTGAGATCACTAAAACCGCCTTAATTCGCTAAGAGTATTGGTTGCTTGCTTAGCAAATTTGATCTTCAATATGTTCTTGAATCTTTGACTTGATTAATTAAGCCACACAATGTGGCTTACTTAAAGAATCATATTGTCATGTTTTCCTTCAATTTTCTCTGACTTGTTTCGCCAAGTCATTGGTAGGCTTGCTTAGCGAATTGAAATTTTTTTTGAGGATTAAAAATTGAAGAAATTTTTTAAGAGGGCTAAAATGAAAAGTTGAAATATTTATAGAGAACAAAAATGTATTTGACCCTATTTTTTATTACTACAGAGCGATTCTTATATTAATAATATTTGACGTCACATTTCCCATTAAATAATTACTTTATTTTTTTAGATAAGTATTATTTGGTAGATTATGGTCATCCAACACTGATAGGGTACATTGGTCCCTATAAATGTGAATGTTATCATCTTCCTAATTTTAGACGTTCTAACGAGTATGCAAGTCATAATGAATTAGTTAATTATTAACACTCAAATTAAGGTGCATAATAGAAATGACTTTGGGGGTATGAAAGAACAAATTTTCAATTCTATGTCACATGTCTAAGTTTAAATTTGAAACACATGTTCAAATAGTCATCACAACAATAACTATACACAATTTTATCAAAAGGAAAGTAGAAATTAATATTGATTTTAATCTTTATGAAGATGAAAACATAGTCATTCATCATAATGATTATCATAAATCAGCTAACTTGAATCAATTACATGTTTTAAATGTAGCTTATTCACCACTTTTGGGATCAATCCATAATGAATTATAGAGTACAAGGAAGAAAATTAATATTGAATACTAAATTATTACTGTGATATTTTAGTACTATATTGCACTTTAAATTCTATAATCAATTTATAATTTTTATTTCTATACTTCATATTTAGCTATTATGCTAATTTTTTAATTCTTATTTATACGTACTTAATTATGTACATTTTGGTATACATTTAACAACAATTTTGATCAAAACTATTCAAATAACATCAACTGATAACAATCACTTCTACATTATTGCATTCATACATGGATCAGTTTACGTTCAAGTCAATTATGTCAAAATTAATTTTATCCACCACAAAACCAAACTCATTTGGATTGGTCTGATTGTATTGACTTGAGACTTTGAACTGTGTTCCTCCTCAAAGTCCACCAAGTACAAACATAAAACATGCATTGATGGGAGCCTTGGGTACCCACCAAACAAACATTAGTGGTAACAAATCAAGTTTACTAACATGTGCCTTTGTACGAACTTAAACATGCATTGATCCTTCATGGGGGACTTGGGTACCCACAGTCACAGACATGCTGGTCACACTCACAAAGCGACGAAAGGGTAGATAAAATATTTCATCGAGTTGACAGAAAAATGTTTCCTAACAAACTTTATTTTGGACTGTACCCAACTATAAAACCAATATCCTGGAATCAACACCTTCATTTCTATGTAAACTTGGAGATATTTTTATTGTGCGGTCTCTGGAGGGGAACATAAAACAAACATTAATAATGTTGTCCTGATTTGATAATGACCCTACAACTACAACAAAATGCAGGTATTGAGTTGCCTTTCTATTTTTCAAGATGATCCCTTGCACATCTTGTGTTTGGGTGTTGTTTATTTTTAAAAGATGTATATGATCTATTTATCAAATCCAAATCAACTCGTTTGTTGTTAGGTTGAGTTGGTTTGTGTTAGACGGAAAATATATAGACTTTTTTATCCAACTCAAATCAATGAAATTGAATTGGGTCGGATGACAAGTTTAACTGAAATTAACTCAACATAATTTGTGAATGCTCATATATATATATATATATATATATATATATATATATATATATATATATATATATATATATATGATCATTAAGAAAAAGTGATATGATGATTTAGAGAAATCAGATTTAGATATCCAATGACAAGTTGAAGAGGAGGCACCAACACCTTTTGGTGAAAATGGTTAAGAGTTTGACTTATCTTAAGTAAGGTTTTTGGTATGTTTGTTTTCACCCCAAAAATGGCTCTAGATGCACGTCTATCATTATAAAAGTGAAACCATAAAATACATGTCAAAAGGACTTAGCCTCTTAGATGAGTTCATCCCACTCCACTCAATTAAATGAGGATCTACATCTATATTTACTACACACAAGAGGAATACAAATTTTTGGTCTGATTTTTTCCATTCTGATTTCACCCATTATCTTACTATACCCATTATTTTTTTGTCATGTAACTTACAATGTGTTTGGATGCACGTCTGCATCTTTAATATCACGTTACTAGACACAGTAGATGTGAAAATGGAGATGCTACAATATGTGTAGCTTTTTGGCAGACGCACGTTTAAAGCAAATGTGTCGTGGTTTCAAACGAGCACTCAATGTTAGAAATTCACCTTTTAAAGGTGAATAAGTTGAGAATGCGGGGTTTGAACCTCAACCCATGCATATATAATGCAATGTCTCTACTAACCGAGTTAACCTCCCAAGAAATTTTCTTTCCAATTTTCCATTATATAAACAATTTTATTTATAATTTAATCCTTCTTTATTTAATTAAGTAGTCAATTTTTTAAAAAATTTATATTTTTATATAAAATGATCTTAAATTTTAATGTAACATTTTTCGTCCAATTTTTTGCCATGAAACTCATTTATAAAGTGTGAGACTCATATTTATTTTATTTAATATGAGAGTGAATGTTAAAAAGAAAATGTTCATCGGTAAAATAAATTATTCCTTTTCATGCAAAATGATAAGGTCTTGCTGACGAGTGTCCTAAGATCACTTTTAAGAATATTCAATTAAAAAATTATTCATTGGAAAAACTTAATATTTCAATTTTCGATGCAATAAATGCACAAATTTCCATAAAAACTTACTATTTAAAGTCTTTAAAGAGTGCCCTTAAGATATTCGATAATCTTTCACAAAAGATAATATGAGTATATTCCTTGCCCTTATTGTACTATACTCCCTCCGTCCCAAATTATAAGCAAAAAAAATCATTTCACACTTATTAAGAAAACTAAAACATAGTAATTTGTAGTATAGTTTCTTGTGTTATCCTTGGAATAAGTTTCATAGAAAGATGTAAAAACAATTTTCATTGGTTATTAGTTATAGAGAAAATGAAAGAGAGAACAAAATGAATGCAATTTGCATCTAATTTCTCTTTGGAAAAGATGATTTTTTGAAATAACATAATTAAATATGATAACAATTGGTCTTTTTTGCTTAAAATTTGGGACAAAGAAAATGAGTTTTTTTTCTTATAATTTGGGACGGAGAGAGTATTTGCTAGCCCTTATTGTACCAGCACGTTTATTGTATGATCCATTGGATCACCAATCAAATTATTGAGCCAACGTACATATGTCAGACCTATTCAAATTTTGGTCGATCCATATTCCATTACAGCTCCCAAATGATTATTTTACCCATAATCTTGTACGGATATTTTTTTCTTAAACTTTTGTGACAATTTTTTTTTTTACCTATACAAATTACATAGCATGCATATATTGTCGGTATACAAATTATAGTTACAAATACAAATTTTGGCTACATTATAAAGAGAAGTGATATTTGTACAACTATTTTGTGACAGTTTTTAAACAATTTTCTCTCTCATAATTACATTAGGTTCTTACTCTCTCTTTTCCATTTTTTTCTCTATTGTTTTTGAACAATAAAAAGAAAAAAAAATATCACAAAAATTATCACCAAATAGTTGTACAAATATCATTATTCTTTCATAAACAAAAATGATTAGTCAACATCAAAAACTAACGGACACCAGATTTGTCAGAATGCATTTTTTTAATCATTTTTTCCGTCTCGGTATGCATATGCAAGCATGGTCTCTCTGCGTGGAGAGGTATATTGTATGGTACTACTGTGCATGAATTTTGTGAAACGTTTGAAGTTCGAACTTCAACCCGTACATATTATAATATATTGTTTCCATCAACTGAATTGTGTTTATGGAGACCGATAAATATCTTTTATGAGGCAAAAATTAGGTATATATTTTTATACATTTTAAAGCATAAAAAGGACCCGTACACATCTTTTTACGAGACAAAAATTAGGTACATATTTGTCACATTTTAAAGCATAAATTTTTTTTGGTTCACATTAAACGCATTTTCTATAAGTTTCTGTAGATACACATTATTTTTGGGTGAAAATGCATGTGCACATTATCTCTACTGTCTATTTCAATTATCAATATTGATATTGTTAAATTAAATGTTTTTATTTGGATTTGATTTTGAGATTGCACACTATATATATACTCCATCGGTCCCTTTTTATAGGAGTAATTTACAAAAATCACGTGTATTAAGAAAAGTTGTTGGAATAATAAAGTTGTCTCATATTGATGTGACTATTACTAGATTACCCTTAATTAAATATGTATTTAATGTTAACTTTTCATATACCAAGACAAATTGATAGTATTAATAAGGGGTATATTTGGAAAAAAGAGTAATCAATGCATCTAGGAATTTGTATATGATCTTATATTTAGGGACAAAACTTTTTTGTAAACTACTCCTATAAATAAGGACGGAGGAAGTAGTTGAAGTATGACTTATAAAAGATCAATTGATACTATCTATACTAACGGATGCATATTCATTTTGATAATCCAACAAATAAAAACTCTATAATTAAGCGTGTTTGAGTTGTAGTATTTTTTTTTTTGAAAAGAGACTTTAGAGTAATACTTGGATGGGTAAGCTTTTAAGAAATTTTTCATAAAGTGTTAGAGTGAGGACAAAACACGCTTAAAAGACTCAAGATCATTTGTGGGATTAGTCAGTAATCATAAAATCATTTTAGGATATCACAAATGATATCAACGTGTACCTCTTCCAATACGAGTGAGAATAAAAACACATTGAAAATACTTGATTTATAGGGCCAGTCCATAATCATAAAAGTAGTCACAGCCGTAGAAAGACAAATTAATCCTAGTAAAAAAAGTCTTCACGGTAACCTACAACGCATTTTTTATTTTTAAAAAAGGTGTACTACGAACTACAAATTTATGGTGCTCATTTAAAATAGAATAAAAATTGTGCACTGCAAACTACGGTAAACAATATGCATCACAAACATGTAATTTATGGTGTACAGTGAAATGTATAAAAAGATAAAAAAAAGCGACCGAGTATTTTTAAAATTTTGGTAAAATATGAGTATATTAAAAAGGTCTGGGAGTATATTTATCATGCACCTTTTTATAATGATATCGTTTGTTCATGTAAAGACCTCCACTAATTACTAGTACAAAAATATAATCCATTATGGGGACGGTACCCCAGAATGATGTTCAAATTCAGAAACCTTTTCTTTGGAAAATATGTGTGTTTCATGCAATAGCAATTAGCAATACAACCTGTCCATCTTTTATTTATTTATTTTGTGCAAACAATCTGTCCATCTTGACAATACCCAAATTATGCAGGGTTTTGCACATCAATGGATGTTGATGGTTGCTCTTTAGGCCTCATGTGTTGCTCAAAACAGGCAAGCAAAATACATTTTCAAAGATATTTTCTGATAGATAAAAAGAGTAAAAAAATACACCATAAAAAAATATGGTCTCATAAATTTGGAGGGCCTCACAACAACACGGGGGCCTAAACTCCAAAACTCATGGGAGCTTCTTTAGGCCCAAGTGTAAGGCCCGTACAGTGGTCCGGGATGTCCTATGCTTGGCCATTCTCTATTAACACTATGAGCTTGATTTTAAGTTTTTTTTTTGTTGAAAACTCGGTATCCGATCAAAGAATTGACTAATTTGAAGGGACCAATCTCACCGCCCACTTATGAGGCCTCATTTAAAACCATAGCAAAACTCTCTATGTAGCTTGGTTTTAAGTTATCTAAATATGTTGCACAAATATGAGGGTGTTATTTAGATACACAATAAACATGTTAGGATGTACATAGTGTGCTATTTAGATACACAAACATGTTGCACAAACACGAGGATCTTATTTAGATACACGAATATGAGGGGTTTTAAGTTAACACTGATACCATATAAAATACAATTAGGATGTACGTAGTGTCAGAACCAAGGAGAGAAAAACAAAAATTCAAAATTTTATATATGTGCGATATTGATGTCGGATTTTGTGTACGAGAAACATTTCTGCACAAATATATACCAATAGTGATTAGTGAACATGACTTTGGGTCCTCTATGGATGCTCCATTGTGCAGCAGAAGATTTAGAGAGAAATTTTATCTCATTAGGTCTAACTGTTCTCACTGCTGGTGCATCGTGTAGACTAGAGGATCAATTATAGTGAGTATGCTATAAATTTGAAAGAACAAAAAAGTATGAGGGTTCTATGCGACCTCTATTGCTTCTGCCACTAGATTTTGGTTGTAACATTTATCTATTGACTGAGTGTTAATCTCACAGTAATTGATCCTTAGCTGCAGAAGCAACATCGACAGTCGAGGATCTGAGCTAAAAATTTATTCATGATGATTGGAATTGAAGTGATAGAGATCATAAGTTCAAACTCGTCCCACTAACAAAATAACACCAACATTTGTGATTTAAAAAAAAATCATATATATTTAGTTTTATAAAAGATTCCTGTCAGTGAACCAAATATATTGTTCAAAAGAATCCTGTAATAGTGCTATTCAAGAGAATGTAGTTCCTAGGAATGCATTTACATAACCTGAAATAAACACTAATCAGACCAAACTTAATGTATATTTAGGTTTTGACCAAGAAGAAAAATTGCTTTATGATCACACAGAAGTAAATAGAAACAATCAAAACAAGATATGATAATGTCTAATTGCTTAAAATTCCAAATACATTCCCATATACTAGTAATTGTTTAACAAACAACGTGTGAAATAGCTAGTAGCATAACTGGATTCAATTGACAACAAAATCACCATCATCATTACACACAACAACATTTAAAGGGACAACTTTTCAATTTCTCCTATTGGTAAGTTCAGCTCCATTATTTCTCCATCAGTCACCAAGTCCTTTCCTCTACGCAAATTGTGAGTCCCAAAATTTATCGAAGAAAGAAATGAGCAACAACTGAAGTTCATACCTGGATATGAATATCTGCAAATTGATCCCAAATTTCCTGTATCAAAATTATAACCAACAACAGCTCCTGGAAGCTGCAAATATATGATCCGTGCTTGTTCACTATAAGAAATAGGTGCAATCTTATAAGGCTCCCATTCAAATAAAGCTTCACAAAAGTTGTAATGGTTCGAGACAAAAACATTATGCAGCACACTCTGGACTAATCTCCATCTAAATTTTTTGGAATCACAGAATGGCCCAAGATTATAATTCTCCTTCAGAAGTTCCCAAATGTGGAAACCATCAATATCAGTGTAACAATAGTAAACACGGTTTCCTGATTCGCACAAACATCGGCGATACATCATCGTTGATTGCCATGACCAGTCTTGAAAAGAATTAGGCATCTCAATTAGTTCACAGTAGTTTTCTTGGACATGATACACCAATAAGTATCCACCTATTTCCCAATGGATTGCACCATTTGAGTAAAGTGGAGGTGTAGAAAGTTCTTTAAACTCAAATTCTGGCAGAGAAGGCAAAGTTAAATTGATGGAATGGTTTTCCTTCTTCCATTTGTTATTGTCAGATGAGAAAATATGAAATTCTAGTCCATTGATCAATTTGGGAGATTTTGCCTCAATAAGCACAACCTTAAAATTGTTACTATCATTAGAGGCTAAACCAACTCTAATAACATGTCCTCGGATACAAGGTTGAGGGATCATAGTAGAGTGTTTTGTGAGAGGATTGAACACGTAGTAGCAGGATTCATCATTATTGTAACCATTCAAGAGAATCAAGCCCTTGGATGAAGCAAGTGTTTGCACAAAATTTTCAACTGAGAAGCTTAGGGAATCGTTAAGGAAAGTTCCACCTTTTTTTTCATTCTGATCAACATCTAAAAACAAAAACTGAGATGACCCATTTTCAAATTGATAGTGGCAAACAAGATCCACAATGCTATCATGAGAAGTGGTTGAAACAATTTGAGATTTCTTTTGTTCCATGTTCATTGATTCAAACTGGTGCTTTCAAAGACATGAAAGAATGATCTTAGTGCTTTTTCAATACATGTGAATATACATATGAATTTGGTTAATTGACTTGACTTTAGGATTGTGGAAATTCCTTGGAAAGTGTTCGGTAAAATCAAAGAAATAATAAATACTCCCTCCGGTTTTAATTATAAGAAAATTTTTTGAAAAAAATTTGGTCCTATTTATAAGAAAATGTCACAACTTTTAGGATGTAATTATTGTTTAAAATACTACTTTTTTATCTCTCATTTAATATTAGTGGATGTATTTAATGTTTCACAACTTTCTATAAGGACCGGAGGGAGTAGTCTATATGAAACAAATATTTTATCATTTTTCTCATCTATACAACTAAATAGGCAAATCTAAAACTGCAATTCAACATTGGAATAACAATAACAAGAAATTAAATATCAAGAACGCCAAGTTTAAACGTGAAAAACTTATCTTAAAGCCATCAAACACCGATTAAAACATAAACCCTAGCAACTCGACACCGATAATAATTTAAAAAAAGATTTAATTAAATGTAATCACATATTTTGTTGTCGGTATCAAACAGTGTATCATACATTGGACACACATTCCATTAGAAGTGTCGTTATGCTTAACAAACCCTAAAATGTAAAACTATTGCTAAAAAGAAAGCGAACGCGTCTCTTTTGCTTTTTGTGATCACCCTCGGCGCAACTCTTGGCTTGCTTCTTGCGCACGCTGCTGCGTCTTTCTAACGCGGAACTCTCGTTTTCTTTTGCGCTGATATAGAACTTGGTGTGGGCCCACCGAATATAAAGGAATGTTCCTAAGAACGTGGATTCCAAGAAACTTGTTGTGACCTTTGAAAATTTCCAAGTGAATTACAAGAAACTTTGGAAGACATTAACTAGAAAGTCTATCTAAATCTTCAGTGGAATGACAAAATGAAAATGGTGAACGGATAGTCTACCACTTTTTTTTACAAAAGATAATCTACCACTTTTAAACTCTAAAATTAATATATATTTCTATTAAAGATTAATTTTTTGTGCACTGACGATGTGATTTCTTTTTAGGGTCTTGTTAACTAGTGTCTCCGGGGCACTTTTTAAGAATTCTAAAAGAATAAATTATTTTATAAAAAAGTCAAATATTTCGATTTCCAATGCATTGATTGCACATATTTTTATAAAAAGTTACCATTTAAAGGTCTTAAAGAGTATCCCAGGGGCACTCGTTAACATTTCCCTTAATATTTAAATAATCTTGTGAAAAAAATTATCTTAAATACTCATTCCGTCCCAAATTATATGTGGCTTTAAAAAAAATTGTCTAACATTATATGTCGTTTTACAATATCAATGAAACATTAATGTTACATTTTCTATTATATCATTAACTATTTATTACTCTCTCTTCTTTCAATTCTTTCATTTATCTTTCACATATCATTTATTAAGGACAATTTTGTAAAACAACCCATAATATTTCTTTTCCACACAAAATTAATTATATTTTTTAATACGTGTGAAATGCCCAAAATATCGTATAATTTGAGACGGATGGAGTACAAGGGTATGTTGGAAAATTAAAATTAAAATTAAAAATTCTTTTGACCGGAAGATTAATCATATTTGAATATCATAAAACAACAATTTTTAATACGCTGAACAGTACTTCAGACGCTGACCTTCAAAAGCAACCTTCAGAAGGTGAAATGTTTAGACGCAGAACTTCAGACGCAGACCTTCAGAAGTACCTTCAGAAGCTGGTTTTCTGCGTTCTGTTTTTGTGCCTTGGAGCTGTTAATTTTCTCACATAATCTCTTGTAGATTTAATTGAAGAATTCTCCAAGCTGCGTTTCTAGAAGGAAGAATATTTGAGTGATATATTTTCTGAAGATTGGTTTCTTTTATTTGTGAATATATTTTCAAAGTAATCTTTGGAAAATATATTTCTGAAGAATAATTGCTTCTATATGTTTCTAAAAGAATTTTGGAAATATATCTTTGAAGATTATTTGGTTCAAGTTTTTGATGCTGCTGAAGACTATAAATAGAGGACGCTGCTATTGAAGAAACTCAACCAAAACCAATGCAAGTATTGATAGAGTCTTATTAGGTTTTGAGTCTGTTAGTTGTGAGCTTTGTGCTCTGTTTCTGTACACCACTCAATTGTTCAGAGTTGGTTTTTGTTTTATTGAGTTGTAATCACTTGAAGCTTTTAAGCAAAAGTGACTGTTTATGTATTTGGAGTGTGTCTCCTACTTAGTTGTTTGTTATTACAGTCTGATAATCACTGAGGCAGTGATTGACTGAGGGAAGTGAGATGGGATCTCAGGTCTAGGAGTTCCTAGGTTGAAGTCAATACGGGTAGTGATTAAGTGAGAAGACTGTGAAACAGGGGCTGTTCACATAGGACTTCGAATTGATACTATCATAGTGGATTTCCTTCCTGGCTTGGTAGCCTCCAGATGTAGGTGTGTTTGTCACCGAACTGGGTTAACAAATCACTTGTGCCTTTTACTTTCAGTCTGTTAATTTTGTATGTTATTATTTTGTTTCTGAGTTGTACTCTGTTCTACTCTGTCTTACCGTTCAGAATCAGCACCTGTCAGGAATTTCAATTGGCATCAGAGCAGGCACCCTGCCTGTTTTAGGGTGAGCTCCAGGGAAGATATTTTCTGGCAGAATGGAGAAAGAAGGAGGATTTGTGAACAGACCACCTCTGTTGGATGGTTCCAACTATGAATATTGGAAATCACGCACGAGTGCTTTCCTTAAATCCATAGATAGTAAGACCTGGAAAGCAGTTCTGAAAGGTTGGGAACATCTTGTTGTGCTAGACAAAGATGGTAAGAAGACAGCTGAATTAAAACCAGAGGAAGGTTGGTCCAAGGAAGAAGATGAATTAGCTCTTGGAAAGTCCAAAGCCTTGAATGCTTTATTCAATGGAGTGGACAAGAACATGTTCCGACTGATCAAGCAGTGCACTGTAGCTAAGGATGCCTGGGAGATTCTCAAAACTACTCATGAAGGCACATCCAAGGTAAAAATGTCCAGACTTCAACTTCTCACCACCAAGTTTGAAAATCTCAAAATGTTGGAGGATGAGAACATACAAGATTTTTACATGAATGTTCTGGATATGGCCAACTCTTTTGATTCTCTTGGAGAAAGAATGTCTGATGAGAAGCTTGTGAGAAAAATACTCAGGTCTCTTCCTAAGAGATTTGACATGAAGGTAACTGCCATTGAGGAAGCACATGACATCTCTAGTATGAAGGTTGAGGAATTGATAGGATCTCTTCAGAATTTTGAAATAGCCAGAACTGATAAGAAGGGGAAAGGTGTTGCTTTTGTAGCAGATGTTGATACTGTGGATGATGAAAGCACATCAGAAGCTCTTGTGATGCTTAGTAGACAATTTAATAAGATTCTGAAGCAGGTGTTAGCCCATATTTTTATGAGCTAAGAATATGCTCTAAATGTGCATTAAATGCTGAAGGGAATCTTGCAAAGATTCTGTTTAATCAAAGAACGAAAAGAGTCTTGGAAATTGTTCACAGGTTCGAATACAAGGCTAAGGCAAAGAAGGAGGACTTCGAACCAGAAGGCAGATCGAACAAGCGTATGATCGAATCGAAGCAACAAAGTTCTGGACTTAGCACAATTCTGACAAACTTTCACAACACTCAGTTCGACTTCGAAAGATGCAACCGTTCCAAGGAGCAGTTATGTGCATGCAGGGTGTACGTGGCAGGACATTTGGCAATCGTATAGTGTTCGACCGTTAGGGCAGTTTACTTTCGAAAGTCTATATATAGTAGTTTTTTAGTCAGAAAACTGGTCGCAATTCATTTATACAAAATCCTTGTAAACTCAAAGTACCCACGCTATCGAGAGAAACGAGTGAAATGGGATCCAAGTATGAATCTGTGAACCATCCTTTTATGTTAAGCATCTTTTACAATTCAATGCAATTTACCCTTTTCATGAAATGTATCTTTCCAGCATTCTAAATTTCATGCAAACTTTACTGCGTTTTCTTTAAATTCAGTTTTCTTCATCCGTTTCGATCGAAACAGTACTTTTTCTTATTAAAAGTTTATTTCCCTTGTTGCTTGTAATCCAAGTGACTTGTGCATTTAATTTCCCAAAACTACATTAAATGTCTATGCGTAATGGACATTCAAATAACTTAAAGAATTCAATCAAAGCACAATGCTCCTGAGATTCACTAGTTGGTCTCGCAAGCAATTAATCTAGACTAGCGGTTGTTTACCAAATTTGGGAGTAAACAAATTGGCACGCCCGGTGGGACTAGTGCTTTTAATTGAATCTTTTCTATCAAAAGTATTTTCGTTTGAATTTGCAAATTTTCATTTGTGCATTCTTTCTGGAAATTGTGTTAGTGCATGTTCTTGAGGAGTGGGAAAATACTCCCTGAAATGGTTAGACCACCACCCAGAAATACAAACACAAATAATATGGAAAATGCAAATGCGAATGATAACAATGTGCCAGCGCCTTCGAGCGCGCTGAACACTTCGAATGTGACTGGAGCGTCCATCTCCGCTCCCAGTTCTTCGACATTGGGCGTTACTATGCCTATCAGTGCATCAACAACGATGCCTTTTACCACTGCAGGCTCTGCAGTTTCGATACCCGAAAATTTAGGGAGCCAGCCATCCCCAGCAAGAGGAGGAGGCACAATAGGCTCTACGTTCAGTATGCCTTTTTCACAATATACGAATCAAGGCAACAGTAGGAATATGCCATATGGTATGCCTACAACGCTGATGCAAGGGTTGCAAACCAACCCTTCATTATATTCAGAAACTGTGCCTGGCGTCTATTCGCCTACAAACCAACGATTGGCCTCCAGTTCTGTTAATCGAAATGCAGTGCCACCACTAACTAATACATCCTTGATGTCTTTAAGGCAACAAATGGATGAAAGTAATCATGATATGGTTAATATGTTGACACAACAAATTGGTACAGTGTTTAATCCTTTGATACAAAATACTAACCAGTCTTATCAATTGTTAGCCACCCAGATGGGTAGGATGGCTGATTTCTTTGGGGCTCCACATGTCCCTAATCAACCAGTCCCTCAGATCCAGAATCTAGCACCCATACAAAACATCCAAGTACCAAATGATGCTATGGTGCCTATGCCCAATAACTTAGTGGTACAGCCTAATCAAGGACAATTACAAATGGGTCCAGTCGAACCATACGCCCAACCACAAGTACAACCACAAATCGAACCAAATCCAGGGATAGTCCTAGTAAATCGAAATCAAAATGCTGATGAAGTGGTTCGAAATATCCAACAAAATAATTTAGGGGCACAAAACAACATAGCAAATTTGGTCGAAGCTATCTTAGTCCAAAATGGTTTGAATGTAGGTTTACATAGACCAAATTTTGTTTCTGCCTTGTCAGAGTATGTGCTTCAGACTGAACTACCAAGGGGTTTCAAAATCCCAAAATTCACTAAGTTCGCTGGTGACACTAGCGAATCAACTGTTGAGCACATTGCAAGATTTCTGACAGAAGCAGGAGACATAGCAAATAATGAGAATTTAAGGATGAAGTATTTCCCAAATTCTTTAACAAAAAATGCCTTTACATGGTTTACAACCCTCCCCCCACATTCCATACATAATTGGAATCAATTAGAGAGAGTTTTCCATGAACAATTTTACATGGGACAATCAAAAATAAGCCTTAAAGAATTAGCAAGTGTTCGACGTAAAGCGCCTGAGTCCATTGATGATTATCTCAATAGATTTAGACTTTTAAAGGCAAGGTGCTTCACCCAAGTCCCTGAACATGAATTGGTCGAAATGGCTGCTGGTGGCCTAGACTATTCGATTAGAAAGAAATTAGACACTCAGTATTTGAGGGATATGGCTCAGTTGGCTGATAGAGTTCGACAAGTCGAACGGCTAAAAGCTGAAAAGGCTAGGAATTCTAAATTTCATAAGAGGGAAAAGGTTGCATATGTCGAAGCAAACGACAGTGACCAAGAGTTCGATGTCACTTATGAAGATGTCGAAGACAATGAGGTTGATCTAGCAGAATTAAAACCTGGACCTCCTTATGTCTGTAAACTCCTTAAACCTTCGAATGGGAAAAATCCTGTTGAGCCCAAAAATGATAAATTTGTGTCTAAAACTTATACATTTGACATAACCAAATGTGATGAAATATTTGATTTATTAGTTACAGATGGCCAGATTATTGTTCCTAAGGACTTAAAAGTACCCCCAATCGAACAACAGAAGAAAAGGGGTTATTGTAAATTTCATAATTTCCTTGGCCATAAAACCTCACGTTGTATTCTTTTCAGGGATCTGGTCCAAAAGGCTCTCAATGAGGGGAGACTCAAGTTTGGTGAGAAACCAAAGACAACTCAGGCAAATGTTGAGGCACCAAAAGCTGTTGAAACCCTCTATGCGGAACCTCAAGGAGTAATGATGGTCGAAGCCATGGAGGTGTCTGAAGTGAAAGTTCAAACCATACCTGAAGAAGACTACAACGAAAAGATGAAGGTGGTGTATCCTCAAACTGAAGAGGATCTGGTAGATTTTCTGAATAGATGCAAACTCGAAAACAAGAATGTAATGCTGTGTCCCCGCTGCAGTGCAGTGTGTGATAGAGAGGCTACTGAGGGCCTCATGAAGTACCAGGTTGTCAACAAGGGGGCAACGCAAAACCAGCGATTCGATAAAGGCAAGAGGACTATGGTACAGTCGAACAACGGCCAGAAATCTGGTCGAAAGACTACCTTCATTCCTCCTGGTTCGATTCCTGTAGAAAAATGGATGCACCAGGGGCTTATAAGGTTCAACAAAGGAACTATGGAGGTAGGTGGTTCCAGTGGAACGAAGCAAGTTGGCTCACAGGACGCTAATAAGTATTCTTACCGAAACAATTACAAGGGTAAGAATCCCATGACAAGGACCCAATGGCGCAGGTTTCAGCGTCAAAAGAAATTGGCCGAACAATGTCTGCAAACTGGCCAATACAAGGATGTGTCCAGGAGGCCTGCAAAAGAAAGACTCTTGCCTCCGGTAAATGAAGATAAGATGGAGGACGAGGATCTACTGGACTCTGAACCTGACTTCGACGTCATCTGCGTAGTGTCCATCTTGCCGTCTGAGTATGATGTCGAATCAGAAGTGACTGAGATCGAAAGTGAATTCGATCACCTTGATATGGCTGACCCAAAGCCTGTGTGTTACTATGTGATGAACAATGGCTGCATCGAGGAGCAACTGGCCTCTTTCGAAAGGCCAAGTCTTGGGATGAAAAGTCATCTCAAACCCCTTTTCATCAGAGCAAAGGTTGAGAACGTTGGGATCAACAAAGTGCTCATTGATGGGGGAGCAGCTGTCAACTTGATGCCTCAATCTACGCTTTACAGGATTGGGAAGTATGACAGCGATCTATCTGCCCACAATATTGTGCTTTCTAATTATGAAGGCAAAACTGGCTATTCGATGGGAGCCATACAAGTTGATGTTGCTGTGGGCAGCATAGTACGACCAACTCTTTTCCTCGTGGTTCAATCCAAGGCTAACTATAACTTGTTGTTAGGAAGGGAATGGATCCACGGAGTTGGGGCAGTACCATCCACTCTCCACCAGAAACTGATTGTTTGGAGGGAAGATGGGATCGTTGAAAACATAGAGGCAGATCAAAGCTTCTATAAGTCAGAGGTTGACGTTGTCACCCCACAAACCTTTGACAAAAATTTGGCTAATATAGCACCTTGTGGTGACAAGGATTCTGCTTTTGTGCCAAGTGACAATGTCATTCATTCTGTCAAGCTCCACCCTGCCCATGGCTTTATATGGGAAAGAGAAGAAATTAATGATGTTTCTTCTGAAGATGGAGTCATTCCACCAACTGGGTGGAATATACGTGAGAATTACTATGACTGAGGCCACTGCATGGGCCAGGATTACGGCTTATATGGCCGAAAATAGATTAAATACGGCCCTTGAGGCTGAGTTTCAACAAAATATGGCAGTAGAAGCCAAGATCGAAGATCTGGAAGTCAAAGGAACAAAGGATCGAAGACTTGACTGCATCTATGATGATGAGCCGCTGGGGTTCGAGAAGGATCCTATAAGCGAGGCGCCAAAAATGCAAGCACAAGATCCTTTGGAGGAGATCGATATTGGAGATGGCTCGATTAAAAGGCCAACTTATATCAGCGCCAATATCACTTCAAGTCTAAAAGAAAAGTTGGTGTTGCTTCTTAAGGAGTTTAAAGACTGCTTTGCATGGGATTACAACGAAATGCCTGGGTTAAGCAGAGAGATGGTCGAACTGAAGTTACCTATTAAAGAAGGAAAGAGGCCAGTGAAACAACTACCAAGAAGGTTCGCACCAGAAATTATGTCCAAGATCAAGGATGAGATCGAAAGGCTGCTGAGGTGTAAATTCATCAGATCTGCCAGGTATGTCGAATGGTTAGCAAATATAGTCCCTGTTATTAAAAAGAATGGAACTCTTAGAGTATGCATAGATTTTAGGGATTTAAATAACGCTACACCTAAAGATGAATATGCTATGCCAGTAGCAGAAATGTTAGTAGATTCAGCAGCTGGTTTCGAATTTCTGAGTATGTTAGATGGTTATTCTGGTTATAACCAAATATTTATTGCTGAAAATGATGTGTCAAAAACAGCATTTCGATGCCCTGGTGCGTTAGGCACTTATGAATGGGTTGTCATGCCTTTTGGCTTGAAAAATGCTGGGGCCACTTATCAAAGGGCCATGAATTCTATGTTCCATGATTTTATAGACACATTCATGCAAGTTTATATAGATGATATAGTCATCAAATCTTCGTCCGAAGATAGCCATTTGGATTATCTGAGGCAGTCTTTCGAACGGATGAGGAAACATGGATTAAAAATGAATCCATTAAAGTGTGCTTTTTGTGTGCATGCAGGAGATTTCCTTGGTTTTGTGGTGCATAAAAAAGGCATCGAAATAAACCAGAACAAGACGAAGGCTATTCTTGAGACAAAGCCTCCTTCGACCAAGAAACAGCTTCAATCCTTGTTAGGAAAAATCAACTTCTTGAGAAGATTCATTTCGAATTTAAGTGGCAAAGCTCAAGCTTTTTCGCCATTGCTTCGACTCAAGAAAGATGAACCATTCAAATGGGATGAGGAGCATCAAAAGGCTTTCGATGAAATTAAAGAGTATTTGATTAAGCCTCCAGTACTAATGCCTCCGAGTCAAAGTAAAGATATGAAGTTGTACATTGCTGCGTCTGACAATACCATTGGGAGCATGTTGGCTCAGGAAGATGAAAATGGCGTGGAGCATGCAATTTATTATCTTAGTCGTGTATTAAATGATGCAGAGACTAGATATACTGCCATAGAAAAACTTTGTCTTTGTTTGTATTTCTCTTGTAGTAAACTTAAGCAATATATAAAGCCTGTTGATGTCTATGTGTATTCTCATTATGATATTATTAAACACATGTTATCGAAGCCTATTTTACACAGTAGAATTGGGAAGTGGGCTTTAGCATTAACAGAATATTCTTTAACTTACAAGCCCTTGAAATCGGTTAAGGGTCAAATTGTGGCAGATTTTATTGTAGATCACTCAGTGGTCGAAATGTCTCAGGACTATGTAGATACTGAACCTTGGGTTTTGTATTTCGATGGTTCTAAACATAAACATGGAACTGGGATTGGAATCTTAATAATATCTCCCACAAAAGTCCCAACTAAGTTTAAATATAAAGTTAAAGGTCTTTGCTCAAATAATGAGGCTGAATATGAAGCTTTAATCACAGGCCTTGAAATTTAAAAAAAAAAAAAAAAAAAAAAAAAAAAAAAAAAAATCTGTCAAATCAGAATCACTTCGACTTCCCAGTGTGACACGTGTCCCACTTTTCCCTAGAAAATTGGAAGTCATGATGATAGTGGGAATCGAGATGACAGTTACACAGTGAAGCGTGCCATCATGACGCCGTTTCAGTAAAACGTGCCATCATGACGTCAGTAAACGTGGCTCTTTAGTTTTCAAGAAATGGCGCCATAAACTTGTTTCAAAGGAAAACAACCGTTTCAGTTTCGTTAGTCGAAACTTGTATTTTTCTCATTCGACGCGTAAGGTTACAGTGTCGAAGTTTCATTGTTCGAATCAAATTTGGAGATAGAAAGCAATAGGAAATAAAAAAGGCATTAGATTGCATTAAAAATCGAAGCCAAAATTAGGCATATTACATCAAAGATGTCGAAACATAAGGACATCGAAGATATTGATCAATATCCAAAATACATCAAAAATTATCCTAAATGCCTAAGGAACCTAGAAGCCTTCGATCTCCAAGAAGTGAAATTCATGCAGGAACCATTTAACTTCTAGGTCGAGACGACAGTAGAGGCAGAGTTCAGTCCCATAGTACTCATTGTCCGAACCAGGTAAAGGCCAGAAAATCCCAGGTCTTCTCCCATGTCCTTTGCATTCCCCTGAAGCAATGCAGGTGAAACGAATGACCAAACCTGGAGGTAGAGGCCTAACACCACGATGAGGTCTGTGTGGCAAGAAGTAGGGAAAACCTGGTCCTCCACAAGTCGATCTTCTGCATTCTGCTAGCATTTGACGATCGAAGAGATCTTTGAAAATGGGAAAAACTTCCTCCATTGAGAATCCATCTTTTGAAAGGATTTTCAATATCATCAGTAAGTATTTTGCCCCTTCCACGCCATGGGAAGCTGCTTTGCGCAAAATATGGAGGATGCTATTCAAGTTATTAGGTTCCTCATAAAGAAGTCTTGCTGCCTCCACTAGGCTGAACGATTCATGACCACTTTGGATCATTCGACGCATGAAAGCAAGTTTTTCAGTAGAAGGAAAATGGTCATAAAAATACCACACGCAGCTACGAGGCAAAGCCCTAAAAACCGTCTTCTTGTTCGCCAATCGACGATGATTAACGGAAGTTGCTTTAAAGTTAAGTAAGTTTCGAGTACCAGTTGCTGCTACTTTTTTGGTAATGGTGATTAGTAAATCTTCTGAAAGTTTCTCCATGATAGAAGAAGGAAGTTGATTTTTCTAGAGAGTAGGTTTTTCTGGAAGCGAAATGACAATGGGAG
Source organism: Medicago ruthenica (assembly GCA_018208015.1). Lineage (NCBI taxonomy): Eukaryota > Viridiplantae > Streptophyta > Magnoliopsida > Fabales > Fabaceae > Medicago > Medicago ruthenica. The sequence continues at coordinate 50,313,728 of CM031373.1, read as the reverse complement.
AAGTGGAAAGTAGGTTTTATACTCATTACTGAAGGGAAACTGAAAAGACGTGCTTGAAGAAGTTGAAAAATTCAACCACGTGGCAAGAGGAGAACTGAAGGGTCTCTGAACTAAGCCGTCAGTTACTTTTTCTAGGAGCCAAAAAGTCTCCGAAAATAGTGTTGTAATGATAACTGCTTTGGTAACTGCTCGAGGTAAATGACGTCATCATTTAGGAAGATGTAAAGTTTCCATCGAAGGTTACAGTTTTTTCAACATATAGGAAAAAGAAAAAATGTCAACTTCTTCTCTTCCTTCGATCACGAATCGAAGCAGACATTTTTTGGGGGCAATTTGTTAGCCCATATTTTTTATGAGCTAAGAATATGCTCTAAATGTGCATTAAAATGCTGAAGGGAATCTTGCAAAGATTCTGTTTAATCAAAGAACGAAAAGAGTCTTGGAAATTGTTCACAGGTTCGAATACAAGGCTAAGGCAAAGAAGGAGGACTTCGAACCAGAAGGCAGATCGAACAAGCGTATGATCGAATCGAAGCAACAAAGTTCTGGACTTAGCACAATTCTGACAAACTTTCACAAACACTCAGTTCGACTTCGAAAGATGCAACCGTTCCAAGGAGCAGTTATGTGCATGCAGGGGTGTACGTGGCAGGACATTTGGGCAATCGTATAGTGTTCGACCGTTAGGGCAGTTTACTTTCGAAAGTCTATATATAGTAGTTTTTTAGTCAGAAAACTGGTCGCAATTCATTTATACAAAATCTTGTAAACTCAAAGTAACCCACGCTATCGAGAGAAACGAGTGAATAATGGATCCAAGTATGAATCTGTGAACCATCCTTTTATGTTAAGCATCTTTTACAATTCAATGCAATTTAACCCTTTTCATGAAATGTATCTTTCCAGCATTCTAAATTTCATGCAAACTTTACTGTGCGTTTTCTTTAAATTCAGTTTTCTTCAATCCGTTCGATCGAAACAGTACTTTTTCTTATTAAAGTTTATTTCCCTTGTTGCTTGTAATCCAAGTGACTTGTGCATTAATTCCCAAAACTACATTAAATGTCTATGCGTAATGGACATTCAAATAACTTAAAAGAATTCAATCAAAGCACAATGCTCCTGAGATTCACTAGTTGGTCTCGCAAGCAATTAATCTAGACTAGCGGTTCTGTTTACCAATTTGGGAGAGTAAACAGCCACAGACCAAAATCGTTCACTCCGGTGAACTTTTCAATCTCATACTTTGTTGAAGGCATCTTCTCCACGCTCACCGCACCAATTTGATGTGAAAAACGATGTCAAGAACAAAGTATAAACTGATTCTCCGGTGATTAAGAAACACAAGGGTAAGGGAAAAGAATGAAAAACAAGAAGAACAACAAGGATTGGTTATAACTGCTATTCTTTACTTTCTCTTTGAAACAAGATTACAAGTGTTACAAGAATAACAAATAACCCTCTCACCCTAAATTAGGATTAGCCGTCATATTAGTGATGAGAGACTAGTATGCTATTTATAATAAACCTAACATACTAACTAATGGCCTTTTTCACAATTACCCATTACAAGCTAACTTAAACAATTGGACATAACAAACAGGCCCAATTCGATATGCTAACAAACCTAGCAATATCCACTAATGCATGTTAGAACAACTTCGACTACAACACGCATTACTTCGACAGCAGCATGCGAACAATCTTTCGACCTCATGCTTATTCCCTGTCGAACCTGAAGCTACCCTAGAGTTCGTTCCAATATCTCACACCTGTAATGTAATTATAAAATCCCAATTTAAAGGAACTCAAATAAAACCAACAAATATTAAGGAAATTCAACATATAGCTTTCCTCTTATACGGCTCCTATTGATGGCCTTAAATTTCTCAATAATTAATTTAGTGCATCTATGTTTTTGCTTAACCAGTACCCCTAAGGCACTTGTTAGCATTTTCCAATACTAGCTATTAAAAAGAGAGTAGGATAATTACCAAAAAGAAAATATAAAGTAATAGAAAAATGTGAGAGGCTTACTAAGTAGTCCTGCTGCGGTTGATCGCCATCAACCAATGGAATGTGTAGTAGTTGCAGTACTCCCGAGTTTGTGTCTGAATTTATTACCATGACAACGTACATGAGTCCAACAGAAAATACTGCATTTGATATGTTCCAATTCTGTTTGTGCCTTGGAACCACAATTGGAAGTTGAAGATGATCCCTTCACACACGAAGACATGGAATGATAACATTCTCGAAAAATACCAATGAAATTTGGCAAATGATTGAGCTGCAAATGTGTTACTGAACCAAGTTCCACATGTTGTTCAAATATGTATTTCAATCCATCACATCTTTTAATTGTGACATCTTTCAGTATCGGAAGGTCTTGAGGAGAGAGGAAAGGAAGTATATATTCTAATAAGGGACATCCCTCAATATACAGAAATTTTAGTTTTGGAAACATAGAGCCATGACTCTTGTTATCATTATCATCGTCATCTATTTCTTCTCTTGATTCCAACTCTCTTCTTTCATCTTCTATTATGTTTTCCAGTCCCTCGCAATTTTCTATGTGCAATGTCTCTAGTAGCACCAGGCTTCCAGAAGTCGAAAGTTGAAACAGGGAAACTAACATCGGGCAATTCAGTAGAATGATGGTCTTAAGATTGCAGAGGTCTAGCTTGCATTTAAACAAACTGCGCAAACGTTCACATTGCTTGATTGATAGCTTCTCTAAATTCTTCAAAGAGTCAAAGGAAATGGGACCAATGAATATTTCTTCCAAATCTTCCATTCTTTCCAGTTCTAGTACAACCAACTTGGACAAGACATTTGGGACTTTCTTTTTTCTTTTTTTTTGATAAGCAGACATTTGGGACTTGAGAACCAATATTGTCAATGAGGCATTCTAACTTTGAAATCAAATTCAAACGAAGCTCAACGATATCATTCATACCTAGTTCTATAGGAACAATCTCAGGCATGAGATTTCTCCATCCCCCCTTCATTCCATTTAGCCAAAGAAACTCTGCTGTTTGCATACAGTACTTGAATGTTTCTTTTGAAAAAAACATTCATGACCCCTCATATCAAAAAACACAAATTTTGATAGTGAATCATTCTGTTCACAACAACACCCTTTATAGATACGATACCTTTGCAACTCAGGTAAGGTTATTTCTTGACAAAAACCATTAAAACTATTTTCGAAATGCAACTCTTCAAGTGAACAACATCTTTCAATAATGTCAAATGGATTATTCATTCTAATTACACAACTTAGCAAGAACAGCAATTTCAATTTCTGCAGTTTTGCAATTTCGCTTGGCAATTCATTGATTGTGCAATTAATCAAATCAAGAGTCTCAAGACTAGGCAAGTTCCCCAAAGCAGAGATGTCACCTAAATTGACAGTTTCGATCAATATAGATCGAATATTCGTCAATGACTGAATTGAATGTGCTAATGATAGAGGTAGTTTGTGATGACATGCAAAATACAAAACTCGAAGCTTGGCAAGATTTTCAAAGAAAGAATTTGGGACTTCCATACATTGACAACATGGACATCCATCCTGCGAAGATAATTAAAGTCTCAAGTTTAGAACCATCAAACTTACAGAAAAACACTATCCTTGTCATCCCCCCTTTACATAATAATGTCTAATACTGTCTCCCTTTCAATCATTGACTTTTTCAATTTTATTCAGACAAAATTTACTGCTCGAAACTCTTTGTTCCCTATCCATTGAGCCGCATCACGAACCCAATCATGCATTTTACAATTCTTTCATTGACCTCCAACAATAACAAGAATCAATGAGTTATTTTTGGCTACAACTACTTGGTTTCGAGCATCGTTGTAGCTGCAATAATCATCCCTAAAAATACCCATTCCAATGCAAATTCTGACAAGATTTTCAACAGGAATTTGTACATCTTCTTGGAACAACGAGCATAAGAGGAACATCCCTTGGCTTTTTCATCCTTCAAATAATCATAGCTAAACTTTAAACATTTATATAACTTCAACCATATCATCAATCAACATCATCCATGGATACAGGCTTCTTCAAGGATTTTAATATCACATCCCACTCATGCACTCGATCTTGTTGGGCCCTTTAAACAGCTAGCGATAACTGCAATTGCAACTGGTAATTGTTTGCATTCCTTTGCAATTTACGTCCCTTACCGATCAATGTTTTTGAGGAGCTACTGCATATACCAGCATACATTTTGAACATGATCCATGCGTCTTCTTCCAACAAAAGATCCAGTTCAAATTCTCTTATCACAATCCATTTGTTGAATGTTTGTTTACTACGCGAGGTTACAAGAACCCTGCAACCTTTGTGATTGTCTTGGTCGGGAATCCCTATTGCATCAAAATCAAGAGGTGGATCTCGATCCCACACATCATCCATTATCAAAAGAATTTTTTCACCATTCGTTAATCTGCTCCATAGTTTTTTGGGTCGGTCTGATTCATTACAATCCTCCCAAATCAATCCTAAAGGTCCAGCAATGTCATCTTGAATCTTTTTTATATCAGGTGTAAATGACACTGTTGTATCAATGACATGAGCGAATTGTTCATATTGCTTTAGTTCTTACCCACTTCTTTGGCCAGTGTAGTTTTCCCGGTGCCTCCCATCCCGTGCAATCCAGTTATATAGTTGCTGTCATCTTTTAGTGCATCCAACAATTCTTTGTACTTTGACTCTCTACTTTTAAAAGATATGTAATTTCGGGATGAATAGCGTTCAACATCTGGAAGACGGCGAGGGACTTCAATATTTTCAAGTTTCTCTCCCTTTTCTATTAGTCGTTTAATCTCCTCCAAGTTATTTGCCAACTCCTTTCCCCTTTTATATCGCCATATGCAATCAGAACAAAATCCAAAAAAAGCATGTTTGTTTTGTTTTGATGTCCACTTTATTGAGCTTATCAATTTCTTCTTCCCAAAAAACATTAGCTTGAATATCTTTATCTTTTCCCATTGCCACTTTGACACGTTGCCCCATAGTTACCCTTTCTTGCCCCAACCTAGACCTTGCTTCTTCGAAATCCTTAACGATGCATGTAAAGCAAAATACATGACGTGCTTCTGTTATTGCCCTATTTATCATTCTTTCCACATATTGCTTCACTAAATCACCCAGAAAACTCACCATCTAAATCATTTTCAATAAAACAAAGTTAGGCATTTATATAAATGTTTGCCAACTTCAAATGGACATGATTTATTTTCGACATGATAGGATCCTAATCTGCTTAATAGACTGGTTTGTTTGTTTGTTTGTTTGTTTGTATTTAGTTGATTCAGCAACCAACGGTTTTTGCTTTTTGTGGATGCTAGTTCAATTGTTTCCTTCATGGGTTAACTGATTAATTAGGAGCTATGTAAAGAAACAAAAATATATGAAATTCAAGAGAAACTTACGAATATTTGGATTTTCAACGCTCCATTCTGATTTACCTTTGTTTTCAAGCTTTGACATGGCTATGGAAGCAAGGCTACACTCCTAATGCTTTTCTTTGGTAACCAGTGTGTTGGAGTAACTGGTTCTTATTCATGATTCATGAACGAACATGTAATATCCCGCTCATGACTCGAATAATTATCAGTGACGAGACGTCGTATCAGAGATATTTTAATGAAGGGCAATTCGGTAATTACCGCTTATGGGCTTTTATATATGGCAAGAGCCATTATTTACTTCATTCTTCATCCTTCTTCCTCTCTCTAACATCAATCCTCTCCCATCTCTCTAAACCTCACGCCATCCTCTCCCCCTCCTCACTTCCATCTTCATTTAATCATCCTCCCATATGGTCAAGTACATGGGCAAGCACACTTTTGGGAGTTTTGAGACAAGAAAAGCTAAGGAAAACAAGGAAGAAAAGAAGGGAATGGATCTAGGGTTTGAATAAGCTTGCCAAGAATCAAGAGGAAAGAAGATGAATCAAGCTAGGGTTTTGGAGTGGAAGCTTGGCAAGGAATCAAAGCAAGCAATTGAGGTGAGCTCCCTATGATTTTACCCTTATTGGGAAATTTTGAGAGGTGAAGGAAAATTGAATGATTAGGTTCAATTCTTGTATGTTAGTTTCCCTTTTGTTAATACTTGATATACTATGATCTTCCTAGTTTAAAACCCTTTCAATTGATGTATATTGACTTGTTGGTGCTGTGATTTTGTTTAAATTCGTGTTTGAACTTGCTGGGAAAGCTACAGGGCCTGGCAACACTGGGTTTGTCGTGCCACGACAGAACCTGTCGTGCCATGATCATATGGATCAGCACATCCATCGTGCCACGACAAGAAGCCATCGTGCCACGAAAAATCCAGGGAGCCACCCTATTTTTTTGAAATGTGTTTTACGGCCAGAAAACCATCCTCACAGCGCCAGAACAACTTTGTACATTTAGAAATGGAAGAAAATGTCATAGACTTATCTTGTATTAACTTGAGAGTGGGGATCGATATTTCAAACATCATTGAAGTTTAATTTATATAAGAATCAATATCAATTATGACAATGGGTAGAGATTACCTATAGGCTTCAAGTAAGCTAAGGGGCCTAGTTGGCAATGAATAAGTAAGTGGGATCGTAAGTCCATAAGTATGACATATGATAACGATATGTCTAGATCCTTTGATAGGATAGCAAGATGATGTACTCAATTAAGTGTACAATGTACAAGGAATATTTCATGTTCAAGGCCTCAGATAGGCTTAAGGGGGTTCAGATACCCAATAATGATTAGGTGGCTTATGAGAACGATAAGCTTAGAACCTTATATTATAAGTTAAGTATCACATGATTAATTACGTGATGAATACATCAGATATGCATATGTTCAGAATGATGTATCAGATATACACATGTAAGTTAAGAATTATATTATATTATAAGATTATGTTAACGTGTTCATCAGATTCGGGATTATGCCGGATGGGATTTCTCCAGAAGGGCTATCCACACGTATGTTTAAGATTAAGCATGTTCAGCAGACTCCGGGATACGCCGGATGAGACTTCTCCGAGAGGGTTGTCTACATGCAAGTTAAGTTGTGTTCAGCAGACTCCGGGATACGCCGGATGGGACTTCTTCGAGAGAGTTGTCCACACAACGATAAGAGGAGTCCGGTGATTAGCCTCAGATAAGAATTTTCACCGGTTATCAGGGGAATGTGCTTCGGGGTTACTCCACTCGGGGGCATTCCGTAAAATGAACTCAGATAACAATGTTTGTTCAACGCTAACGTCTAACTTTATGTTATAAGTAAGATGAATATGTATATGTATTTATTACATAAGTTTATGACAATATAGTCATCAGATAATAGTTATCAGAAAGTGATCATAAGATGTCCCCAGATCACTAAATATGAGAATATGATGAAGTAGTCACCAGTTATCAGGCAGTGATCTTAGGTCTCCCCTTGATCACTAGTTTAGCAGGATGTAGTTTAGTTTTTATGACTACACAGTTTAGCAGGAACAGGGAGGTAACCCTTTATGGGTAAGGTTAAAGCTTGGCGATCATAAGTATCCCCAAGATTGCCAAAAGTAGGCACGGCAACCCTAGGTTCCCCGTGGTTGCCAACAGTAGGTTGGGTGGAGCTCACTGAGACATTATGTCTCATCCCACTCCTTCTGGTGCAGGTTTACAGGTTAGCAAGAGGTTCATGAAGATGTTTTTTAGGAGGACGCTGGATGGAGTGCAGTTGCTCGTCATGTACTAGCTCAGGAGTTATCAGTCTTTGTATAAGTAATTACAGTGGTACTTGAACAGTTGTAAATGAGTAAATTTGTATTCATTCAGCTGAGTTGTATATTATTATTATTATTATTATTGAAAATTTGATGTATCCAGTATCAATTTAATGCACATGCTAATATTCTAGATAAAATTAGTATGGGTGTTACAATTGGTATCAGAGCAGGTCGATTCAGACTGTGCCATGGGTCATTAAAGATTCAATAAAAGTAGTGGGACCATTGGGTTCCGGATATTGTTCTAAGGGTCACATCTAGTTGAGCCTGATCAACTCAATCTAGTATATGACAGTTAGGACAAATGTCTGAGAGCTGAATGTGACCAAGGAGGAATGAAGCGTATGAAGAGCGTTGTTTAAGATGTCATATTTTAAGACAAGAATTGGCGAAGAAGTATTCAATGCCAAGTAGTGGTTTTCAAACTGTAAAGTAACAGAGCCTGTTAATGGCCGAGTATCAAGAATACTAAAGATATTTAAGAATAAGGTGGAGTACCTTAAAACAGATGGACGCGTCATTGAGAAATGTCTCGTCTGAGGAGACATAAGGAGTAAAGAATTAGGGTGAGATTTTAGAGACCGAAGTTAACTCGGAAAGACTATGAGTATGAATCCTTATGGAATACTCTGAGGAATGATTTGCAACCCAGGAACTAAGATTTTGAGGTTAAAATGCAAGTTTCAGGATTCTGAGTTCTGCTACGAACGCAGAGCGACCAGGACTTTGCTCTGCGAAGCTTCAAACTCAGAAACAGGTTACAGTTTCACCCTTCAGACCCAGGAACTCATAATGAGAATTATCAGTTGATTACTGGAACCTATAGACTGCCAGCAAGGATAGAGTGTGTAAGAATCGGAGGACTCGCACACTCGAACCGGATGAGAATTTAATATCCAACAGTTAAGAGACTTATTTATGGATTAAGCGAAATATTGGACAGATGAAACAGATTACCTTCCTTTATTATGAGTTATCAAGGTGCCTTGTATGAGAAACGCAAGCTTAGCGTTAAGTGAAGGAAATCCCTGGTAAGAGTATGAAGTAAAGATTGAATTGTATGTTGTCTGATTATAGTAGATCGGTTTTGAAGAATAATCAGAAATTAGCCAAGAACTATTGTGAGGCTCTAGCATTAGGAAGATCGTCACTAACACACGAGTTAAAGTTAAGGTTGTGGTTAATGTTAAGGAGTTCTATGTTTTCATTTGATGGATTCCCTAAACAAGTATCCTGGAAAGCCGACAGAGATCACCTTATGTTTGTATGCTTTCTAGATGGTGGAAATACAGACCTTGGATTGCTCGAAACCATATGAAGAGGGCCACGATCGATAAAACCTATGGAGAATTATTCAGATAATAAGATTAGATTTGAATTGTGGGCACAATAACAAGTTATTAGAGGGATCCAATAGGAAATGTTAAGTGTTGAAATTTAAGATCAATTAATCGGGTACTCGAAGAGGCGTAACATATGTTTGGGCTTATAGGAGAGTTGGTTAAAGTTTGAATCTTATCCAGACGAATTGTTTCCGAAGAAACTCGAGGAGTAACAAAGAGATATGGTAAAGTTATGTGGACCTAAGTTGTCTTGGAGAAGGTTATGGATGTGAAATCCTTACGGATAATTATAGAACGAGACTCGATTCATTAGTGGATTCAGTATATGAATGTCGCGGTGATTTTCGGAGATCAAGCTATTGATTAGCGTTGACTCACTAATTAATTTCACCACCGATCTTTTATTTTTCCGAGGAAAAGGGAGAAAGTTCGAAAAACCCTATTTTTTAGAGATCAAAGGTCCGGGGGTTGATTACGCAAAGGGAAGGTATTAGCACCCTAAACGTCTATAGTACTCTATAGGAACCTCTTGTTTTTAATTATCTTTATGCTAAATTGATTATTTGTTTGTAAATAAAGGCTTAAGTGTAAAAAGATTAAAGTGATGAGTTTAAAAAAGAAAGAAAAATGTTTTTTGTTATTTTGTTGATTTTTGTTTGGTTGGTTTGGAAGGACAAGGTCCTTTGCCTACATACCCAAATGGGATCAAAACCGATGTAGTTCGGGGGTAAAAAGCCGAGTGATTTGTTATGTTGATTTTAAAGTTTGAAAATGTTTTTGAGAAAGATAAGAGGCCGAAATGGCATAGAAGGATAAAGATGTGAGTTTGATTGATTTTAATTTGAAAAAAAGATTTGAAATAATTAAGATTGATTGAAATTGTTTTTGAAGAAAAAGTAGGAATTAATTTACTTGAAAAATGAAATTTGAGTGAGAAAAGATTTTTTTTGCTTTTGTTATTTGAAATGTTTTTTGATTTTTGATTAAGTTAATTAACAAAAATAAACTAAGTGGTAGTCGACATAAACTAAGCGCGAGGGTTTTCTCACAAAGATGTTAAATCAAAGTGAGAGCCCATTTTCCTCGGATACATTCGTTATTTTTGCGTTTTATCATTTTTTGACATAAACCGGAATAAATAAATGTGTGTGTCAGTGCAATATTCTCATTTATATTTACATTGTCCCTAAATACATTCTAAGTATCAACAATGAAATAAAAACAATAAAGCAATAAATAAAGAAAAATAAATTGCAAGTGCCATAAAAATAAATAATATGCAAAATAAACAAAATAAATAAAAAATGCATGAAATGGATTTTTTTACATTAAGCAAACATGCTGCATGAAATTAAAAAGAAAATAAAAATGCATGAAATGTTGGACATAACATAAATATGTTGCATTGGAATAAAAAAAATAAAGATGTATGATGTACAAGACATTAAATAAATATGTTGCATAAATAAATAAAAGAAAATAACAAATGCATGAAAATAAAAAGAAAAAAAATAGAAATAATAATAATATGCATGAGATACTAAAATATAGAAGCTATGAAATAACATGCATGAGGATGGATGGAAATTAAAAAAAATAAAAAGCAAGAAGTAATAAAAAGAAAGAAAATAAAAATAGAGAAGGAAGGGGGGGTGCTGGAAGTGAAAAATAAATCAGATTGAAAGAAAAAGGCCCAAAATGTATTGGGCCTGCGTAAATTAATCTGGGCCGTCTGATTAATCAGACGGCCCTGATAAGATCACAGGGTAAAGAAAGCAGGGCCATACGATTGAAAATCAAAGGACCTGGAGGGCGTGGGTGTACGCTAACACGTACACCCTGCCACACTGAATCAGGGAGGGGTATTTAAACCTCTCCCTTCACAATTTTCATCATTTCTCACATTCATTCTCTCTCCTTCTTTTCTTCTCCCAACCGTTCTCTCTCTAGCTCTCTCATCTCTCTCACTTTGCTTCGCCGCCGGTGAGGGTTCCGGCGTGGTGGCCGCCGGCCCACGCGGCGGCACCACCCGCGCCGGAAGAGAAAACCCTCTCTTTTTTCCAAAATTTTTAGAGCTTTCAAACCCTCTTCTCCTTCCCTACCCGAATCCACACTCAAAAATCTCAAAAAAATTCTCAAACGCTCTAGATCTACAAAAGAAAGAAAAAATAAAGGCTACCTTCTTCCTTTTCTTTGTGTTTTATTTCGGTTCTGTGCTTCTTTCTTTGTTGTGACCGTGTGTGTGTGTTCTTGCTGCGTGTCTGTGTGTGGTTAGGGCGCTAGGCCGTTTGTGTGTGCGTGAGTTTGTGTTATTGGGCGTGTGTAGTGTGTTGAGTTTAGGCAGCTGGGTTGTGTGGTGTGTGGTATGGGTTTTTAGTGCTTGTTTTGTGTTTGGGTGTATGTGGGTTTGTGAAGCTTTGCTGGGTTGCTTTTATTGTGTGTTTGGGGTTTGTGAAGGGTTAGTGTGTAGGGCGTGAGTTGGGATGTGTTGTGGCTAGGTTGCTTGCTGTGCGTGTTTGTGTGGGGGATTGAGTGAAACGTGTTGTGGGAATGGTGCTGGGCCGTACGGTTTAGGTGTTAGGAGTTTGGGGCGTGTGGCTGGTACTGTTAGGAGTGGTATATTGAGTTGTGTTTTTGTGTTGGGTTGTGATGAGTTAGGGTGTGTTGGCCGAAAAAAAACTTGGGGGGGGGGGGGGGGGGGGGGGGGGGGGGAAGAGTGGAAGTTTTTTTGTTGTGTTCTTTTGCTTGTAAAAAAAAAATCTGTTTTGTTCCAAATTTCTTCCCTTTCTCTTTGATGAAATCTCTTCCTGTTATATAGATATCTTGAAGCAGTTTTTGTGATCATGAGTTTCATGGATTTTTGGTCTGGCTTTGGCAAAGATTTTGGTTAAGATTGACTGAGGGTGGATGGATTAGACCCTGCCTTGAACAGTGATTTTGGACAGAAAGAACAGGAAATGGGCGCCCCTGTAATGAACAGTAAACTTGACTTTTGAATCAAAGTTAAAAAAAAAAAAAAAAAAATGATAAATACTAAAAAAAAATGGAAATAAATAAAATAAAAATAGTAATAATAAAAAAACGAAAATAAATAAAAACCGAAACACTAATAATAATAAAAAAGAAATTAAGAAAAGAATAAAATAAAAAACTAATAATAATAATAACAAAAATAATAAATAAAAACGGTCGCCTTTGGAACAAAAAAAATGAGGTATTTTAAAATACCTCCCTGCCGAAATTTCGTCTGAAACGACGAAAATTTCTTGACTTAAAATACGAGAAAAACGGATTGAAAGTGGGTCAAAAATGGGGTATGACAGATGCCCCTATTTAAGTTTCTTCGTTACGGAGATTTAAAAGTGAAATTTTTAATTCGACGGGTCGAAGAGACTTAAATACAGAGTACACCATTTTTGACCAATTTTGACTGGAAAATGCTATGGATGCAATGTTATGCATGCAATGCTGTTAATGCTCGCGATGCAGGTATAAATGCAAGACGGCGATGATGATCTGACTGGGGACAAAACAAAGCAAAAGGATGCCCGAGTTCGTTAAAGAAAAGGGATCCGACTCCACTGGGGATAACATGGTTTCACTGGGGATACATGTCAGCTGTTTGGGTTGTTGCCAAACTTGCCACTGACGACAGGATAAATGGATAAATGTCAGCTGTTCGGATTGTTGCCGAACTTGCCACTGACGACAGGATGAAAAGGTAAATGTCAGCTGCTCGGAATTGTTGCCGAACTTGCCACTGACGACAGGATGAAAAGATAAATGTCAGCTGCTCGGGTTGTTGCCGAACTTGCCGCTGACGATATGATAAAAGGATAAATGTCAGCTGTTCGGGTTGTTGCCGAACTTGCCACTGACGACAGGATAAAAAGGTAAATGCCAGCTGCTCGGGTTGTTGCCGAACTTGCCACTGACGACATGATAAAAGGATAAATGTCAGCTGTTCGGGTTGTTGCCGAACTTGCCACTGACGACATGATAAAAGGATAAAAGGATAAATGTCAGCTGTTCGGATTGTTGCCGAACTTGCCACTTGACGACAGGATAAAAAAGGTAAATGCCATCTGCTCGGGTTGTTGCCGAACTTGCCACTGACGACATGATAAAAGGATAATGTCAGCTGTTCGGGTTGTTGCCGAACTTGCCACTGACGACATGATAAAAGGATAAAAGGATAAATGTCAGCTGTTCGGATTGTTGCCGAACTGCCACTGACGACAGGATAAGAATTCTTGATATACCAAAGAGAAGGGGGTTGCCCCTGTGAAGTGCGTACTGAAGTACGATACCCGCGCAAAGCGTACGGTAACATATCATGCCAGTCCTTGTAGGTGACTACCGTCTTTTGGACAATCTTCTTGATATATTTTCTTTTTGTTTTTGTGTTGTTTTTTTTTTTGTTGTTTTTTGTTTGTTTTTTCTTTTTTGTTTTTTTTTGTCCTTTTTCAACCGGCACCATTCATCTGGGATAAGGGTAGGAGTACCGTATTGGCAGTTCTTCGGAAAACCAAGTAATCATTTCCAGTGCTTCTTCATGTGGATGAATGATGTTCCTCTTGTATTCTAGTAACCGAGAGATCCTTTCGTCCTCCTCCTCTTTCAGCTTCGTAAACAGGGAACTCAGAGTCGGGAGAGAGCATAAGGGGTTACAGTGTTCAAAACGGGTTTATTGATGTTTAGTATAGCATATGATTGATGATTGATTGATTTGAGAAAATGAGTTAATGCATACATTTGAAAATGATTAAAAGGAAAACAAATAAAAGAAAGATAATTAACTTTTTGGTCAATCTGCCGCCGTCAAAGGAAGTGGCCCGGCGTGTTCATTAGAAGCCTCTCGCATTCACAACACTCGAGCACATAAGAGAAAAGAATGGATCTGTTAGAGCAAGAAAACCAGAGCCTCCGGGAAGAGGTGGTTAATCTCCGGGAAGGGATGGAGAAGTTGACCTCCATGATGAATGCTCTGTTAGCTTCCCAAGCCCAGGCGTCAGATCCTCAGCCTGTTGTCATTGCTTTTGAACAACCAATTTCGATTGCTTTGCCAACTTCTACCGTGCTTACTCCTCCGCCGGTCTGTCATTCACTCAAACAGTTGCAACAAAGTCAACACCTCTTATCCACTCCATCCAACAAGAGGTCGTGCCTATCTTTCGTGCTGGAACTTTTGACAAGATAGATGAGCTTCAAGAGAAATTTGATGGGATGCAACGAGAAATTGAAACCCTCCGTGGAAGAGATTTGTTTGGCAAAGATGTTCGAGAACTCTGTTTGGTTCCTGACGTTGTAATACCGCCTAAGTTTAAGGCCCCTGACTTTGAAAAGTATAAGGGGAAACACATGTCCACGAGGCCATTTGGTGATGTACGCAAGGAGGATGTCTGCACACACCAACAATCATAAGCTCCTCATTCATTTCTTCCAGGACAGCTTGACCGGGGCCGCTTTGAAGTGGTACATGGATTTGGAAAGCGCTAATATCCGAACTTTCAATGACTTAGGGGAAGCCTTCATTCGCCAATACAAGTACAATCTGGACATGGCTCCTGACAGAGACCAACTTCAGGCTATGGCCCAAAAAGAAAAGGAAACCTTCAAGGAATACGCCCAGCGTTGGAGAGAGATTGCTGCACAAGTCAACCCACCTCTAGAAGAGAGGGAGATGACAAGGTTTTCTTGAAGACTCTCGGCCAATTTTACTATGAGAAAATGGTTTCCAGTGCGCCAACAGATTTCACCGAGATGGTAAATATGGGAATGCGTCTGGAAGAAGGAGTCCGAGAAGGACGTTTAGTCATGGAAAGTGCTTTTGATGGCAGCAATACAAAGAAGTTGGGAATGGCTTCTCAGGAGAGAAAGAGGAAGAGGTAAGTATGATGGCCCATAGGCAGCCTCAGCAACAGTATCAACAACAGCCTCAACAACAGAATCGGGTCAGTGGATATCCCATTTTGATCCAATCCCCACGGCATATGCAGAGTTGCTCCCGCTCTGCTCGATAAAAATCTTGTTCAAACTAAGGCACCCCCTCGGGTACCTGAAAGGTTGCCAAAGGGGTTTAGACCCGATCTCTCTTGTGCTTTCCATCAAGGGGCACCCGGTCACGACATTGAGCGCTGTTACGCCCTGAAGGCTGAAGTCCAAAAGTTGATCCAGGCTAATATCTTATCCTTCAAAGAGTCAAACTCCAATGTGCAAGCTAATCCAACCGGATCATGAGACCTCATCTGTTAATTTGGTGCAAGATTGTCCAGAAGCTTATCCTGTTGAAGACAATCTTGAAGAAGGTGCCAGTTAATTTTGTGACACATGGCAGAATTTACCGCAATTGGATCGCTGTAGACGTTCCTTTTCGCTTTTCTTTTTTTTTCCGAATAACAGTTTGTTTTTTCGCTTTTAGTTTTTATAAAAAAATCCTTTCGTTTCGCCCGAGATGAAAGTGAACTTTTAGGGCTTTTTGTTTCATGCATTCCCATCATCAAATAAGAAGTCGTTTTGTTCCTGACTATGTTTTATTGTTCTTAGCTTTTTCTGGAAAATGGTAACACAAAAAACCAACAAGTTAATTATCTTTCTTTATTTGTTTCCTTTTAATCATTTTCAAATGTATGCATTAACTCATTTTCTCAAATCAATCAATCATCAATCATATGTATACTAAACATCAATAAACCCGTTGAACACTGTAACCCTATGCTCTCCCGACTCTGAGTTCCCTGTTTACGAAGCTGAGAGGAGGAGGACGAAAGGATCTCTCGGTTACTAGAATACAGAGGAACATCATTCATCCACATGAAGAAGCACTGGAAATGATTAACTTGGTTTCCGAAGAACTGCCAATACGGTACTCCTACCCTTATCCCAGATGAATGGTGCCGTTGAAAAAGGAAAAAAAAAACAAAAAAGAAAAACAAAACAAAAAAACACAAAAAAAAAAAAAACAACACAAAAACAAAAAGAAAATATATCAAGAAGATTGTCCAAACGGGTAGTCACCTACAGGACTGGCATGAGATGTTACCGTACGCTTTGCGCGGGTATCGTACTTCAGTACGCACTTCAACAGGGGCACCCCTTCTCTTTGGTATATGTCACAGAAGCAGTGCTCCCAGTAGAGGTCG
>CM031373.1:48746427-48934324 GCA_018208015.1 Medicago ruthenica | reverse complement strand
TAATTTAATCTGGGCCGTCTGATTAATCAGACGGCCCTGATCAAACACAGGGTAAAAATAACCAGGGCCGTATGATTAAAAATCAAAGGCCAGGAGAGCGTGGGTGTACGCTAACGCGTACACCCTGTCACACAGAATCAGGGAGGGGTATTTAAACCCCCTCCCTTCACATTTTTTCTCATTTTTGCAATTCACTTCTCTCTCTTCTCTCACTCTAGTCCGCCCTTCTCTCTCCTTCTCTCCCCTCTCTCTAGTTTTCTGGCCGGCCGGAGGTGGTGCTCCGGCGTGGTGGCCGCCGGCCCACGCGGCGGCGCCACCGCGCCGGAGAGTTAAAACCTCTCCTTTTTTGAAACAAAATACACTTTCTCACACCCTTTTTCGTTCTAAACCCGAATCCGGCCTTGGATTTTCGAAAATCCTCACCAAAAAGCGTAGATCTAAGATTTTAAAACACAAAAAAATTCACCTTTTCCCTTGTTTTCGTGTTCGGTTCTTGCTGGCTTCGTGTGTCTTATGTGCGTGTGTGTGTTGTGTTGTTCTGGATGTGTGGGTCGTGTTAGGCAGCTGGGTGTGTGCGTGACTTGCTTTGTGGTGGTGATGCGTGAGTTTTAGGTGGTGTGTGTGATGGCTTGCGTGTTTTGCGGTTTGTATGTTGCTGAGTTGTGCGAAAATTGGTGTTGTTTGTGTTAGTGTGTGAATGGTACTGTTAAGGGGGGAGGGAAAACGTGTGTGGGGTGGTTGTGTGGGTTGGCCGAAAATGGTGTTGTAAAGGGGGGGATGTTGCTAGCTGTTTGTGTGTTGCTGAAAAAAAATGTTGAGTTATGCTTGCTGGAAGTGTTTGTTTTCTGTTGAAAAAAACTGTTTTGTTCCAAATTTCTTCCCCTTTTGTTCTTGTGATTCTGTCCTGTTAAATAGAGAAAAATTGAGCTGCTTGAGCAGCTTATTGACTCATGAAGATAAGCTGGATTTTTGGGATAAGATTGAAGGTTTGTGATGATTTTTTTTGGATAGGATTGAGGATTTTGTGATGATGAAAAAAAAACACTGTTTGTGGGCGTGAACAGTGCTAGCCTGGCTTGTATTGACTGTGTTGACTTGGACCAAAAAGAAAAAATAAAAAATAAAAAGAATAATAATAATAGTAATAAATAATAATAATGATAATAATAATACAAAAAGAAATAAATAAATGGTAATAATGGTAATAATAAAAATAACAATAAATGACAATAAATAATAAAACTAAAATTAAAAGTAAAGATAAAAAGTAATAAAAATAAAATAAATAAACGAGACAAAAATTGACAAGAGGTATTTTAAAATACCTCCCTGCCGAAATTTCGTCTGAAACGACGAGAATTCTCGGCTTTAAAAAAAATGCGTAAAACGAGACAATAAATAAAATGAGACGAAAATGGGTCAAAAAATGGGGTATGACAAGATGAAAAACATGCCCCTTTTTTGTTTTGGGAAGGAAAATGTATATGCGAAAATTATTTTCATGGATGCAAATGTTATGGCACGCAGAGGTGTGGTTTGAGAAGGGTCAAGGCAAAAGTTACCAAGGTAGGAACGTTCAATAATCCCCCTATTCTCACATGTAGGTTCTAGATTGGTCTAAAAAGGTCCCCGGAGTCATGGATCCTACAAGGAAATATTGCCGCCATTGCAAATACTTGCAAGACAACAATGCTTCCAAGAGAATCTACTCTAGGCGGGGTTTTCATGCCAACCCTACAAGAAATACGCCAGGAAGGTCAACACTACGCAACCACCATCTTATCTTAAGTTTTTATCAAAGCTCGGGTATAGAGCTTCACTCATGCGACAACCCACAGTTGACATATCAATATGGACATAAATCATAATGAAGCATAGATATAGAGGCAAGAGAAAAAAGAAGATAAAGACATAAGATAAAAACATGCAAGCAAACAAAAAACACTTAACCTAAGAGCTAACTAGGATAGGCTTGACTCGCTAGTGAGAAACAAAGGGTCCCCAGCGGAGTCGCCAGCTGTACGTTCTCTAAAAACGCTCGAGCGTACCAACGCTCAAAATGACTATGGAGTCGCCACCAAAGTTCTATTTTTAAAGGGAAACGTTGATAAAACCCTTGACGATGTGGAAAGGATGGTCATCGCAACCATTAACGGGTTCGGGAGTCGATTATGCAAGGGGAAGGTATTAGCACCCCTCACATCCGTTGTACTCAACGGGAACCTCCTAGTTAGTTAGGGTTAAAAGTGTTTTAAAGGTTTGCTTGCTACATTTTAATATTTCAAAGGGAAAAAAGAAAGGGGGAAAAAGTATTTTTTATTAGTGTGCTTGACAAGAGCGGGATCTTGCTCCTACGTATCTCCTGGTGCGATGGAGAATTCAAAGCTACGTAGTTCTTTGGTAGAAAATGTTTGTTTGTTGGTTGATTTCAAAGAGCAATGTTTTTGATCGTATTCTAGCGGTTAAACGTAGCTTGTATGCTTGCGCGTAGGAGGCTTAAGCGTTTGTTTGTATCGCGTTAGAATTGATGAAACATCGTGCTTTTGTGAAAAGAGATTTGAATTTTAATTGACCACAGGGGGCCAAGAATTAGTTTGGTGTGTTGAATTTGTTTTTTACGTTTTTTTGTATTTTTGAAAATAGAATGACGATTGTCCGAACAACGAGACATACGTCAAGTGCTCGTGCAACCGGGAAATGGGAAGACATACGTCAAACCACTCCTTTTTCATTCAAGTTTATTATTGAAAATTGATGCATAAACTATAATTGAAAGCATTAACACTTGGTATATTTTTCTCTTTGAATAAAAATGAGTTTCAGCCATAAAAAGAGTTTCAGCCCAGGTTCTGAACCTTCAGAATCAGGAACTGACTTCAGAGTGCAAAATGTACGGCTTTAGAAGCACCTTCAGAAGCACTGTTCAGAAGCTGTTTCAGAAGCACTGTTCAGAAGCTGCTTCAGAAGCACTGTTCAGAAGCTGCTTCAGAAGCACTGTTTAGAAGCTGCTTCAGAAGCACTGTTCAGAAGCTGCCTTCAGAAGCACTGTTCAGAAGCTGCTTCAGAAGCACTGTTCAGAAGCTGCTTCAGAAGCACTGTTCAGAAGCTGCTTCAGAAGCACTGTACTGAAGCTGCTTCAGAAGCACTGTTCAGAAGCTGCTTCAGAAGCACTGTTCAGACTCTGGGTTCAGAAGCACTGTTCAGAAGCTGCTTCTGAAGTACTGTTCAGACTCTGCTTCTGAAGTACTGTTCAGAAGCTGCTTCTAAAGTACTGTTCAGAAGCTGCTTCTGATTCTGATTTCAGAACCTCAGGGGTAAAAATGTTTGAAAACACAGTAAGAAAGAGAAGCAATCCACTTCTGTTTTGATGATTTGTTGAAAACTTTGTAAAATCTTTGGGTTTTTGAATGCTGTTTTTAATGCAAAAAAGTTAAAGACTAAAAATGCAGAAAAATAATTGCAGGAACAGCAGAACAGAATTCTGTGATTTTTTCTCAACTTCTGAGTTAAACTTCTCACTCAATACTGAACCAAATACAAAAATAAAAATACTAATGTAAAGTTTGCCATGAATACTACATCTTAGTGGTTTTAAATCTACCAAAAGATGTCCTAGAACCTAATATATTATGGCCTCATGTCCATGAACTTATGATGAGAAATGCATTATTTTTTAAGAAAAGCTATAAACATTTAAATAGAATGCAAAAAAGGAGATAGAAAGGTTCAAGATACTTACAAACTCCTAGCCAAAGCTTCAAATGCACCAAAAAATGAAAGAGGCTTTTGAGTGGTTATGTTTTTTAAGGATGGAAGTGATGGAGAAGATGAACAGTAACAGAATGGTGTTTTGTTACTATTCTTCTCTCTTTTTGTGATGTTTCTTTGTGGTTTAGTTGCTATTTTGATTCTGTTTGATTTGTTGTGGTGGTTTGTAAAGAAAAAACAGAAAAACAAAGCTTCTTTCTTTTGGGAGGTTTTGTTATGATTTTTGTTGTTTTCTAGTTTTCTGATTCTGCCTCTAAAAAAAAAAAACCTTCTCATTTCATTCATTTTCGTCCCTGTTATATAGGCAATTTTGTGATCATTTGTAATCATGAAAATCCCTTGAAAGCTGGGCTTTTTTGTGTGCTATGGCAAAGACTTTGGTTAACATTTATTGAAAAGGGAAGGAAGTGACCTTGCCTTGTAATTTTGGTGAAGACTTGTGGCTAGTTCTGGACAAGGTAGGGGCTGAATTATGACAGAGGGTAATGGAAAAAATGGAAAAAAAAACAGGAAAGGAGGGGTGCTGCCCTGACAGAAGTTGGGAGAAAACAGGGAGAAGGGCGCTGCTTGCAGGGGCAGAAGCTTGCAGCTTATTTTGACTTGTTTGTTAAAGAAGAAAGGAAGAAAATGGAAAGGAAAGGATGCGGGAAAACAGGGGCAGCAGCTTGCAGCTTATTTTGACTTGTTTGATAAAGAAGAAAGGAAGAAATTGGCAAGGAGGAGGTGCTGGAAAAACAGGGGCAGCAGCTTATTTTGACTTTGTTTCCTTCTTGGCACATGTTTCTTTTTTTGAGACAAACAAACATAATAATAGTAATAATAATAATAATAATAATAATAATAAAAGTAATAATAATAATAATAATAATAATAATAATAATAATAATAATAATAATAATAATAATAATAAAATAATAATAATATAAAAAGAAAGATAAATAAATAATAATAATACTTTTTTTTAGTATTTTTTTAAAAAGAATAAAATAAAAATTGATTTTTTTGTTTTGCATGATGATGATTTTTTTTTTGAAGAAAAGATTTGGACAAAATTAGGGTACAACAAATATCTATATGTTTTTGACTAAAATGTTCTTATTTATGTTTAAATTCACATGTGATAAGTCAAAAATCACAACTCTTTTAATAGGTTCATGATGTGTTTTCCAACAAAGGTAAACTTGGAAAAAAAGTACTAAATATACTAAAACATCAAATATTTTGAAATATAGTTTAATTTCTAAAACATCAAAAGAAAAAATGGAGGGAGTAATAATTGTTCAGAGATCGAACCTAAGACATCCTCCTTAAAACTCTTTCAATTTCCCTTGGTTTACTAATCGAGCTACCTACTACCTAAAGGCATTGCAATGACCTTTTGTTCAAACCAGAGTGCATACAAGCACGTGATGTCGGTTTTTATAATGCTTTGTCCACTTCATTATTGATCTATGTAAACTATAAACACTATATTTTGTAATTCTGGTTTTGATATCTCTATTAAATTATGAGATAGGAATAAAATGCTTATGTGAATAAAAGGATACTGAGTCATGAATTCAACAATAGCAACCAAAATCCTGAAGCCCAATGACTTCAACACACAAAAGCATGATGCCGACCAAACTTCTCAAGTAACTTATTAATTTGTGCTCTTAGGGCACAAGTTAAAGAACTAAAGAAAGAAATAAAAAATAAATTTTGTATTAAAAATGTAAGTTATTAAACTATTACAACACTAAATACACAATTTACAGAAAAATACTTCTATTTCTATTTCTATGATTTTAACTTGTGTCTTGAAGGTACAAGTTAACATTTCCCAACAAATAAAAACAGAAGAAACCGATATTATTGATGCAATGATAAGATTGCAGAAAAGAACATAAGCTTCAAAAGCTACTTAAGTGGACAGTTAACGCAACAACCAAAGAAAATTGATGGATGCGGTGAAAATATGGGACGATGATAGGTACTGAGTTTGGAAAATGGTTGAAGAAATTTGTTTAATTATAGTTTGGGGAACCCGCGATTCTGACGAGAATAATTCTTGGTCCAACTTTAGTTATATCCCAGTCAAACTCCAGATTATTAAGGTAAAAAAAAACCTCCCAAAGTTTAAGGGTTCACTGGTCTGGAACTAGTGTGTCGGGGGAGATTGTATTTGAACCTTCGCATGATTTCGACCCCTGATTAGTAGGTACTACCTCCGTTCCATTTTAATTGTCACATTTTGACATTTTACACAAACCAAGACAAACTATAAATGTCACTACTTTTGATACAATAATTTATATTTTTACTATAATAACCTTATTCATTTAATATATCATCTCATATATTTCTCTCTCCGTAATAAATAACTAAGGATAATATTGGTAAAATAATATTTAAAGTTGCATTGAACTTTGAAAATGACAGTTAAAAAGGAACAAAAAATTTCTTCAAAAGTGACAATTAAAAAGGAACGAAGGGAGTATCAAGCATGGGCCTTTGAGGCTTTGACAAGTTCAAAACAGAATTGATATGTAGTTAAAAGAAAAAAAAATTATAAATCAATATAGACTTCTCAAACATAAATCAATTTAGGAGTAATTCGACAATTAAAACATAGATAATCCAATACTTAACTAATGAAAGCATGCCAAGCAAACCATATTTGAGTACAAAATTATGAGGGAAAGCAAGCATACTACTAAAGGAGAAAACATTTAGTTAGGCTTCCGATGACTTCAACAAAACTCCTATAAAACATTTGCTTCTTTTCAAGGATCCCCATCTAAAATGAATCTTCACTTCGATACTAGGTGATGAACACATACAAAGAAATCGATAATGAACCACGTGTGTCAACATCATTATCATTAAATATCAAAATCATAGTTCTCGTCATAATTACCAGACCAATTAGAATTTATACTTCAAATAACCCAATCATAATTATAATCATAATCATAATCATAAACATAATCATAATCATCATAATCATAATCTGAAGGAGGTACAAAAACTTTAATTTGCTCGAGGCACCTTTTCATCAAACTTTCACAAACAACCAAATTAGAACATCCTTTCAGGTCAAAAGATTCAAGAAGAGGACATCCATCAAGAATAGCAAGAATACCATCATCACTGACCATATTTCCACAAAGTTTAAGGTGAAGTAATCCAGGCATTGTTTTGGCAATAACAAATGAGCACACATCTTTCTCCTTGTTGTCTGAAAACGCCCCGCTATATTCAAAAGATTTCAAAAGAGGGAAGGATCGACCAACAACTCCAGGAAAATCATTAGACAATATACTTGAGAATCTTCCTAAATTAAAAAGCCGCAGGCGTCGCAGGTGACTTGCACTGTAAAATAAAACCTATTAATGAATGTTTGACAATAGAAATAAGATACATATAGCCCTAATATAAATATATATGGCTATGTATTAAGATATAAAACATCTTAAAAAATTATCTAACTTTCTTTAAAAAAAAAACCGTATTACTCATTTCTGAAATAAATAAAAAATCATATAACACACGTGAGAGGAAGAAATGAGATCCTTAGTTAAATACCAATTGTCAAGCATGTATGGAAGAAGATCAACGGTTTCAATTCCCTCAATAATAATATCAATATCTTCTACTTGACCACAACTTCTCTCAACTGCGTTGCAAAAAATCTTCAAATTATCACCATATCTGTAGGGAGAATTGAAAGTAATGCGAATGGTGCGCCACATGTGAGGATCCTTGCAGATATTCCACCATAAAGGGCACACTTTACAAGCAGTTGAAAGTATTTCATTGGTACCAAGCCTCTGGAGGATGTTTGCTGTGACATCTCTTGGAAGTTCAAGCCAATTTGGATGAACAGTTATGCTTTCATTTTCCACCTCTGTTGTTGTAATAGAAGACGACTCCATAATGCAAGAGAATCGAGATTCTATAATTTGATTCACGTATTCTAACCTTTTATAAACAGAAAGAACTAAAGGGTTTGAGAGTGAAATGAATAGTTTCTAATGAACATTGGACCGATTTTTTTTTATAGCACTAATTTGACCGATTAAAAGTTTGCGTATATGTAATTACTCCCTCCGTTACTTTTTAAGTGTCGGTTTACTACGGATATAACTGTCGGTATTTTAAAGGTACAATTTGTCAATTATACTCTTTCTCAATTACTCTTATATTTTTCAATAAAACTAATTAATATTATGTATTTGGAAAACTAATGTTTTTTTTTAACAAAGTTTGTTTCTTTTTAAAACGTTATATTTGGAAAACTAAAGTTTGTTTTTTTTAAACAAAGTTTTTTTTTATCTTGAACATTCAAATCTATATCACATAGTGAGGTTAGTATTGGTTGAAACCATAGTTGAAGCCTTAATTTTGATTAAAGAAGTTCAAAGAAAGTTAAAATTTTCTTAACTTTTGATTAATGTGAAGCTGGAATAATTTTTATTTTGCTATGCAATTATTAAAAAATATGTGTACAATATTTAGATTATTGATAATTTTAGATTACTACAACCATGTTTTCTTGAAGGGTTAAAAAATAACCGAGTTTTGAAAAACATGGTAACTTTTGGCTTCAATGAAGAGAGAATATATATATATATATATATATATATATATATATATATATGTAAGCATTATTGTACAATACTGTAATTAGTTCTAGTTTTATTTTTTTATGTTAAAGAGAGATAAATGTGCTTCCACACATGAAGTAACTTTTGTTTTTACGAGAAGCCGTCCACTGTTGGCTTTTGGTACTACACAAGTGTATGTACTCTCTCAAATTATGTAACATATTTATCAAATTAATTATTTTTTTTACATTATACTAAGACAACATTATACACCAAAAAAAATACTAAGACAACATTTAGTATTTGTTTTCCATTAATATACATTTACTTATTGTATTTCAACAATCTAACTATTTCATAACTATGATTAATAAGAGTGTTTTGGTAAATAAAACATATTTTACAATTAAAATCAGCAATTATAATCATTTTCTTAATAACCGTGTAAAACTAAAAAAAAAGACACCTAACTTGAGACGGATGGAGTAAGACCTAAGTCAGACGCATAATAATTGTTTAGAAATCGAACCTAGGACATCGTCCTTAAAACTATTTCATTTTCCCATAGTTTACTAATCGAGCTATCTACTTAAAGGCATTGTAATGACCTTTTGTTCAAACCAGAGTGCATACAAGCACGGAATATCCGTTTTTATATTGCTTTGTCCACTCATTATTGCTCTCTGTAAACTATAATAACTATATTTTGTAATTCTAGTTTTGATATCTCTATTAAATTATGAGATAGGAATAAAATGCTTATGTGAAGAAAAGGATACAGTCATGAATTCAACAATAGCAACCAAAATCACGAAGCCCAATGGACTTCAACACACAAAATCATGATGTCCACCAAATTTCTCAAGTAACTTAAACAAATAAGGTCATGTTAATTTGAGTTCTTAGGACACAAGTTAAAGAAAAATAAATAAATTTTGTATTGTAAATGTAATTTATTAAACTTGTACAACATTGAATACACAATTTATAAAAAAATAATTCTATTTCTAGGATTTTAACATAGGCCTTAAAGGCACAAGTTAACATTTCTCAACAAATAAAACAGAAGAGGCCGATATTATTGATGCAACCATAAGCTTGCGGAAAAATTAATTGTAATTACATTTTAGAAACAATAAAACTACCGTGGAAGCAAGCAAGTATTAATGATTTGCATTTTTTTTTTGAGGGGATGATTTGCAATCTTTTAGCTTGTCGTTAGAATTTCCTGAGAAGAAATGACATAATTATAAGCTATCTTTTCCATTGATTGAGCCATTTACCATTTTGCATAATCAAAAGGAAAACACAACCTAGAGCAAATAAAACAGAGCTCCATTTGATAAAAGATAAACATAAGCTTCAGAAGCTACTTATGTGGACAGTTAACGCAACAACCAAAGAAAATTGATGGATGTGGTGAAGGTGGGAAGATGAGAGGTACTGAGTTTGGGAAATGGTTGAAGAAATTTTGTTTAATTTTAGTTAGGGGAACCCGAGTTCAAATTCTAGTGAAAATATATAATTCTTGGTCACACTTTAGTTTCTTCCGGACCAAACTTCACATGATTTCAACCTCTGCTCGGTAAGTATTAAACATGGGCCTTTGATGCTTTGACAAGTTCAAAACAGAATTGAAATGTAGTTAAAAGAAATATCATTATAAATGTAGTACTAGACAAGAAAAAGCCTAATTCATAACCAATTTGCATTATCAGAGATAGAAATGAAATATAAATCTATGAGATCGTGATGTTAGAATATAAAAAAATAATAAAAATCGATTCAAAGAAAATGCAAAATAACAATTTGATTATTCTGAGAATTCAAAGCCACCATACACTTTAATTTATTGCGTGAATTACGTTCTCAAGTGCCCTTAGGATAAAGGGGAGTATATTTTGTAGGGTCTTGCTAACAAGTGCCCTTAGGGCACTAGTTAAGAATTCAAAAAAGGAAATAATTAACAAATTTTATGTTAAAAAAGTTACTTTTTAATGTTTCAATGTGTTGAATACACAACTTCTAAGATAAACCTTTCACTTTAAACTTCTTATCAAATGCCTTAAAGGAACTTGTTAGCAATTCCTTATATTGTATAGTTATAATTAGCAGTCACTGGAAATGTTTGAGCTGAAGAGAAAAACTTCACTGTTGAGATATGAATATAGAAAAATTAAATGGTATGACTTAAGTGAAATCATTCATATACTCTTGTTATTCAAATTTGCTGGATAATTAACACAGGCTATCGTACATTAATCAGAATATAGACTTAAAACATAAATCAAATTAGGAGTAATTTCAACAATTAAAACATAGATAATCCATTACTTAATTAATGAAAGCTTGGCAAACAAACCACATATGAGTACAAAATTCTGAGGGAAAATAAGCATAATAATAAAGAAGAAAACATTTAGCTAGGCTTCCGTTGACTTCAAGCCTCCCAATAAGAATACTCATCACTGTTTGAAGAATAGCCATCTGAAGGATAGTGAACTGATGGAGGTACAAAAACTTTAATTTGTTCACGGCACCTTTTCTCCAAACTTTGACTAAAATAACAAGTACAACATCCTCCCAAGTCAAAAGTTTCAAGAAGAGGACATCCATCAAGAATAGCAAGAATACAATCCTCACTGGGCATTTCAAATGAAATTTTAAGGTGAAGTAATCGGGGCATTGTTTTGGCAATAGGAAATGAGAACACATCTTTCCACACGTTGTCCAAAACCAGTCCACTATATTTATATGATTTCAAAAGAGGGCAGGATCGGTCAATAACATCAAGATAATCATCAAACAATTGATCATAGTAATGATAAAACTCAAGCTCCTCTAATTGTGACAGTTTCTTTACAGCTTCACTAAATCCTCCATCTGAGATTGGACAATGTGAAAGCTGCAAGAGTCTAAGGTGACACGCACTGTAGGTTCCAATCATCTCAATATCAATATCCTCTACTTCACCACAACTTCCATCAAGAATAGCAAGAATACAATCCTCACCGGGCATTGTTTTGGTAATAGGAAATGAGAACACATCTTTCCCACTATATTTAAATGATTTCAAAAGAGGGCAGGATCGGCCAACAACTTCAAGAGAATCATTAGACAATCGATGTACAGAATGATAAAGCTCAAGCTCCTCTAATTGTGACAGTTTCTTTACAGCTTCACTAAATCCTCTATCTGAGAATAGACAAAGTGCAAGCCGCAAGCGTCGCAGGTGACACGCACTGTAAAATAAAACCTATTAATAAATGTTTGACAATAGAAATAAGATACATATAGCCCTAATAGAGTCCTGAATTAAATTTACAACAATACATTAAGAAACACACATGAGAGGAAGATATGAGGTCCTTTGTTAAATACCAATTATCAACAATGTATTTAAGAAGATCATCAGTTCCAATTATCTCAATATCAATATCCTCTACTTCACCACAACTTCTCTCAACTGCGTTGCGAAGAATCTTCAAATTATCACCATATATGTAGCGAGAATTGTTGGGCCTAGTAATGCGAATGGTGCGCCACATGTGAGGATCCTTGCAGATATTCCACCATAAAGGGCACACTTTACATGCACTTGAAAGTATTTCATTGGTACCAAGCCTCTGGAGGATGTTTGCTGTGACATCTCTTGGAAGTTCAAGCCAATTTGGATGAACAGTTATGCTTTCATTTTCCACCTCTGTTGTTGGAATAGAAGACGACTCCATAATGTAAGTGAATCGAGGTTCTATAATATGAATCCCGTATTGTAACCTTTTATAAAGTGAAAGTACTCAACGGTTTGAGAGTGAAATGAATAGTTTCTAATGAACATTGGACCGATTTTTTTTTTATAGCACTGATTTGACCGATTAAAAGTTTGCCTGTGTGTATATATAATTATATATCAAAATTGATTTATTTTTATTACTAGTATTTTGTAAAAAATTATGAAAATTTCATGTAAAGAACTACTTTTATTTTCTTTTAGGAGACAAAATAATATACTCTTTTTTTTAAGGAAAAATAATATACTCGTACCTTCTAAAACTTATTCAAATCATAACATGTGTCAAGAATATAAAGGGAAATGTTAAATATTAAAGTATTTTTTTGGAAATTGTATAAATTGAAAATGTCAAGAATATAAATTGTGTTTTTCTGGAAATGTTCAAATCAATATTTTAAAAATAAAAAAAAATTGGCAAAAAAATAAAAATATTTACTTCTTTCATCCCTAATTAAGTAATATAGGCAATAAAGTTTTTATACCCAGATTATCCTTAACTTCTTCCGATAAAAGACTTCCTTTCAATTTTCAGCGGAGACAGTTCCCATATTTGTTTCATTCGCAATGACTACCAATAAAAGTCAAGGGAAATCGCTTAAATATGTTGGAATATATCTTCCTACATTAGTGTTCTCCCATGGTAAATTATATGTTGCAATTTCAAGAGTTACTTCGAGAGAAGGGCTAAAAATATTGTTGACTAATAAAGATGGTGAAGATACCAATATCACTTCGAACGTTGTTTATCATGAAGTTTTCCGAAATATATGATGTTTTCATTATATTTATAATATATATATATATATGGTTGTTTCTACAGTAACAGATAATTATGTTTTGTGTTTTATCACGTGTTTCACTACTAGGAAAAGCAAAATTAGTGACGGAAAAAATAAAATCCCTCACAAATTCCTTGGTCACAAAATTTAGTGACGGAATTAGAGAGGGATTTCATGTTTTCCTTTACTAAATTTTCCTCACTGATTTTTGTTTTTTTAGCAGTGTTTTTATAAATTACTTTTCACGATATTTATGAAAATTTTCTTTAGTAAGGCATTGGTAATAAATTACTTTTCATGATATTTATGAAAATTTTCTTTAGTAAGGCATTGGTAAATATAATATAGTACATATGACCCGTGTGTCACACGGGTTGAAGATATAGTTGAGGTTAATGGTTTTAACTAAATTTTATATAATATGTGTAATTTTTTTAATTTTGTTCAAGATAATATGTGTAGTTTTACATAATATGTTTTTTTAACTAAACTTTTGTTATTAATTAATTTTCTTATAGTAGAGACGAAGAAAACAAAATATTTTAAACAAACTGAAGCATCGAATATAATCATAAGGGGAGATTATATAATAGACCAATTTCCCTCAAAAGAAAATATAAGAGACTAATCAAAAGAACTCGAGTGTTAACTAAACAATTGGACTCAACTGGTTAGTGAGTTCGCTAAAGTATAAATTATTCAGGAGAATATGAGTTAGATTTCTGGATGGAACAATTTTTTATTAAACTTTACTTGCTCTCTAGTCGAATTCTAGATTACTACAGCCATGTTCCCTTGAACACCGAAGGGTTAAAAAATAACCAAGTTTTGAAAAAACATGGTAACTTTTGGCTTCAATGAAGAGAGAATATATATATATATATATATGGGTGTATGTAAGCGTTATTGTACATTAATGTAATTAGTTCTAGTTATATTTTTTATGTTAAAAGAGATAAATGTGCTTCCCACACATGAAGTAACTTTTGTTTTTAGAAGAAGCCGTCCACCGTTGGCTTTTGGTACTACACAAGTGTATGTACTCTCTCAATTACGTAACATATTTATTAGTATTTTTTCTGTCTCAAAATATTTTTATTTTTTTTACATTATACTACATTTATTATTTTTTTCATTAATATACATTTACTTATTGTATTTCAATATTCTTAGTGGAGCCAAATTTTGTACTCTCTCAAATTATGTAACATTTTTACTACTCCCTCCATTTTTTTATCTTTTGATGTTTTAGCTCTTGGCACAAGTCTTAAGGAGTAATTAAAGCATAAAAATATTTGTATGTTTTGGACTAAAATGTCTTTATTTATATTTATTCACATGTGATAAGCCAAAGGTCACAACTCCTTTAATAGTTTTATGGTGAGTTTTCCAACAAGGGTAAACTTGAGAAAAAAAATAGTAAATATACTAAAATATCAAATATTTTGAAATATAGTTCAAGTTCTAAAACATCAAAAGAAAAAAATGGAGGGAGTAGTGTTTTTACTGTCTCAACTTAATTTTTTTTATAATATCAATACAACATTTATTATTCTTTTTCATTAATATAACCCTTATTTATTGTATTTCAATAATCTAACCACTTCACTAACTATAATAAGTAAGAGTGTTTTGTAAATAAAACATATTTTACAATTAAAATCAACAATTCTAATCATTTATTTAATAACCGTGTAAAACTCAAAAAAGACACTTAACTTCAGACGGATGGAGTAAGACCTAAGTCTGACACATATTCCCTCTGTTTTTTATCTTTTGATGTTTTAGCTCTTGGCACAAGTCTTAAGAAGTAATTAAAGCATATAAATATTTGTATGTTTTTGACTAAAATGTCCTTATTTATGATTAAATTCACATGTGATAAGCCAAAAGTCACAACTCCTTTAATAGGTTTATGGTGTGTTTTCCAACAAAGGTAAACTTGAAAAAAAGTACTCCCGCCATCCTTATTTATAGGAGTAGTTTACAAAAAAAATTTGTCCATAAATATAAGATCATATACAAATTCCTAGATGCGTTGATTACTCTTTTTCCAAATATACCCCTTATTAATACTATCAATTTGTCTTGGTATATGAAAAGTTAACATTAAATATATATTTAATTAAGGGTAATCTAGTAATAGTCACACCAATTTGAGACAACTTTATTACTCCAACAACTTTTCTTAATACACATGATTTTTGTAAACTACTCCTCTAAAAAGGGACGGAGGGAGTATTAAATATACTAAACATCAAATATTTTGAAATATAGTTGAATTTCTAAAACATCAAAAGAAAAAAAATGGAGGGAGTAATAATTGTTCAGAGATCGAACCTAAGACATCCTCCTTAAAACTCTTTCAATTTCCTTTAGTTTACTAATCGAGCTACCTACTTAAAGGCATTGTAATGACCTTTTGTTCAAACCAGAGTGCATACAAGCACGGGATGTCCGTTTTTATATTGCTTTGTCCACTTCATTATTGCTCTCTGTAAACTATAAACACTATATTTTGTAATTCTGGTTTTGATATCTCTATTAAATTATGATATAGGAATAAAATGCTTATGTGAATAAAAGGATACAGAGTCATGAATTCAACAATAGGAACCAAAATCATGAAGCCCAATGACTTCAGCACACAAAATCATGATGTCCACCAAACTTCTCAAGTAACTTATTAATTTGTGCTCTTGAGGCACAAGTTAAAGAACTAAAAAAAGAAATAAAAAATAAATTTTGTATTGAAAATGTAAGTTATTAAACTTTTATAACACTGAATACACAATTTATAAAAAATACTTCTATTTCTATTTCTATGATTTTAACTTGTGTCTTAAAGACACAAGTTAACATTTCTCAACAAATAAAAACAGACGAAACCGATATTATTGATGCAACGATAAGCTTGCAGAAAAATTAATTGTAATTACATCTTAGAAACAATAAAACTACCGTTGAAGCAACTAAGTATTAATGATTTGCAATTTTTTTTTTTGAGGGGCTGATTTGCAATCTTTTAGCATGTCGTTAGAATTTCCTGAGAAGAAATAACATAATTATACGCTACCTTTTTCATTGATTGAGCCATTTACCATTTTGCATAATCAAAAGGAATACACAAACTAGAGCAATAATTTACCGTGGAAGCTCCACTTGATAAAAGATAAACATACGCTTCAAAAGCTACTTATATGGACAGTTAACGCAACAACCATAGAAAATTGATGGATGCGGTGAATATATGGGACGATGATAGGTACCGAGTTTGGAAAATGGTTGAAGAAATTTGTTTAATTTTAGTTTGGGAAACCCGCGTTCAATTCTGATGAGAATAATTCTTGGTCGAACTTTAGTTATATCCCGGTCAAACTTCAGATTATTAGATTAAAAAAAAAACCTTCCAAAGTTTAAGGGTCCACTGGTCTGGAACTAGTGTGTCGGGGGAGATTTTATTTGAACCTTCGCATGATTACGACCCCTGATCAGTAGGTATCAAGCATGGGCCTTTGAGGCTTTGACAAGTTCAAAACAGAATTGATATGTAGTTAAAAGAAAAAAAATTATAAATCAATATAGACTTCTCAAACATAAATCAAATTAGGAGTAATTCGACAATTAAAACATAGACCAATACTTAATTAATGAAAGCATGCCAAGAACCATATTTGAGTACAATGCAAAATTCTGAGGGAAAATAAGCATACTACTAAAGAAGAAAACATTTAGTTAGGCTTCCGATGACTTCAACAAAATCCCTATAAAATATTTGCTTCTTTTCATGGATCACCATCTGAAATGAATCTTCACTTCGATACTAGGAGATGAACACATACAAAGAAATCGATAATGGACCACGCGTGTCAACATCATTATCATCAAATATCAAAATCATAGTTCTCCTCATAAGCAGACCAATTAGAATTTATACTTCCAATATCCCAATCAGAAACATAATCATAATCATAATCTGAAGTAGACCACCATAGTAATGGAGGTACAAAAACTTTAATTTGCTCGAGGCACCTTTTCATCAAACTTTCACAAACAACCAAATTAGAACATCCTTCCAGGTTAAGAGATTCAAGAAGAGGACATCCATCAAGAATAGCAAGAATACCATCATCACTGACCATATTATCTACACAAAGTGTAAGGTGAAGTAATCCAGGCATTGTTTTGGCAATAACAAATGAGCACACTTCTTTCCCCTTGTCGTCTGAAAACGTCCCGCTATATACAAAAGATTTCAAAAGAGGGAAGGATCGACCAACAACTCCAGGAGAATCATTAGACAATAGACGGTTATGATATTCCTTAAACTCCCCCTCTATACTTGAGAATCTTCCTAAATTTAAAAGCCGCAGGCGTCGCAGGTGACTTGCACTGTAAAATAAAACCTATTAATGAATGTTTGACAATAGAAATAAGATACATATAGCCCTAATATAAATGTATGGCTATGTATTAAGATATAAAACATCTTAAAAAATTATCTAACTTTCTTTAAAAAAAACCATATTACTCATTTCTAAAATAAATAAAAAATCATATAACACACGTGAGAGGAAGAAATGAGATCCTTAGTTAAATACCAATTGTCAAGCATGTACTGAAGAAGATCAACGGTTTCAATTCCCTCAATAATAATATCAATAACTTCTACTTGACCACAACTTCTCTCAACTGCATTGCAAAAAATCTTCAAATTATCACCATATCTGTAGCGAGAATTGTTGGGCGTAGTAATGCGAATGGTGCGCCACATGTGAGGATCCTTGCAGATATTCCACCATAAAGGGCACACTTTACATGCACTTGAAAGTATTTCATTGGTACCAAGCCTCTGGAGGATATTTGCTGTGACATCTCTTGGAAGCTCAAGCCAATTTGGATGAACAGTTATGCTTTCATTTTCCACTTCTGTTGTTGCAATAGAAGACGACTCCATAATGTAAGTGAATCGAGGTTCTATAATATGAATCCCGTATTGTAACCTTTTATAAAGTGAAAGTACTCAACGGTTTGAGAATGAAGTTGGTAGTTTCCAATGAACATTGAAAAATGATGATTATCATTAATATTGTCATGCGTAGTCCTCCTAAACATTTTGAAAAGTGCAACGGGGATAAGAATATAAAGTTGCTCTATTTTCGATAAGTACATTTGGAAATACAATTTTGAAATTCGACGGGTGTTTTTACTCCCTCCGTTTCAAAATACATGTCCATTTTAGAGAAATTGTAGTAACCAAGGACAAGCTAGTTTGACACAAAAGTTCCTATTATACCCTTGTCTTTGATTTCCTCCATTTTACATTTATTTACCCCATCTCATAATTACTCCCAATACCAATACAAAAATTAATTAAACAAATTAGTCCATCATTTAAACACCCTTGGTCATTTCTTGGGAGAGTCCAGTAGTCATTTCTTGGGAGAGTGTATGAGTAAATCCACTTAAAATTGGGTCAACATTTATTAGTATAAAATAATTATTGTGGAGAAAATCTAGAATCCAATTAATTGGTAGGCAAGGGTAAAATAGACAAAATGTATCATTAAACTATCAAATGGACATGTATTTTGAAACAAAAAATTTCTCTAAAATGGACATGTATTTTGAAACGGAGGGAGTATATTACTAGTATTTTGTGTAAAAAATTATGAAAATTTCATGTAAAGGACTACTTTTAATTTCTTTTTGAGGAAAAAGTAATATACTCGTACCTACTAAAACCTATCCAAATCATAGGATGTGTCAAGAATATAAAGGGAAATGTTAAATATGGAAGTATTTTTTTGCAATTTGTATATTCAATATTTCAAAAATAAAAATATTTATCTTTTTTTTCATTTCACTTTTAACTACATCACACCATGTTATGAGGTATTGTCAGCTTTGAATAGGCGGGTGAGCAATCATGGTTTTGCCTTTTATAAAAGACGTCTCGTTGGGTTGAATAGTGTGTGAGTTGTAAAAAAACTATTCTTTGCCTCAATTCCCAAACATTGTGGGATTTTAAGCCTTTGGTTGGAAGTTTGGAAGGGTCGGGAAGTGAGACCTTAGGATGGTGAAAAATATAAGAAAAAATTGATAAATCTTTCGTATTTTTTCAAATATTAGACTGGTAAATTGACGCTTATGATTAATATACTTTTAATTTTAAGAATATTATATTATCATAAATTAAATTTGAATAATTCATACAAACCTTAAAAAAAAAAGCAAAAACCTTTCTTCAATACTATTTTTGAGTTGCACCCAAATTAAGAGGATTTTGTATTCTGAAGAAAAATGAACTCCTCAAAGTCCTCTTACCACAATGTTGTCTATTTCTTCCACTTTGTCCTTTTTTTTTTATAAAGTTCTTCCCTCCTTTCCCCTCCAAAATCACAAAGAATGTCTAAAGTGTACATAAACATTTGTCCTTGAGTCTAGGCTTAGCGAGAACTCGTGGGTTTGCTCCGCATTGAAGTCTCCAATGTTTTGTTCAACTCTCAAGGTATGCCACACCACATTTCAATATATTGTTTGCTTTGGATCGTTGGTTGAACCGTTATCGTTTTGTTCTTTATAAAAAGCACCTCGGTGGATTAAGGAGTGTTAGTGATGTATATAAACTATCTTTGACTACGAATTCCAAACAATTTGTGAGTTTAAGGTGTACTAAAACATGTTTAATATAAAGCTAGCTTCTCTTTTAATTTGTTTTTTAACTCATGAACATGTACCCTAATCCTTAGAGTACAAATTAGCATGACCATATAAAATAATACTCTTACGAGCACACCAAAAATAAAATATCCACATTAGGCCAACACTCAATCATTCAGAACAAACCCCTAACTGCACCATAAGAATAACAAAACAATAACGAGACACTCAAAATACACGAAATCACAAAAACTACACCTAAACAACCAAGTGGATTAGCTCACCAATTATATAATCTACCACCAAGATAATAATTATTTTGAACCTCCCAAAAGCCTAGGATTTTGCTCTTTTCACTTTTAAAATTGTCCATTTACACCTCAAAATTACGCTACTAACCTCAGCGGTAGTTAATTGCCGCTCGCTATCTGCGGCAGTTAACTGTCGCTGGCCCAACAGCAGTTAACTGCCGTTGTTATATTTTTTCTGTTTAAAGACATAGACTACCAGCTCACACTTCATACGCACATTTTTTTTCCCTCTCCTGTTGAAAAAAAAAACACAAAAGTGTTGATTTTTGGTAAAAAAATCTTGGTCTCAAATCATTAGAGAAGGATTGCTAGAAGGTTTCTACACTCACCAAACATGAACAAACAAGTAATGCATCATGTAACCCATTTACCTTGATTCATTTCTTTGTCATTTTTACATTCGGCTGACAACCTAGAGACAACGGCGGTTAACTAACGTTGGGTATCAACGCTTGTTAACTGCCACTGGGCCTGCGGTAGTTAACTGCGAATAGTGTCCCGATTTAAATTTTGGCACCCTTTTTCCTTTTTATTTGCAATGTTTTATTCTTCGTTCATAGTTATGGTTGAAAATGTGGTAGATGATGTTGTTGAGGCCAAACCGCCTATTTTTGAAGCTTCCAATGATGCTTCCGTTGATGTCAAACTTGTCATTGAAGCTTCCGTTGAAGTGAAACCTTCCGGTGTTTCCAAGACAATGAAATACACACCGCACTTTTTTTCACCAAGGATAAATGGCAAGTCCGAGATGATATGCTTAACTGGGTTCGTTGAAAAGCAGAAAAGGCGGGATTTACTATATCTATTGAAAGACGATTGTCCAATACCACCGGCATGCTTAAGGTGTTTAAGGTGTTTTTAACCCTAACCAACAAGTTGAATGAGTTGAAGACACAACTTAACAGATACTATGTCCATCTTTGTGAAAATCAAACTACGTCTCTTGTATTTGTACAGGTACCATGCGTAGATTTGGGGGCCGATAAAGATGAAGAAATGTGGAAAATCGTTTATTTTCCTCAGGCTATTTACGATGATGGCGATGAAACATACATGTTTAGGTTGATGGTTGAAAATAATAAGTTATATCTTTGTGTCCGTTCCAACTAAGACTTTTATGTTTTTTTTTTATGAATTGATGTGTAATATGTTGGAAAAAATATGTAATGTTGCACTTTTATTGAATTTCAATCTTTTGTGTTTTTTGTCCGTAATGTCGAATTCCTGTAATTTGGATCAATTATGAATTCTTATGTAATGGTCTGGCTTATGAGTGATGATGACATGTTGTCATTGCATGATTCTTATCAGTTATTTTGATGTTATTATTAAGTCTTATAGAAAAGCCTAATAGGCCTACCAGGGCGGCCCATATATGTGTAATTATATACCACAATTTATTTATTATTTGCAATTTTCTTTTTGCAATTTGGGATTTCTAATGAGTTACAAAAACTCTTGGTATTACTCTCTCATTTCAATTACAACGAGTACACATGCTTTTGGGTATTACCCTCTTAATCTCTTACTATTGTCATTCTCATCTTATTTCAAATTACAAAATAAGGAACCATATTAGCAACAAAAATAAAAGGCAATAGATCAAATCTATGCAATACACACTTATTAGCCTCGACACCAGCAATATCAAAGTCAACTCAATGAGTTTGTGGACCAATGGAAATACCAACTGTTTCTCAGTTTGAACCATCTTTATAGCCAAACTTTGAACATCTTCACAAGAAGAAAAGGAAGCATGCTTTTTCACTTGAAGTACATAAGTGTCAAGTTGGTCCCTTATTGTTCCACGGTCATCATCATAAAAGTCTACATGATAAATATCAGCAAGACGAGCAAGCTTATCAGCATCAACAGTAATCCACAAACATGACGCATACAACAGGACAATAAACTAAGTGTTGGCCCGAACTAGACCGACTTGCTCTGATACCACATTGTAACACCCTGAACCCTGAGACTAATAAATAAATAATAAATCATTCAATTTATGAAACATCAAGGTGTTACTATTCGCCAAACATCTCATACTAAATTCTCATGATAAAAATTTCATCAAATACATAACAGATCACAACGAAAATAAGAATCTATCTCAACACATCTCAATATCATGTCTCGGGTCACAACATAAAATCTCAAAGTAGAAATATATCAACTACATGATCATATAGATCCATCATCATCAAATCCAACAGAAAATAAGATAACCCCCAAAATCCTAGATTAGAACATCTAATCTAGACTTCTCAAAGCAAGAAAAACGAGTAGGCATCACGCCATCCTCAACATACTCACAAGCAAGGCTAATT
This sequence comes from Medicago ruthenica, assembly GCA_018208015.1. NCBI lineage: Eukaryota > Viridiplantae > Streptophyta > Magnoliopsida > Fabales > Fabaceae > Medicago > Medicago ruthenica. Next base: position 48,912,091 of record CM031373.1, on the reverse strand, counting down.
CTCAACCTGCACGTCTACACCACGAGGATGCAGGCGACCAAAAAGCCACTGGAAGATAAAATATACGTTCAACATAAAGGAATTATAAACACATGTAAGTTCAGGCAAAACGACATCTTCATATAAGCATACATCATATTAAGCCTGATTATAATTATAAAACATGCATAATGTATTTTCATCAACAAATAATCACCGAGCCAAATACATGTCCATCACATCTCATCAACGAACAATCACCAAGTCAATTACATGTCAATCACATCTCATCAACATCATCAGTTATATAGTTACTAAATAGATGCACAGGTTCACGCCAAAATATTACCACATACGACTAAATAGAGAGAGTCAATCAATAAGAAGAATCAAAAGGTAGAGAGACAATAAAAGAATCAAAAGAGAGAGACAATCAATCATAAGAATCAAAAGGAAGAGAGACAATCAAACGAAAGAATCATAAGGGAGAGAAGCAATCAATCGGTAGAATCAAAATGAGAAAAACAATCAATTAGAGGAATCAAAAGTGGAGAAAAGAATCAAAAAGAGGAGAACTGTGAGATATTGGAACGAACTCTAGGGTAGCTTCCGGTTCGACAGGGAATAAGCATGAGGTCGAAGGTTGTTCGCATGCTGCTGTCGAAGTAGTGCGTGTTGTAATCGAAGTTGTTCTAACATGCATTAGTCGATATTGCTAGGTTTGTTAGCATATCGAATTGGGCCTGTTTGTTATGTCCAATTGTTTAAGTTAGCTTGTACCCTAAGTTAGCTTGTAATGGGTAATTGTGAAAAAGCCCATTAGTTAGTATGTTAGGTTTATTATAAATAGCATACTAGTCTCTCATCTCTAACATGACGGCTAATCCTAATTAGGGTGAGAGGGTTATTTGTTATTCTTGTAACGCTTGTAATCTTGTTTTAAAGAGAAAGTAAAGAATAGCAGTTATAACCAATCCTTGTTGTTCTTGTTGTTTTTCCCATTCCTTTTCCATTATATTTTGTTCTTGACATCGTTTTTCACAACAAATTGGTGCGGTGAGCGTGGAGAAGATGCCTTCAACAAAGTATGAGATTGAAAAGTTCACCGGAGTGAACGATTTTGGTCTGTGGCGATTGAAGATGAAAGCCCTACTGGTTCAGCAGGGTTGTTTAGAAGCTTTGAAGGGAGTCGTAGCCATGGATGCTGCGTTAACGGAAAAGGAGAAGACGGCCATGATAGAGAAAGCCCACAGCGCAATCTTGCTGAGCCTTGGTGATAAGGTTCTACGACAGGTATCAAAGGAGACGACGGCAGCAGGGTTATGGGTGAAACTTGAAAGTTTGTACATGACCAAATCGCTGGTAAATCGACTCTACCTGAAGCAGGCTTTGTATTCATTCAAGATGAGTGAAGACAAAGTGTTGGCTGAGCAGTTGGATATGTTCAACAAGCTGATTCTTGATCTGGAAAATATTGATGTAAAGATCGATGATGAAGATCAAGCGCTGTTGCTGTTGTGCGCTTTGCCCAGAACACATGCTCACTTCAAAGAAACTCTCTTGTATGGAAGGGAGTCCCTGACCTTTGAAGAAGTTCAATCAGCCTTGTATTCGAAGGACTTGAACGAACGAAAGGAGCATAAACCTTCGACTGTTGGTGAAGGTTTGGCCGTCAAGGGAAAATTCTTGCGAAAGGATGGTAAGTTCGACAAGAAGAAAGGTAAAAGTCAGCAGAAGTCTTACAGTGGCGAGGCATCTGGTATTCGATGCTATCATTGTAAGAAGGAGGGTCACACAAGAAAGGTGTGCCCTGAACGCCTGAAGGATCATGGAGGTAAGGATAATGGCAACGTAGCCATTGCACAAGATGATTTCGAGTCATCTGATGTCCTTGTGGTTTCAAGCAGCGACTCAACGAAGGAGTGGATTATGGATTCAGGTTGCACTTGGCACATGACTCCAAACAAAGACTTGTTCGAGGAACTATGTGAGCAAGATGGTGGATCTGTATTGCTGGGAAACAACAAAGCTTGCAAGATTGCTGGTGTTGGATCTGTGAGATTCAAGCTCCATGATGAGTCAATAAGGTTATTGACTGAAGTTAGGTATGTACCTGATTTGAAGAGGAATTTGATTTCTCTTGGTGAATTCGACAAGAAAGGATATGTTTTCCAAGGAGAGAAAAGTATCCTTAGAGTCATGAAGGGATCGAAGGAAGTCTTGAGAGGCGTGAAGAAACAAGGCTTGTATGCCCTTGAGGCTGAAGTTGTAAGTGGTTCGACAAATGTTGCATCCACGAAACCTTTGTCGAAGACAGAAATTTGGCACATGAGATTGGGCCATGTCAGTGAAAGGGGTCTGGTCGAACTAGGGAAACAAAATCTGCTTGGTGGAGACAAAGTCGAAAAGCTGAAGTTTTGTGAACCCTGTGTACTTGGAAAATCTTGTAGAGTGAAGTTCAACAAAGGTAAACAAAGAACACATGGATCCCTTGATTACATCCATGCTGATCTTTGGGGGCCTGCAAGGTGTCCATCACATTCAGGAGCGAAGTACTTTCTATCCATAGTTGATGACTATTCCAGAAAGTTATGGGTATTCATCCAGAAGACTAAGGATGAAACTTTTGAGAATTTCAAAAGTTGGAAGACTCTGGTCGAAAATCAAACTGGCAGGAAGGTTAAGAGGTTGAGAACCGACAATGGCCTTGAATTTTGCAATGAGGCGTTCGACAGTTTTTGTGCTGCCTCTGGTATTGCAAGGCACAGAACTACTGCAGGTACTCCACAACAAAACGGTTTGGCTGAAAGGTTTAATCGAACTATTTTGGAAAGAGTTAGATGCATGTTGACCAGTGCTGGGTTAAAGAAGGTGTTTTGGGCTGAGGCTGTTTCGACAGCGGCATATCTGATAAATAGATGTCCTTCGACTGCGTTAGATATGAAGACACCTGAAGAAGTTTGGTCGGGACATCCACCAGATCTCGACAAACTGAGAGTATTTGGCTGCGTAGCCTATGCTCACATTAGGCAAGACAAGGTCGAACCTAGAGCTCTAAAATGCATGTTCATGGGATACCCTGAAGGAGTCAAAGCTTATAGGCTATGGTGCCTAGAGCCAGGTCACAGGAGGTGTATCACCAGTCGAGATGTAGTTTTCAATGAAGCTGAAATGGCTTTCGAGAAAACTGATGATGTTGATCGAAGTGCAGAAATTTCTGACGAAGAGCTGGAACAGGGAGAGATTCCTGTTGAGGTGGAGCATGTTGATGCTGAATTGCGTATCCCAGATGAAGTCGAAGAAGAAGTAGATACTGAGGAAGTTGAGGAAACTGTTGATGACTACTTGTTGGCAAGAGATAGGCAGAGAAGAGTCATCAAGCCACCTCAGAGACTTGGATATGCAGATCTTATAGCTTATGCCTTAATCTCTGCAAGTGAGGTTCTAGATGAAGAACCTAGAGACTATAAGGAAGTTCTGAGGAGTCGAAATAAGACTGAATGGCTGAAGGCCATGGATGATGAGATGAAATCTCTTCATGATAATAACACTTGGGAACTGATCGAGAAACCTGTTGGAGCAAGGTTAGTCAGCTGTAAATGGATTTTCAAAGTTAAGGAAGGAATTGAAGGAGTGGCGTCGAAAAGATACAAGGCAAGGTTGGTCGCTAGGGGTTTCACTCAGAAAGAAGGTGTCGATTTCAATGATGTGTTTTCTCCTGTTGTGAAGCATAGATCCATTCGAATGTTGCTTGCCATGGTGGCACAGTTCGACCTTGAACTGGAACAAATGGATGTAAAGACTGCATTCTTGTATGGTGATCTAGATGAAACAATCCTGATGAGGCAACCTGAAGGGTATGTCGAAAAGGGGAAGGAAGATTATGTGTGCAAACTACAGAGATCTTTATATGGACTGAAACAATCTCCTCGACAGTGGAATAGGAGGTTCGACAAGTTCATGGCACGGATAAGTTTCATCAGAAGTCAGTTCGACCACTGTGTTTACTTCAGATTTCGACCTGGTAATTCATTTGTTATTTTGTTGCTTTATGTGGATGATATTCTCATAGCAAGCAACAATGTCGAAGATGTAATGAGGGTGAAGGCTGAACTCAATAAGGAATTCGACATGAAGGATCTGGGAGCAGCATCCAGGATTCTTGGGATTGACATCCGAAGAGATAGAAAGCAGTCGAAATTATGCTTATCTCAAGAGGCATACCTACGGAAGATTCTCTACAAGTTTGGTATGTCGAATTCAAAGCCTGTTGTGACTCCTACAAACCCTCAATTCAAGCTGAGTATAGATCAGTGTCCCAGTACTGATGACGAAAGAGCTTATATGAATAGCATTCCATATGCTAATATAGTAGGTTCTTTGATGTATGCTATGGTTTGTACTAGACCTGACATAGCATATGCAGTAAGTCTTGTAAGCAGGTACATGTCGAATCCTGGAAAGGCTCACTGGCAAGCATTGAAGTGGATTCTAAGGTACATAAATGGGTCTCTGAACAGAGTCCTGATTTATGGTGGAACCTTGGGTGAAGATAGTAAAGCAGTAATCGAAGGATATGTCGACTCTGATTATGCAGGCTGTATGGATTCCAGAAAATCTATTTCTGGATATGTTTTCACTATGTTTGGCACGGCAATTAGTTGGAAAGCAACACTTCAGAAGGTTGTAGCATTGTCAACTACTGAAGCAGAGTATATTGCCCTCACTGAAGCTGTGAAAGAAGCACTGTGGCTTGAAGGTTTTGCTAAGGAGCTGAAACTTCAAGGTCGAATTATCACTGTTAAATGTGATAGTCAAAGTGCAATACATCTGTCGAAGAATTCAGCCTATCATGAGCGAACGAAGCACATTGATGTGAGGCTGCATTTCGTCAGAGGAGTAATCGAGCGTGGAGAAGTCCAAGTGCTGAAGGTTTCGACAGATCACAATGCTGCTGATATGATCACCAAGACATTGCCAAGTTGCAAGTTTTTCCACTGTATGCAGTTGGTAAAGCTGCATGAAGAAAGCTAGCTGGTTCATTGATATTAGAGTTTGTTCCAAGGTGGAGATTTGTGAGATATTGGAACGAACTCTAGGGTAGCTTCCGGTTCGACAGGGAATAAGCATGAGGTCGAAGGTTGTTCGCATGCTGCTGTCGAAGTAGTGCGTGTTGTAATCGAAGTTGTTCTAACATGCATTAGTCGATATTGCTAGGTTTGTTAGCATATCGAATTGGGCCTGTTTGTTATGTCCAATTGTTTAAGTTAGCTTGTACCCTAAGTTAGCTTGTAATGGGTAATTGTGAAAAAGCCCATTAGTTAGTATGTTAGGTTTATTATAAATAGCATACTAGTCTCTCATCTCTAACATGACGGCTAATCCTAATTAGGGTGAGAGGGTTATTTGTTATTCTTGTAACGCTTGTAATCTTGTTTTAAAGAGAAAGTAAAGAATAGCAGTTATAACCAATCCTTGTTGTTCTTGTTGTTTTTCCCATTCCTTTTCCATTATACTTTGTTCTTGACATCGTTTTTCACAACAAGAACCAATCAAACATATTCAAAAGGGGGAGAAGACCAACCAAACAAACAGACGTATCAAGAGAGAGAACAAAAGAGGAAGCAACCAACATAGAGGAGAACCAAAGAGAAGAACATTCAAAGAGATAGTAACAACCAAAGATAAAAAGACAATCAAAGAGATAAACCAACATATCAAACCAAATCCAACCGAAAAATCCATGCAAACCGAACCAATTAACCGACCAATAAAGGATACACAAAACAAGCACATCATACGTTCCTTTATATACAACGGGCTTTTAATTTTAACCATAAAGTAGAACCAACGCATATGAAAATAATTTCATATCTCAATTGATTGCTTTCATTCCAACAAAAATTTTTCCAAACAGTACCTTCAAATAAACAATAATTCCAATCGGTGGTTTTGTGGTGTAGTTTCCCAAATTCAAGGTAGTAACGGTTGCAACAACGCTAAACTAAAATTATCCCCTAAACAAAGCACAATTATGAAACGCAAGACAATGCCGTAAGGGAAAAGCTTGTCTACACCTCCATGAGATAGGTTCATCACAATTGACAAAGAAGGACCGACACGAAACCAACAGAACACTATGAATCAATCAACAAAGGTACAAAATAAATAAGAGACAATCAAATCTTACGAGAGCCAAATAAAACCGTCGGAATCAAGAGTCCAAGCCAAATAAAACTGACAGAATCACCGGTTCATAAGGTGAGGAGTGTCTCCTCTTTATAAACTCTTATCAAGAGTTTTATCTATCCGATGTGTGACTTGGGTTTTTCCCGATACACCCCCCTCACGCCCAGCACTCTTTTTGGCTTGGTGCGTGGATAGGTAGGTGACCGTTGAATTCGACAAGCTCTGATACCATGTTTAAATTTGTGGCCTAACACAACCCCATAAAACCGACTTATGAGATGAGGATTGCCCCCACTTATAAACACATTGTCAGACTATCTCTTATCCGATGTGAGACTCTTTAACACATCCCCTCAGGTCCAGGACTGGACATCTGGAGCGTTGACATAAATGGTGGGTGGCCCGATAACGGAAATCTGATCGCAAGTGACCCAACGAATCTTGGAGGAGGCTCTAATACCATGTTAGTAATCATAGAATCTCAAGGATAAAGATCATAGTGATCAGCAATAAAGAGTGCATAAGAGTATTCATGTGGGAGATACCCATAGAGACTTGTTGTGTTTTTGTAATTGGCCACATTTTGTTAAAACAAGTGTTTGAGCAAGATGTTGGACAAGAAGTTCTGACATGTTGTTACGACATCATAGCGTGCCTTGTTTCAAATTCTTGGATGTGTTATTTTCACGGGATATCTCTGAAGATTTGATTGAAGAATTTATTCACGTGATTTATGTTCCAAGAGGTGTGCGTTTTTCCTGAAGCAGCAAAGATTGGTTCAAGCTTTAATGGTGTTTCCTAAAATGATGTCAAGACATTTAAGGAAACAATATATATGCTTCCGGAATATTGTGCTGAAGGCTGTGCGGATCAGCTGTGTGATTAGCCTGAGTTATTCATCAATCCCATTCGATTCTCAGTCTATTTAAAGGAATACTGTAAACCTAAGAAGACAATTGAAGCTGCATTTTTGCAATTGTGTCATTTAGGGTTTAAGTCTGTACTTTGTATTTGCGAGCCACTCTTGTATCATCTTGATGCTTGAGTTGGACTTCTAGTTGAGTTGTAGTTTGTGAATCACTCATAAGCTTTGAAGCAAAAAGTGGATTCTGTTTATTGGAGATTGTCTCATATCTAGGAGTGTCTTAGATAGAAATATCACGGGTAGTGTTTAGGTGCGAAGGATGTAAGACTTCAAACTAAAACTATTATAGTGGATTTCCTTCCTGGCTTGGTAGCCCCCAGATGTAGGTGACGTTGCACCGAACTGGGTTAACAAATAATCTGTGTCGTTTTTATTTGCTTTCTGCAATTATCTTATTACTGTCGTTTGTTTATTGTGTTATCATGATGTCATGACATTGTTCTCGACATCTCGTGTGTCTTGACATCGTGTATAACATCCTTCCACTTGTGCCAAAATTTCAATTGGCATCAGAGCGGACACTTTGTTCTGTTTTGGGTGAGCTCCACTGCTCCAAGGAAGATATATTCTGGTGTCATGGACAAGGAAGGAAGAATGGTCAACAGACCACCAGTTTTGGATGACACCAACTACGATTACTAGAAGGCTCGTATGGTAGCTTTCTTAAAATCTATGGAAAGCAGAACCTGGAAAGCTATTATCAAAGGTTGGGAACATCCTGTTGTGAAGGATAAAGATGGTAAAGACACTACTGAATTAAAACCAGAAGAGGATTGTGAAGGTGAGAAAAACACAAGAAGGGGGGGGGGGGGTTGAATTGTGTTGGCTTTTTCTTTTCTTTCTCAAAAAACTTAATGATAGTTCACAATCAGATATAGATCAGATTCTGAAACTATTTTCAGAGTTGTTTAGCATCGGATATAAGGTAAATGAGAGAGAGAGAGAGAGAGAGAGAGACAAGAAGTTTGTAATATCCCGCTTAAGCGAGACATTTAACAGTATCACAGAAATTAAACGAATGGAATGGCAATGTTGTAATTTTGGAAGGAAGAATTATTTAAAAGGGGGAATTAAGATATTTTCCTCACTTTCTCCTTCCACTTCTCTCTCTAAGGTTCATGAACTTCTCTCCCTCTCTCTCTAGGCACACGCCTTCCTCTCCTTTGCCATCATCCATTAATTTTCTTCCACAACTCTTGGATCACAAGTAAACAAGCTAGCTTGGGGAGATTTAAAGCAAGAAAAGAAGTTGAGGAAGCAAGAAGAAAGGAAAGGTTATGAGCTAGGGTTTTGAGGAAAGTTGGAAAGCAAGCTAAACCAGCACCAATCCAGTTTGAGGTGAGCTCCCTAGGGGTTTTAGAACCCCTCTTTGTGATATTTATAGTGAATTTCTTCATAGGCAAGTTTATGGTTTTTACCCTAATTCTCTATACTTGCTAATTCCTTGCTCATATATGTTTTAAACTACCAATTTGTAATAGAAAATCATTCCTAGCATGTTTGGGATGCTTGGGTAACTTGGATTGAGCAAAAATGGTGGAAAAACATGATTTTTAACAAGTTTTGAACTGTCATGGTCGCTACAGCGACCAGCCGTCGCTACAGCGACCAGACAGCTTTGATTTCTGCCTACGGTCGCTTCAAGCGACCAGCCGTCGCTACAAGCGAGCAGCACATTTTTCAGACTTTTACCTACAGTCGCTGTAGCGACAGGCCGTGGCTATAGCGACAGCAACAGGACAGCACTTGACAGCTTTGCTGTTTTGGGCATTCTGGTGCGCGTAGGCATTGTTTTTCACTTCCGTTTCCTCCTGAAACATTTTAGAAACATTATCCACCATTTTAACCCATCCAAAAAGGCTTCCAATGGTTGAAAGATTATAGGAGCAAGGAATACGCAAGGCGTGGGAAATGTAGGAACAATGGTTAAATGAATAGTTAAGTCCTAAGAACGGCATATGATAACGATATGTCGAATCCTTGATAGGAAAACAAGAATTATAGTATGAGTGTAAGGATTTAATGGATAGATTCCTTGCACGTGAGTTGTTAACTCTTAAGGAAAAGCATGCGACTTTGAAAGTCAAGAACCTACTTTAGGTAAACAAGATTATAAGAGTATTCGGATTAGAATACAAGGGTTATAGGAATGTTTCGACAATCATAGTGACAGATAGGTTTATAGTGTTGGTTCTCCAACGATTATAGGTGGCTTATGAGAACGATAAGCCAAGAATCATAGGTTATAGGTTATATGTTACAGGAATGTTATATGATTATAGTAACAGATTATATGTTCATATGTTAAAGTTAAAGAATTATATCAAAGATAATGGCGTGCTCGCACGTTTCACAGTCATAGGGCGTGTTCATCAGACTCCGGGATTCGCCGGATGGGACTTCTCCGAGAGGGTTGTCCACACGTTTCATAGGGAGTCCGGTGTTAGCCTGATTGATAGGAATTTCACCGGGTCATAGGGAGATGTACTTCGGGGTTACTCCACCCGGATGCACTCCGTAAAATGAACTCAGATAATATTGTTTGTTCAACGCTAACAGCTAACATAAAACTGCTATAGAACTGTTTATATGTTTTATATTTCACAGTTATAGTCAAAGTTACAGTTACAGTTACAGTTATAGTTATAGTTATAGACAGTTAACAGAAAGTGGTCCTAGGTTTCCCCTCGATCACTGAGTTATAGTTACAGGTAGTTTACAGTGATAGTTACAGATAGGTTACAGTTACAGTTATAGGCGGTTTACAGTTATAGTCATAGTCAGAGATATAATTACAGACAGATTCATAGTCATAGGCAGATAAATACTCTTTGAGGATAAAGTAAAGACTTGGCGATCATAGGAAATCCCCAAGATTGCCAAGGTAGGCATGGCGACCCTAAGTTCCCTGAGGTTGCCAACAGTTGGTTGGGCTGGAGCTCACTGAGACATTATGTCTCACCCCATTCCTTCTGGTGCAGGTTTACAGGTAAGTCAAAGGTTCGTGATGGAGATCTTCATAGAGATACTGGATGGAGTACAGTTGCTCGTCGTGTACCAGCTCAGGAGCGTTTTGGACATTTGTTTAAGTATTGTTATAGTAATGGATTATTTGTACATACGAGTAAACTTGTATTCATTCAGATGTGGTGTATTATTATTATTGAAATTTTTAAACGTATCCAGTATCAGTTTAACGCACATGCTAATATACTAGTTAAAGTTAGTATGGGTGTTACAATTGGTATCAGAGCAGGTCGATTCAGACCGTGCCATGGGTCATTTAAGATTCAATAAAAGTAGTGGAATCATTGGGTTCCGGATGTTGTTCTAAATGTCACATCTAGTTGAGCCTGATCAACTCAGTCTAGTATATGACAGTTAGGACAAATATCCGAGAGCTGAATGTGACCAAGGAGGAAAGAAGTGTGCGAAGTGTGAAGGTTAAGGTGTCAGATTTTAAGACGGAATTGGCAAGGTATTTAATACCAAAGGATGATTCTTTAACAGTGAAGTAACCGAGCCAGTTAATGGCAGAGTCTCAGGAATATAAGAGGTATTTAAAGAGTATCTAAGAGTAAGGTCAAGTACCTTAACTAGTTGGACGCATCATTGAGCGATGCCTTCTCCGAAGAGATGTGTAGGGTAAAGAATTACGGTACCAACCCAGCGACTTGGAATAAGGAATGATCAGTTAATTTTGGAAGCTTTGTACTTCCAGTAAGGTTATAGTGTGTAAGGATGGAAGGACTTGCGCACTTGGGACGGATGAGATCTTAACATCCGACAGGTAAGAGACTTATTCAGGGATTAAGTGAATATTGGACAGAGGAAACAGATTATCTTCCGTTGTTATGGGTCATCAAGATGCTTTGTATGAGGAACGCAAGCTTAGAGAGAAGTGAAGGAAACCCTCGGTAAGGGTATGAAGTATAGAATGAATCTTATGTTGTCAGATTAAAGCAGACCGGTTTCGAGGATTAAGCAGGAAGATCGTCACTAACGTACAAGTTACAGTTAAAGTTATGGTTGAGGTTGAGGAGTTATACGTTTTCTTTTGTTGGGTTCCTTACACAAGTATTCGGGTAAGCCGACAAAGATTACCTTATGTTGGTATGTGTTAAAGATGGTGGAAAATACATACCTTGGGTTGTTCGAAACCATGAAGAGGACAACGATCAAGAAGACATATGGAATATTATTCAGATAACAAGATTAGATTGGAATTGTGAATACAGTAACAAGTTACCGGAAGGATCCAATGGGAAATGTTAAGAATTGAAGTTTAAAGATTAATTAATCGGGTACTCGAAGAGGCGTAACATGCGTTTGGGCTTACAGGAGAGCCGGTAAAAGGTGAGTCTTACCGAGACGGATTTTTTCCGGAGAAACCCGAGGAGTAACCAAGAGATATGATAGAATTATGTGGACCTAAGTTGTATTGGAAAAGGTTGTGGATGTGAAATCCTTATGGACAATTATAGTACGGAACTCGATTCACAATATGAAGATTAAAGCTAGAACTAGTGTATAAGTTGTTTTGATAGGAGCATTGTTGAGCTCGTAATTATTGCTAAAGACTGTTTACAGGTTTCGGCATATTTTCGTGAAAGTAAGAATATGGTTTATATCCGGAAGGAAACATAAAGTCAAGTGTCGATCAATCAGTAAGTTAAACAGGTGGATTAAACCACAAGAGAAATTATGATGTAAGATGGTCATGTATGGTAACTACAAGTTATAAAGTCAAAGGATTGGCCAAGTAGATTTTATATGGTAATAGTGGTGTATTACGTCTATCTCAAGGTGAATTGTTTAAATCAGAGTTGCGCAGCGGAGAAGTAATCCAATAATGAGATAACAGACAATTCAAAGCTGAAGTTTAGAGAAAAAGGATGTTTGTAAAGTCCTTGCCAGATGAATTACAGGAAAGGTGTTCAGAGATTAGTTCTCAAGCTACGGAATACTAGTAAGTAGTGATGACTCGAACTTATCATCAGTGCTAACAGGAAATTTTAAGAGATAAGTCGAGAAATGCTTCGGGCCTCGAAACTCATGAGATAAGGGAATCGAAGCGGTTGAGAAATTTAAAGGATGTGTTTCTAGCACAATAAGTACATAGCGAAGAAAGCCACATCTAATACGGTGATTTATCTGTTTAGCTCAGTAACTATAAGTTAACTTGAATAGTAAGTTTAACCAAAGAGGAATTATGTCGTGGCATACAATTATTCCGCATCGTACCCACGTTATGCTAGCATGTCGCATGTAACAGGCATGTAACAGGTTATAATTAGTATTATGTATACTGATCAGGCAGAGTTTATACTACTTAGACAGTAGTGTAACATATTTATAGTCATGAGACATGTATTAGTAATCGTGGTACGCAGTCGGTAATGTTTTAACAGGAAAGTCTTAAGCAGAACAGGTTTGTTGTTACCGAACAAAACTTAGTTGTGGAATTCAGAAATTCTTGAACTTAATGTTCACAGTTAAAGGAAGGAAATGTTTTACACAGATCAGAAGATTACTCATAGTTTACAGTAAAAGGCTACGTGAATTGAAGTTATGAAATAAAGGATTTAGAGTTTAAGAGTGCTATTTTGAATAGCGATCAGAATAGAGTTTTCTTTTAGAAAACAAAGGATGTCCTTGGACGAAGTAAGTTATAAAGCCAATGGAATGTAACCATAATTTACGTTATGGGAACTATGTACTATGGAATGTATTATATGATGATAGGTGAGACGGTTTATGCCACACGTCACTTGTACTAAACTTTCATAAGTTTAAAATTATTGGTAAAGGAAGTATTAATCCCATGAGTAAGTAATATCTTGAATGATGCAAGATTGTCAGAGTCCTAGAAGGAATAAAGCTCCTAAGACCTTTGGCTACGCGTTATCGTTGATTAATTAAATCGGAGCACGAGTGGCTCACATGATTTCTCGAGCCTTAAGGTTTCCCGCAGTGGGAATGTGAACAATGTACATGGTTGAGATAATAGTTACACTAGGATGTCAGAAAGAAAGGAACAGGTACCATTAGTACAGCCACCTCCTTGAATTTGAATCGTGAAGGTAATTGCAATGGACTTTGCTTCCGTTTGAGAATACTCAATATTAGATGTTTTTCAGTGCAAGACTAAATTTATATAAAGAATGGTACGAATGTAACAGTAAAAGGTCGTCTTACGAGGCGAAAGTTAAAGACAAGAATTCTTTTGAATTAAAAGCAATGTAATAGATTCCTCGGAAAGTTGGAATAATTGAGGAAAAACAGATTGACCCAACGTCTTCATGATAAGATGGATATGTTGGTTTAGATAACCATACGTCCTAACAGGTGATAGTTATGTAACATGCATCAGACCTTTCGGACGGAAAGAGATTGTCATATGTTTTGACTTTCAGAGATGGAAATTATGACTAAAGAACAAGTTTTAACCAGTATGGTTTAATCGGGGTGCGTGACTAATCTACATGTCAGACACTAGAGTTGCCATGGAATTCCAATAAGCAAAAAGAATTAGGGATTTGCATAGTAGAGAAAGAGGTAGAAAGGATTTATCTTTTCAGGATCTCCGAAGGATTTTCTAAATTTCGAGGACGAAATTTCTTTTAAGGGGGGTAGAGTGTAATATCCCGCTTAAGCGAGACATTTAACAGTATCACAAAAATTAAACGAATGGAATGGCAATGTTGTAATTTTGGAAGGAAGAATTATTTAAAAGGGGGAATGAAGATATTTTCCTCACTTTCTCCTTCCACTTCTCTCTCTAAGGTTCATGAACTTCTCTCCCTCTCTCTCTAGGCACACGCCTTCCTCTCCTTTGCCATCATCCATTAATTTTCTTCCACAACTCTTGGATCACAAGTAAACAAGCTAGCTTGGGGAGATTTAAAGCAAGAAAAGAAGTTGAGGAAGCAAGAAGAAAGGAAAGGTTATGAGCTAGGGTTTTGAGGAAAGTTGGAAAGCAAGCTAAACCAGCACCAATCCAGTTTGAGGTGAGCTCCCTAGGGGTTTTAGAACCCCTCTTTGTGATATTTATAGTGAATTTCTTCATAGGCAAGTTTATGGTTTTTACCCTAATTCTCTATACTTGCTAATTCCTTGCTCATATATGTTTTAAACTACCACTTTGTAATAGAAAATCATTCCTAGCATGTTTGGGATTCTTGGGTAACTTGGATTGAGCAAAAATGGTGGAAAAACATGATTTTTAACAAGTTTTGAACTGTCATGGTCGCTACAGTGACCAGCCGTCGCTACAGCGACCAAACAGCTTTGATTTCTGCCTACGGTCGCTTCAAGCGACCAGCCGTCGCTACAAGCGAGCAGCACATTTTTCAGACTTTTACCTACAGTCGCTGTAGCGACAGGCCGTGGCTATAGCGACAGCAACAGGACAACACTTGACAGCTTTGCTGTTTTGGGCATTCTGGTGCGCGTAGGCATGGTTTTTCACTTCCGTTTCCTCCTGAAACATTTTAGAAACATTATCCACCATTTTAACCCATCCAAAAAGGCTTCCAATGGTTGAAAGATTATAGGAGCAAGGAATACGCAAGGCGTGGGAAATGTAGGAACAATGGTTAAATGAATAGTTAAGTCCTAAGAACGGCATATGATAACGATATGTCGAATCCTTGATAGGAAAACAAGAATTATAGTATGAATGTAAGGATTTAATGGATAGATTCCTTGCACGTGAGTTGTTAACTCTTAAGGAAAAGCATGCGACTTTGAAAGTCAAGAACCTACTTTAGGTAAACAAGATTATAGGAGTATTCGGATTAGAATACAAGGGTTATAGGAATGTTTCGACAATCATAGTGACAAATAGGTTTATAGTGTTGGTTCTCCAACGATTATAGGTGGCTTATGAGAACGATAAGCCAAGAATCATAGGTTATAGGTTATATGTTACAGGAATGTTATATGATTATAGTAACAGATTATATGTTCATATGTTAAAGTTAAAGAATTATATCAAAGATAATGGCGTGCTCGCACGTTTCACAGTCATAGGGCGTGTTCATCAGACTCCGGGATTCGCCGGATGGGACTTCTCCGAGAGGGTTGTCCACACGTTTCATAGGGAGTCCGGTGTTAGCCTGATTGATAGGAATTTCACCGGGTCATAGGGAGATGTACTTCGGGGTTACTCCACCCGGATGCACTCCGTAAAATGAACTCAGATAATATTGTTTGTTCAACGCTAACAGCTAACATAAAACTGCTATAGAACTGTTTATATGTTTTATGTTTCACAGTTATAGTCAAAGTTACAGTTACAGTTACAGTTATAGTTATAGTTATAGACAGTTAACAGAAAGTGGTCCTAGGTTTCCCCTCGATCACTGAGTTATAGTTACAGGTAGTTTACAGTGATAGTTACAGATAGGTTACAGTTACAGTTATAGGCGGTTTACAGTTATAGTCATAGTCAGAGATATAATTACAGACAGATTCATAGTCATAGGCAGATAAATACTCTATGAGGATAAAGTAAAGACTTGGCGATCATAGGAAATCCCCAAGATTGCCAAGGTAGGCATGGCGACCCTAAGTTCCTTGAGGTTGCCAACAGTTGGTTGGGCTGGAGCTCACTGAGACATTATGTCTCACCCCATTCCTTCTGGTGCAGGTTTACAGGTAAGTCAAAGGTTCGTGATGGAGATCTTCATAGAGATACTGGATGGAGTACAGTTGCTCGTCGTGTACCAGCTCAGGAGCGTTTTGGACATTTGTTTAAGTATTGTTATAGTAATGGATTATTTGTACATACGAGTAAACTTGTATTCATTCAGATGTGGTGTATTATTATTATTGAAATTTTTAAACGTATCCAGTATCAGTTTAACGCACATGCTAATATACTAGTTAAAGTTAGTATGGGTGTTACAAAGTTTATCCTGGTTCCTTCCACAACCCGGAAGTAGTCCAGTCCCCTTGTCACTTAAAAGAGATTTTCACTATAATCACAAAGATTACAATTGCTCAAGCACAAAGCAAGAGACTTCCTATGCTCAAACACAAAGTAAGAGACTTCCAATTGCTCAAACACTAAGTAAGAGACTTCCTATGCTCAAACACAAAGTAAGAGGCTTTCTTGCTCAGACACACAGTCTAAAACTTTGAATCAAACAGATTTTACAAGAGAATAAGTTTGAGTTGAACACTTGATATACTATCAGTGGTGTTCACAAAATACAACACATATTTAAGACTCTATACTTAAAGAAATTCTAAGATAAGAAGTTTGTAAGAATTTCTAAGTTATTTTGATGACATTCAGATTTGGCAGAACTGAGTTTCAGAAAACAGAGCAATGCGTTTTCAGTCTTATGAGTCTTGTTCTTCTTCTTCAATCCTTCAATCCTTTATAGAGAATTAAAGAGCTGTTGAGAAGAGTCAAATATCATCAAAGAGCTGTTGCAATAGAAGCTATGTCCAACATTTAATTCCTTTCTGACATTGTGTGCGTCACACAGAAAACAGAGGAAAGTAATTTGAATTGTTTCCTTAAAATAGGGAGATGGTTTTGGTCAAGGAGACAACTGTTGCATAGAGCTGTTCTGATCGTACAGTACTTCACTGTTCACAGTTGCAATTGTTGACTGCTACGTTTCCTTCAGACTCAGACTTCCAGTCTGTTCTTCAGAAACAGTTCTTCAGAAGCTGGCATTAGACACTGTTCATCAGAAACACTTCTTCAGAACCTGGTCTTCAGACGCTGTCTTCAGAAGCTGCCTTCAGATGCTGCCTTCAGAAGCTCTTCTTCAGACGCTGCCTTCAGAAGCTCTTCTTCAGACGCTGATTTTCTTCAGCCTTGCAACACAAGCTTCTATATTTTCCTTCTTTCTCTTAACTTGTTCTTTCATCACCATTGTTAGATACCAATCTTTAAGTATATGGTTTTGCACACTAGAATCAAGTATTAACATATCCAATTTTCTTTTTAACACTTTGTTATCATCAAAACTCAAAAGAGAGTTGTTCATACATTTTGTTCCAACATATTGGTCCAAAGAAGATGATGAACTCGCTCTTGGAAACTCCAAAGCCTTGAACGCCTTGTTCAATGGTGTTGAGTCTTTAAGTGTTGGCTGCATTGTTTGGCAAAACCAAAGTATGGAATAGAAGCTTTTCCTTATGATGAACATTTCTTCAGTTACAAGTTTTATCATTTGAAGCCATTCAGAAGCTGCAATCTACATCAGAAGCTGAAATGCTCATCAGAAGCACTGTAGCACTTCAGAAGCAGTTTCAGGTTCTGAAGCCAGCGTTGACTTCTGTTGACCACATCAGAAACTGGGTTTGCTGGATTGTTTTTGCACGTATCTTGGGAGATGTAGCAAGGAATTATGTTTGTATAATTACTTCTAGAAGGCTGGTTTAATTGGAGAAGATATCTTTGAAGATTTGGTTTAAAGTTATGAAAATTCGTATTTTCTGTTTTAAATCTTTCAAAGATTTAATGCAGTTTTATTTGTTACATTATTGGATCAATCTTATTCCAGTAACAAATCAGTTCAGAAGATTTGGAGCATAATTAAGAGGCTTGCTGAAGATTATAAAAGGAGGAGCTTTGCTATTGAAGACATACGAAATACAGAGCATTATTCAGAGAATAGAGTCTTTGTTTTAAACTTAGAGTTTTTGTTTGTGCACCACTCTGTTAGAGTTGGTTTAGGTTTGTTTTGAGTTGTAATCACTCTAAGCCTGTAGGTATGAGTGCTGTCTTTATGTATTGAAGTTGTCTTCAAAAACAGGGTAGTGTTGGTTAAGAACTGGTTTAAGTTCAAAGGGTAGTTTAAGTAGCTGGGTTGCAGTTGCTTGAATAGGAAGTTAGAGGTTTTTCTAATACTCAACGTGTTGGGTAGAATTCAATACTAGGTGGGGATTAATTGCTTGGGATAGGAACTGGGAGTCAGTGTCTGAGTCTTAAGGATTAATTCCAATAGTGGAATTCCTTCCTGGATTGGTATCCCCCAGAGTAGGAGGTGTTTACTCCGAACTGGGTTAACAAACCTTGTGTGTTCTTTAGCTTTCCTGCACTTTTTATTTCTGCTACTTATCTGCTTTAAATTGTGCTAAGTCATTGTTCAGAACCTGTTTTGGTTCAGAACCTGTAATCTCTTAAGTATTGCCTGGCCATAATTTCAATTGGCATCAGAGCTGGCACCCTGCCTGTATTTTGGGTGAGATCCAGAGGACTTAATATCTGGCAAGCATGGATAGAGAAGGAGGCTATGTCAATAGACCACCCCTATTAGATGGCACAAACTATGAGTATTGGAAGTCTAGGATGTGTGCCTTCTTAAAATCTATTGACAGCAGGACTTGGAAAGCTGTGATAAAAGGCTGGGAACATCCTGAGGTTTTGGACAAAGATGGTAACAAAACTGGAGTTTTGAAGCCTAAAGAGGAGTGGACCAGAGCTGAAGATGACTTGTCTCTGGGAAATTCAAAAGCTTTGAATGCAATCTTTAATGGTGTGGACCAGAACATGTTCAGACTTATCAAACAATGTACTGTGGCTAAGGATGCTTGGGAAATTCTGAAAACCACTCATGAAGGAACTTCTAAGGTGAAGATGTCAAGATTGCAGCTGCTGACCACCAAATTTGAGAACCTGAAGATGAAGGAAGATGAATCTATTCAGGATTTTTACATGAATGTGCTGGACATGGCAAATTCTTTTGATTCAATTGGAGAAAAGATGACTGATGAGAAGTTAGTCAGAAAAATCCTCAGGTCCCTGCCCAGAAGATTTGACATGAAGGTCACTGCAATTGAGGAGGCTCATGATATTTCTGCTATGAAGGTTGAGGAGCTGATTGGGTCTTTGTTAAATTTTGAGACTGCATTCTGCAAACAGCCTGATAAAAAAGGGAAAGGTATAGCTTTTACTGTGAATACTGAAGCTGATGATCAACAAGAGTCTGAGGAGGATGACTTATCAGAAGCTCTAGTGTTGCTGGGAAAACAATTCAACAAGATTCTGAAGAATGTTAACAGAAAAGCCAAAGCCAAAGGTCAGAATTTCAGATTCAATAACAAGAAGCAACAAACTGATGAGAAGAAGACCAAGTCTGAGGAGAAAAGCAACCAAGCCAAAGGTGTGCAGTGCTATGAGTGTGAGGGCTATGGGCATATCAAATCTGAATGTCCTACTTTTCTTAAGAAGCAGAAGAAGAGCCTAGTTGTTGCATGGTCTGATGATGGTTCTGAAGATGATGATGATAGTGAATCTGGTATGTGTGATACTGGTCTGGTAGTAAGGTCAGGAGCTATCTTGAAGAAGGAAGCTGTTTTAGAGTCTGAGACTTTTTCAGAGTCTGACTCAGAGTCTGAAGCTTCTTCTGTGTCTGAAGCTGCTAAAACCTCATATGATGAACTAGCTGATAACTACAAGAAGCTGTATACCAGAAGTGCTGAGGTTTGCAAACAAGTTCTGGATCAGAAGGAGACTATTCTACAACTGGAGGCTGAAAAAGGTGAACTGTTAGTGCAGAATTCAGATTTGAAAGAAGAAGTGAATCAACTGAACTCCCAACTTGATCAAATGAAGAAGCAAGTGAAGATGTTAAACTCTGCTACTGATAAATTGGAGGACATTCTGGGGAATCAGCAACAAGGAAAAACTGGTTTAGGTTTTGTTGATCAGACTCAGATTCCTAAACAGATGAGTTTTGTTCCTGCTACTCAAACCCATGACTCTATGGTTAGAACATCAAAGAGGAGACCTCAGAAACAAGCCCAGATGCCAGCTCAGAAGCAAGCTCAGAAGAGACCTCAGATGCAAGGTCAGAAGCATGTTCAGATGCTACCTCAGAAGCAACCCCAGAAATCTTTCAGAAACAGAAGGAGGAGGAATCATCCATGGGTCTGTCATCATTGTGGAAAGAAAGGGCATATCAAACCATTCTGCTTCAAACTTTATGGTTATCCTGAACATTTTCAGTATAGAAGAGTTGAACCAGCTGCTGTCAGACAGAATGTTCAGAAGGTGTGGAAGCCCAAAGTTCAGAATGTAGGCCTGATTGCTCATACTTCACTGAGAGCCACCTCAAAAGAAGACTGGTACTTTGATAGTGGGTGTTCAAGGCACATGACTGGTGTGAAGAAGCTGTTGAGCAATATCAGATCATATTCCAAAAGCTATGTGACATTTGGAGATGGTGTAAAAGGTCAGATTCTGGGTATTGGAGATTTGATCAGAGAAGGTTTGCCCAAACTTAATGATGTGCTACTGGTGGAAGGATTAACCTCTAATCTGATCAGTATTAGCCAACTTTGTAATCAAGAATTGAAGGTTAATTTTAACAAACTAGAGTGTATTGTTACTGATCAGGAAGATAAGATTCAAATGAGAGGCTGCAGATCCAAAGACAACTGTTACTTATGAGTTTCTGAAGAAGAAAGAAGTCTGACTTCTTGTCTTATGAGCTCAGAAGAGGAAGTTAAACTCTGGCACCAGAAGTTGGGACATCTGCATCTGAAAGGCATGAAAAAAATCCTAAGTACTGAAGCTATCAGAGGTGTACCTAATCTGAAGATCAATGAGGACAATGTTTGTGGTGATTGTCAAATTGGGAAACAAACAAGAAAGTCTCATCCCAGATTAGTTCACCAGGTAACTACTAAAGTACTAGAACTTGTTCATATGGATTTGATGGGGCCTATGCAAGTTGAGAGTATTGGAGGCAAGAAATATGCATTTGTAATGGTAGATGACTACTCAAGATTCACATGGATCAGTTTTGTTAGAGAAAAGTCTGATACTTTTGAAGTATTTAAAGACCTGTGCATTCAATTACAAAGAGAAAAAGACTGTGGCATAGTCAGAATCAGAAGTGATTATGGCAAGGAATTTGAAAACAAGAGTTTTTCAGAATTCTGTGCTTCTGAAGGTATAAAGCATGAGTTTTCTGCACCTATCACACCTCAGCAAAATGGTGTAGTTGAGAGGAAGAATAGGACTTTAGCAGAATGTGCAAGAGTAATGCTGCATGCTAAGAAACTTCCATATATGTTCTGGGCTGAAGCAATGAACACAGCATGTTACATACACAACAGAGTCACTTTAAAGAAGGGTACTGCATCAACACTGTATGAATTGTGGAAAGGGAGAAAGCCCACAGTCAAATATTTCCATGTTTTTGGGAGCATATGCTATATCTTGGCTGACAGAGAGAATAGAAGAAAACTGGATCCTAAGTCTGATGAGGGCATATTCCTGGGTTATTCAGTGAACAGCAGAGCTTATAGGGTGTTTAATTCAAGAACTAAAGTTGTGATGGAGTCCATTAATGTGGTAATTGATGATCTGACTGCTGAGAAAGATAGAAGTGAGTCTGAAGTTGTTCCAGAGTCTGAAGCATCAGAAGAACAACCTTCAGAAGCAGAAAATCAAGCAGAGTCTGAAGAAGCAGATGTGCATCCAGAACATGATCCTACCAATAAAGGGCCATCAATTAGAGTTCAGAAGGATCATCCTAAGGAACTTATCATTGGGAGTTTGGATCAAGGGGTCAGAACCAGGAGATCAGAACCAACTGCTACTGATTCTTGCTTTGTGTCAAAGGTTGAGCCTAAAAATGTGAAAGAAGCCCTAACAGATGAATTTTGGATTGAAGCAATGCAAGATGAGTTGAATCAATTCAAAAGGAGTGAAGTGTGGGATCTTGTTCCAAGACCTGAAGGGCTGAATGTGATTGGGACTAAGTGGATATTCAAGAATAAAACAGATGAAAATGGTACTGTAGTCAGAAACAAGGCAAGGTTGGTTGCTCAGGGTTATACTCGGGTTGAGGGATTGGACTTTGATGAGACCTTTGCACCTGTGGCCAGACTAGAGTCCATAAGACTACAGTTGGGTGTATCCTGCATTCTTAAGTTCAAATTATTCCAGATGGATGTGAAGAGTGCATTTCTGAATGGATATTTGCAAGAAGAGGTATATGTTGAACAACCTAAGGGTTTTGTGGATCCTAAGTTTCCAGAACACGTGTACAAGTTGAAGAAGGCCTTGTATGGATTGAAACAAGCACCAAGAGCATGGTATGACAGGCTGACTCAGTTTCTTGTGGCTCAAGGGTACAGAAAAGGAGGTTCTGATAAGACCTTGTTTGTGAAAGATGAAAATGGGAGTCTGATGATTGCTCAGATTTATGTGGATGACATAGTTTTTGGTGGAATATCTCAGAAGATGGTCAAACTGTTTGTTCAGCAAATGCAGTCAGAATTTGAAATGAGCTTAGTTGGTGAACTGACTTACTTTCTTGGTTTACAAGTCAAGCAAATGGAAGATACAATTTTCATCTCTCAGAGTAAATATGCCAAGAACATAGTGAAGAAGTTTGGAATGGAATCAGCTGCTCATAAGAAGACACCAGCTGCTACTCATCTGAAGCTAACCAAAGATGAACAAGGAGTATCAGTTGATCAGAGTCAGTACAGAAGCATGATAGGGAGCCTATTGTATTTAACTACAAGCAGACCTGATATCACTTATGCTGTTGGAGTTTGTGCAAGACATCAAGCTGATCCTAAGATGAGTCATCTGACACAAGTAAAGAGGATTCTGAAGTATGTTAATAGCACAAGTGACTATGGAATCATGTACTCACACAGTTCAAGTTCTGAACTGATAGGATATTGTGATGCTGACTGGGCTGGAAGTGCTGATGACAGAAAGAGCACATCAGGAGGATGTTTCTTTCTAGGAAGTAATTTAGTTTCATGGTTCAGCAAGAAACAGAACTGTGTTTCATTGTCAACTGCTGAAGCTGAGTATATTGCTGCTGGGAGTAGTTGCTCACAACTGGTGTGGATGAAACAGATGCTGGAGGAGTACAATATGAAACAAGGCACTATGACCTTATTTTGTGACAATTTGAGTGCCATCAACATCTCTAAGAATCCAATTCAGCACAGCAGAACCAAACACATAGACATCAGACATCATTTTATCAGAAACCTTGTGGAGGATAAAGTCATTCAGCTGGAACATGTGGATACTGAGAATCAAATTGCTGACATATTCACAATGGCCTTGGATGCTAAACAATTTGAGAATCTGAGAAGCAAGTTAGGTGTGTGCTTACATGAAGACTTATAGCAATTAATGCAAACTGGATGTGAGGAAGCTAGAGTACCTGCCAGTTGTGCCTCTGCTAAGTGTGATCCTGAACCTAAGTCAGAGTTTGAGACTACTTTTGGATATGTAGTTTTCCTTCCCTATTTGAAGTCTGAGATTTGTCAGAATTTTGTGGCTAAAAAAGGGGGAGAAAATCTTATGTAATGTGTTGGCTCTGATACCATGTGTTGCTGCTCAGAGAATTAGTTCAGCTTTCAGTTTTGTTCAGAAGTTACTTGTGAAGCTCAGAGTTCAGAACAAATGCAACCAGAGCTGTCAAGGTGTTATTGAGGGGGAGAATGTGTCTCAGGGGGAGTACAAGTTTGTTATATTCCTGAGTGATGTAGTGATCCTGAAGTGTAGTGGTCCTGAAGTGTAATGGTCCTGAAGAAGATTTGTGCTCAGCTCCTGAAGTGTGCTCTGATACCATTTGGTAGTAAGGGGGAATTTGTTTGTGAAGCTTCAGGGGGAGTATTATGTTGGTCAGAAGTTAATCAGTAGCTCTGATACCATGTTTAAGTGTGTTTGTGTGCTTCAGGAGATCAGAAGCTGAAGCTGTTTTCAGAAAAGTGTTTTATCCGCTGCTTATGTTTATGCTATGATGTATTTTTGTGGAGTTCTTCATTGCTGAGCTGATTATAAGGGAGATTGAAGAACTTGGTTGGTTTTTAGCCAAAAATTTGCCAAAGGGGGAGATTGTTGAGTCTTTAAGTGTTGGCTGCATTGTTTGGCAAAACCAAAGTAAGGAATAGAAGCTTTTCCTTATGATGAACATTTCTTCAGTTACAAGTTTTCTCATTTGAAGCCATTCAGAAGCTGCAATCTACATCAGAAGCTGAAATGCTCATCAGAAGCACTGTAGCACTTCAGAAGCAGTTTCAGGTTCTGAAGCCAGCGTTGACTTCTGTTGACCACATCAGAAGCTGGGTTTGCTGGATTGTTTTTGCACGTATCTTGGGAGATTTAGCAAGGAATTATGTTTGTATAATTACTTCTAGAAGGCTGGTTTAATTGGAGAAGATATCTTTGAAGATTTGGTTTAAAGTTATGAAAATTCGTATTTTCTGTTTTAAATCTTTCAAAGATTTAATGCAGTTTTATTTGTTACATTATTGGATCAATCTTATTCCAGTAACAAATCAGTTCAGAAGATTTGGAGCATAATTAAGAGGCTTGCTGAAGATTATAAAAGGAGGAGCTTTGCTATTGAAGACATACGAAATACAGAGCATTATTCAGAGAATAGAGTCTTTGTTTTAAACTTAGAGTTTTTGTTTGTGCACCACTCTGTTAGAGTTGGTTTAGGTTTGTTTTGAGTTGTAATCACTCTAAGCCTGTAGGTATGAGTGTTGTCTTTATGTATTGAAGTTGTCTTCAAAAACAGGGTAGTGTTGGTTAAGAACTGGTTTAAGTTCAAAGGGTAGTTTAAGTAGCTGGGTTGCAGTTGCTTGAATAGGAAGTTAGAGGTTTTTCTAATACTCAACGTGTTGGGTAGAATTCAAGACTAGGTGGAGATTAATTGCTTGGGATAAGAACTGGGAGTCAGTGTCTGAGTCTTAAGGATTAATTCCAATAGTGGAATTCCTTCCTGGATTGGTATCCCCCAGAGTAGGAGGTGTTTACTCCGAACTGGGTTAACAAACCTTGTGTGTTCTTTAGCTTTCCTGCACTTTTTATTTCTGCTACTTATCTGCTTTAAATTGTGCTAAGTCATTGTTCAGAACCTGTTTTGGTTCAGAACCTGTAATCTCTTAAGTATTGCCTGGCCAGAATTTCAAATGGGGTTGACAAAAACATGTTCAGGTTGATTAATACTTGTACTGTAGCCAAGGATGCATGGGAAATCCTCAGAACTACTCATGAAGGCACATCCAAAGTAAGAATGTCAAGACTCCACCTTCTCACCACAAAATTTGAAAATCTCAGGATGAAAGATGATGAGTCTATTCTTGAGTTCCACATGAATGTTCTTGACATTGCCAATACTTCTAGTGCCTTGGGAGAAAAGATGTCAGAAGAAAAGCTGGTTAGAAAAATCCTCAAATCTTTGCCTAAGAGCTTTGACATGAAGGTTACAGCTATTGAAGAAGCCCAAGACATCTCTAACATGAAAGTAGATGAGCTGGTTGGGTCCCTTCAAACTTTTGAACTGGCTATCAGTGATAGATCTGAAAAGAAAAATAAAAGCATAACCTTCATTTCCAACAGATGATGAAGAAGTTCAATATGACATGGAGACTGATGAGGGAATTTCTGATGCTATTGTGCTTCTTGGGAGATAGTTCAACAAGGTATTAAAAAAATGGATAGGAGGCCACGACCAAATGTCAAGACATTGTCATTCGACATCAGTAAGAACAATTACTCACAGAGAAAGGCAAGAACAGAGGAGAAGTCTAATCAAGGTAAAGGAATTCAGTGTCATGAATGTGAAGGTTTTGGGCACATAAGATCATAATGTCCCACGTTCCTCAAGAAGCAGAAAAAGGAAATGAGTGATTGGTCTGATGATGACTCTGAAGGAGAAATTAATTAGGAAACAACCAATCATGTTACAGCTTTTACTGGGAAGTGTGAGTCTGATGAAGATTCATGTGATAGTGATATTCCCTATGAAAATCTTGTTGCTTCATATAGAAATCTCTATGCCAAAAGCGAGGAGTGTTGTAAGGAAGGAGAAAACCAGAAGAGAATCGTGGCTAGATCGCAGTTAAAAAAAAAAGCAACTTCTGCGGACTGTCACTAGCTTACAAGATGAGGTAATCTTGTTAACTTCAAAACTTGATAACATGTCAAAGTATGTAAAGATGTTGAATAGTGGTTCTGACATGTTAGATGAAGTCTTACAAGCTAGAAAGGGGTCTGGGAATTTGAAAGGTGTAGGTTAAAATTATCAATCCTTAAACAAACAAAGTGCAGTCTCTGAATCTAGGGTTGTTCCATCTAAGAGTAAAATTGAAAGGTTGAACCCCATGTCTCAACATCAGAAAATCTCAACTAAAGCCAAACTAGTACCTTGGAAATGTCACTACTGTGGGAGATATGGTCATATAAAACCCTATTGTTATAAGTTGTATGATTACTCTAGACACGTGTTCCAATTTAAAGCCAATATGAGTGTGATCCAAACTAAAATAGAATGGAAGCCTAATATAATCACTACAAGTCTTATGGCACACACATCCCCCTAGAAATTCATCTGGAAAAGTTTGTTATTTTGATAGTGGTTGTTCTAGGCACATGACAGGAGTCAAGGAATACGTTAAGGTCACTAAGTCTTATT
This sequence comes from Medicago ruthenica, assembly GCA_018208015.1. Taxonomy (NCBI): domain Eukaryota; kingdom Viridiplantae; phylum Streptophyta; class Magnoliopsida; order Fabales; family Fabaceae; genus Medicago; species Medicago ruthenica. Next base: position 48,885,562 of record CM031373.1, on the reverse strand, counting down.
CCTCTCGTTATGTCACCTTTGGTGGTGGAGCTAAGGGTGAAATCAAGGGAGTAGGAAAGCTGACTTGCGATGGTGTTCACAGGCTTGATAATGTTTTACTAGTGAAAGGACTGACTGCTCATTTGATCAGTAGTAGTCAACTATGTGATCAGGGGATGAAAGTTAATTTCACTAAGTTTGAATGTTTGGTTATGAATGATAAGGATAAGGTTGTGTTGAGAGGTGCGAGATCGAAAGACAACTGGTACTTGTGGGTGTCTCAAGATGAAGATTGCGCTTCTACTAGTTTACTACATGAAGAAGATGAATTCACGAGGTGGTACCAAAAGCTTGAACATCTTATTTTTTGAAGAATAGAAAAGTAAAGATGAAGAGTAGACAAATTGATCATTTTTTAAGAGGAAAATTTGTGGGAGTGAAAGAGTTGAACAAGGAATAACTTATACATCTCAACTTGTTAAAGTTCCAAGAATTGAAGAAGTCATAACTTCTACACCTCAAGGAACTAAGATCGTGTTTGATTGTAACTAAGAGGAATAAAATTTACTTCTTGATGGAACAACTTTGTGCTTAGCGTTTATTACAACATAAATTTTATGTTTATATATTAGAGTTAATTTTGCTGGCTCAGCCTAGATATATTTTCTGACTCCGCCACTGATAAGCTCATCAATAAAAGATGTAAAAAAAAAAGATCAAGATGAGATTTTGACTTTATGTATATCATTAGCATTATTGGTTAGAACAAATAAGTGTAGTTCATATCTCTAGAGTCCATGGACATAGACTATTGGACTTACTTGAATTTGTCATTTGTAAGATGTGAGTCCCTCTTTTGAAAATAGGTTGGCGTATCAGTCACAATTTTTTATAAGGGCAGTCATAGGACAATCAGAATATATACACTACAGAAACAAAAATCACCAAAAATCAGAATAATTTTAACAATTAAAAGATAGAAAATCCTTTTGATTACTGAAGAATGCCAACTATGCATGAAGCATGAGTACAAGATTCTAAGGTTGTTTAGCTAAGGCTTCCGATGACTAACAAAATTCCTTTAAAACATTTGGGACCATTCAAGGATCAGCATGCGAATTTTCACTTGGATATACTAGAAGATTGTCAATGTATTATGCATAACAATAGATCAATTATGAACCACGTTTTTCAACATCATTTCCACTAAGCATTAAAATAACAGTCCAAATAACTAGACAAATTGGAATTTTCTCTCAGAATGTTCCAATTAGAGGCAGAAGAAATTTGTAATGGAACTCCAAAATCCTTAATTTGTTCACAACACTTTCTCTCCAAGCTTTCACTAAAATGAAAGCAACAACATCCTCTCAAGTCAAAAGACTCTAGTTGAGGACATCCATCAAGAATGGCAAGAAGTCCATCATCAGTGGGCATATCTCCAGAAATTTTAAGATGATGTAACCCTGGCATTGTTTTTGCAATAGCAAACGACACATCATTCCCCTTGTTATCGACAACTATCCCGGCATATTTTAGTGATTTCAAACGAGGGCAATGTCGGCCAACAACTTCTATCGAATCTTTAGATAAGTTGTTGCTGAATGAAATGTCAAGCTTCTCTAATAGTGGAAGTTTCTTCACAGCTTCACTAAATCGTTTCTCCGAGAGTCCTCCACAATCTACAAGCCCCAGGCAACGTAGCTTACCAGCGCTGTAAATTTTGAATTAAAAACTATTAGCAAATGCTTGACAGTAGAAATAACATGCATGCATATATAGTCATAAATATAGTGATATCTAAGCAACGTGACATCTATTGTTAAAATAAATCATAACACATGAAACTAAATACCAATCTGCTATGAATGTAAGGAGATCATCAGTTCCAAAATACTCTATTTCAATGTCTTCAAGCTGAGCACAGCTTCGCGCGACTGCATAATGACAAATTTTGACCAAATTATTGCCGTGGTTGTAGCTTGAATGGTGGAGCTTGGTCATGTGAATAGTGCGCCACATGAGAGGGTCTTTGCAGATATTCCACCATAAAGGACACACTTGACATGCACTAGTCACTATTTCAATGGTAGTAAGCCTTTGAAGGATGTTTGCTGTGACATCTCTTGGAAGTTCAAGCCAATTTGGCTGATCCGTTGTGCTTTCCATTTCCACTTCCGTTGCTGGAATAGAAGACAACGCTATATATTGTTGTAAGTGAAACGAGATCATATTATTTGATTTCCGTATTGTAACCTTTTATAAAGTGAAAAAACCAAACGTTTTTAGAGTGAAATGCAGTTTCCAAATAATATTGGAAAATGATGATAATTATTATCAAGCGTGCACCTTGATACACACTATAATAATAAAGACACGTAACGGGTATTTTGGAAAATGAAGGTAAACATATTTTGCCTCCTTCCCAAATTATAAGTCGATTTCGGAAAAAAAATTGTCTTAAATTATAAGTCGTTTTACAATATTAATGAAACATTAATGTTACTTTTTCTATTAATGAAACATATATGTTAATTTATTTTTTTCATACAATTTATTATAAGGACATTTTTGTATAACAACTCATAATATATATTGTCCATACAAAATTAATTACATTTTTTAATGTATGTGAAATGCCCAAAACGTCATATAATTTAGGACGGAGGGAATATTGTATTTTTTAATGAGTAAAACTAAGGGTCATGCTAAGTCTAACTAAAGAAACAAAAAAAAAAAATTGACCTTAAAAATATCATTTTCTTTAGATTTTTAAGACTTTGACTACAAATGTTTTAAGGTATTTGTTTCCTCTAATAGTGTCTAAAGGACATTTGTTAGCATTTTCCTAAAATAAAAACTAAAGACTTATTTGGTCCATTGGTCCCCTAATTAATTTTCAGTTTTCATTTTGGTCTCATAACTCGTAAAATCAACGTTTTGGTCCCTTATATTTGTCTTCGTTATTCAAATAAGTATCTGACAGTTAACTTTAATCTCAAATGTTTATGGTGGACCAATCTTAAGAGTTGTCCACCATAGATCCTATTAATTATTTTAATTTAAACCGTTTGATCTTTTTTTAAAAGAGAACCATTGGATTACACATGTCTATTTTATATACCACCAACACCTAACATTTTCCCCTTTTCTTCATCTTCTTTCCTCAACTTCTTCATCATCTTCATATCATCTTCACCGACATTCATTAAAAAAACCAGAAAAAAATAAAAAAAACCCATAATCAAACACCATCATCAACAACAACAACATCACACGATCAAAACCATGGCATTGAGAGAGAGATCGAACCAGATTAAATTCGGGTCGTATCGACCCGTTTCTCTGCAAATTGGGTAAAGAAGATGATAATTAATTAAAAAATAGATAAAAATTGTTGCCTATGCCCGCTCGCGCATGTCAATTCTTCAGATCCATTTGAAATTGTTCAACACCAACAACACAAACTCAGATCCATTTGCTTCGTTTCCATTCTCCATCTTTGATTTTTTTATTTATTGGTAGATTCAAAAAATTGAGAATCAGGGTAAACAAATCTAGCCATGTCATGGTGTATATGGATCTACGAATCTGGGAATGTGAATCTCAGTGAATGATTTATGGCATTCGATGGTGAATCTGGGTTCGCTGGGAACGTGAGGGATTGGCGGTGGGGAGAAGGAAGAGTTATAGGAAGATCATAAAAAAATGAAAGATGGAGTAGATGATAAATGTGGGAGAAAAGAAATTATGTTTTTCATGAATGATAGTGATCGATGATAAAAATGATGATGATACTGGTTGTTGTTTTTGGCAAAGACAAAAACCATGATGATGATGATGTTGTTGTTGTTGATGGTGTTTGATTATGAGTTTTTTTATTTTTTTCTGGTTTTTTTTATGAAGGTTGGTGAAGATGATATGAAGATGATGAAGAAGTTGAGGGAAGAAGACGAAGAAAATGGAAAAGTTAGGTGATGGTGGTACATCGTAAGATAAAGTAGACATGCGTAATCTAATGATCCTCTTTTAAAAAAAGATCAAACGGATTAAATTAAAAAAATTAATAGGATTTATGGTGGACCACTCTTAAGGTTGGTCCACCATAGACATTTGAGGTTAAAATTAACAGTCAGAGATTTATTTGAATAACGGAGACAAACATAAGAGACCATAATGTTGATTTTACGAGTTATGGGACCAAAATGAAAACTGAAAATTAATTAAGGGACCAAAAGACCAATTAAGCCAAAACTAAAAATGTACTCCATTCTCTCGAAAACATTCGTGGTGGTGAATATTCCAGTGCTCAACAACTATAGCATGACTATATGTGTTTTAACCGATTAAATGGTTGGCTTGTGTATAATGGTACTTCATCCGTAACAAAATACATGTCGCATTTTACCAATATGCACTATTCACATAACTTACTTGTACTATACTTTTTAGCTAATATATAAATACAAATGTTAGCATATAAGTTGTTCGATTTGTTTTGATGAATATTTTCAAAATATCATATTTTTATAATTTTCTATTATAGATTAAAGATATTAACGATCAAAGTTGTGCATTAACATGTGTGAAGTGGTTGACTGCGACATGTATTTTAAACGGAGTGAGTAGTGTATTATGGATGAATATTACACCTTATTGGCAAATAACAATTGCGAAACAGTCAGAGCTCCCCTACAAATGTGGACACCATGCATATCGACTTCGTGTTCAACTTTATCAAATTAGCGCCGTCAGACCTTTATCACAAACAATAAATAAGCAAGGGGACAAAAGATCCTTCTATCCAAAACCATGCCATGGTATGATAGAAACTTCCAACTCGTGATTTACCAATATTGAATTTTTGACCGATTTAACACAAGCCTCAAGTCATTCGATCATAAGCTTTACTCATATCAATCTTTGAAGCTACATCTCCCATATTTTTTTACTTTTACTTTTCAAGTGACGAATAACTTTAGAGTGCAATCATGACATTATCAATAATATATGTTGATAGATATTCATATTTTAATATATAAAAATCAACAATAACTCCACAGTCAATGACCAACCCGACCACTATTGACTACCACTACGACCACTACCAATCATCACTTTGACCACCACTGATCACCACTATGTCGACAACCACAACTCTAAACCACAGTTATTAAAATTACTACTCCCTCCGTTCCAAATTATATGACAGACATTTCACAGGTATTAAGAAATGTAATTTTGTGTGGGAAAGAGATATTATGAGTTGTTTTACAAAATTATCCTTAATAAATGATATGAGAAAGATAAATGAAAGAATTGAAAGAAGAGAGAGTGGTAAATAATTAAGGATATACTAGGAAACATAATATTAATGTTTTATTGGTATTGTAAAGCGACATATAATTTGGGACAATTTTTTTTCAAAGAGACATGTAATGTGGGATTGAAGAAGTACTAAATAAAAATAAGAAAAATGTTAACAAGTGTCCTTAGAAAATTGTTTAAAGAGTCAAAAAAAAGAAATTTTTGCATAGAAAATTGTATAGTTTAGACTATGACAAGTGCTTGATTTATATTTCCAAGACAATTTCATATTATGGATTCCTTAAACAATTCTTTTAGGACACTTGTAATATTTATTTGTGTTTGAAACTCGTTTTGATTTTTGAAAAATTCAAAACATAAAACAGACTACCATGATATCGAGGTCTTAAGGAAATTGCTGGTATATATATAGACCTTATGGGTTCGTTTGATTTCCTAAAAAATGAAAGACATGACAGTACAACTCCAGTTGTACAGTGTCATGGACATGACAAACTAGGGGCAATGGACTTGACAAAAACTGAAATTCTTGTCTTTCATTAAAGCACAACACAATTTTTTGTCAGGTTGTCTAAAATACCAAAAGAGCCTTTTGTCCACAAAAAATCGTATAACACAAAAAAAATTGTTCAATACCATAATATGTTGTCATATGATGTTCTGCCCTGTGTTATATTGTTCTATCATGTACTTACTTTTTAGCATATCAGACGCATCCTGTGTCCTTTATTAATGTGCCTATTCACACCTTCGTAGTAGTTTAAGAGTAATGATATTTGTAACAATTTGATGACAACTTTTTTCACAACCTTCATTTTTTTTTATTGGTCAAAAACAATAGTGAAAAAAAAGGAAGAGATGATAAAAACATTATGTGAGTATGAGAGAGATAGTTGTCCAAAAATTGTCACAAAATGGTTGTACAAATATCATTTCTCGTAGTTTAATGGTTCGAATAATTTTTTTTCGTTTGACCCATTTTAATCCCTGAGAAAATTTGAAATACCAAATTTAATCTCTGAGAAAAGTAAAACGCAACATTTAGTATCTAAAAAAATAAACAAGGAAAAGTTAGCCTCATCCTTCTTCTTACCTTGTTTGGTTGATGAAGGAAATATAGATGAAAGAAAAGAAAGTGAAAAGAGGAGATTATTTAGTACTTTGGTATGAATGAAATTGAAAGAAAATTATGATTGAAAAGAACTGTGTATTCGTAAAATCACATAAATATCCTTAAAAAACTTGATTTAATAAAAATAAACTAAAATAAGTATTTTTTATACAATAAAATAAGTATTTTATTACAATCAATGAAATTACAAAATATGAAAATAAAAAATAAATAAAATAAAATTTATTTCATAACAATAAAAAAACATTTCAATTTAATAAATGAATAAAAGAGTGAAGACCCATTTTAGTCCCATAGAAAATTCACAAGACTCAATTTAGTCCATGAAAAATATAAAAACAACTTTTAGTCATTGAAAATAATAAACAAAGACAACTTTTAGATTTAAATCAATTAACTCCCTTAAAAAAGATGTAATTTATATTAATTAAATTATTTAATTGAAATAAATCTTATGTGATTTAGCACAATTTAAAAGTTGCATGTGGTAAGATGACTGTGGGTTCATATTTTTCTTAACAGAAAAAAAATTAATGTTAAAAAATAAATTTGATGACGTGATTTTTTTGGAGGACCAACGTTTGAAGAAAACATTTGTAGGGACTAAAAAAGTTCATAATTTCGTAGAGACTAAAAAGTAAAAACACACTTAACCTTCAATTAGTTTTATAATATATGATTGATATCTTTTATCTTATTTTTATCGGTTAATGTTATATTTTTTAAAAAGTAAAAACACACTTAACCTTCAATTAGTTTTTTTTGTTACATTAAAATTACAACATAAGCAAATTTCGTCTGAATGAATTACATCAAATTCATGCTTTCATATTTTAGACAAATACGAATATTTTAACAAATATAAATAATACAAGAATTTCATCTGAACAATGTATCCTAACTACTAATATACAGAAACAAAGGAACATTTGTTGCGTCCGAAGCATGACATGAACTTCCGCATCATCCAACTCCTTTTACTCTTCGTCACCTCGATCAACTTGTTTATCTCGAATAAAAAATAAAAGGGATTGGGATGAGACATGATGTCTCAGTGAGTTCCACATATCCTGGGTTGTAGGCAATATCGGGGTACCTATGATCGCCATTTGTCATAATCCTATATTAGAATTTACTATTCTATTATGCATAACTTAGAGATCAGGGAAAATCTAGGATCGTTGACTGTATACTATCATAGTGTCTTGTCATAAACATATTCATATCATATCTTCATTCTTATTGGTTAGTATTGTTAGCGAGTAACACACAATTATTATCTGAATTCATTTTACAGAATGCACCGGGTGGAGTAACCCTAGCCACATTCCACTGCTGACCGGTGAAAATTCATATTGTATCAAGCTAACACCAGACTCCTCTTGATACGTGTGGTTTACCAACTAGGATAAAACCCATCCAGCCTAATATGGAGCCTGCGAGGGACACGAATTACCTGATTTTAATTAACTGTTGCCACGAAGGTTTTCCTTTCGGAAAAGTCCTATCCAGAGTAATCTGGAGCTAGATGAGCCGTGACATTATCTGATTATTCTCTATTTCAAGCTTAATAATAAGTTGGTCATATTTATATCTGAAACATTCTGCTTAGTGGGTTCCCATGTATGGTATGATCTATTAAAGCATATCGTTTTCACATGTCGTTTTCCTAAGGGTTGGTGATATTGCCCCATATACTAATCATATTCTTACATACATTTATACTCTCGATAATGCTATGATCCTATGAGTCGTGTTCATTCTTGATTCACCTTAAAAATAAGCCTTCTGGAGCTGTAAGATAAGTCTTTTCAAGAAAAACTGTCGTTTTTATAAAAATTCATCATAGGGTGTCTGACTAAGCCAAAAAAAAGGCTGGTTAAGCGAGCCCTCGCTAAGCTACAAAAACGGTGGCTTAGCCACGATGACAGCACAACAAAAAAAATTAAAGAACTTCATATTTTCAGTCATTTCAAAATTACCCATGCCTTTAGTTTTTCCTTACAGTTCCAAAATGACAATTGTTATAAAGATTCAATCAGTAAATCAAGATTGAACATGGACACAAACATGCATTATCATAGGGGGGAAAACTAACTTATATGCAATTACTCTAAATAATCATTTATCTCAGAAAATAAGCAATTAATCTACCCCAAAGGTGGGTCTATCTAAAGGAACTCACCAAGTCATAATCTGAATTCTCTCACAGCTTAACATCAGCTTAAGCACTTCTGGCAGCTTTTCCCAAAACAACTTATTTCAGCTTAATAACCAATTTATTGATTCTGCCTTCAACTTAGTATCTTAAACAACAACTTATCCTTAACCGTATTACTTCTGCCATTACTAAATTCCCAAAATCACTTTTCTGACAACTTCCAAAACAGCTTATCACCATTTAATCACTTCTGCTCTTGCCAAAACAGCTTATCAGTTCATATACTACTCATATAGTAATTTAAATATAGCATTCCTAATATAATCAACACAAAGCCATACCTGCAACAACTCGTTTTCCAACTTAAGCTTCTGCCGAAACAGCTTAATCAACAACCTATGGCTTCTAGAGTTTTCAATCTCAACCCAAACTCTAATACAGCAACCCAAACATGCCCAAGGTCCATCTTACACACCTCCTACTATGCTTCTGCTCCAAAAAAGAAAATAAACTTACAATCTCATAATCTACAACTTAAGCCCATCCTTCAAGTTCTTTCCAAGCTTGTTCTCTGGCAAACACCCAAGATCAGTTCTGATTTCTTCTCTTATTTCTTGCTTATATACATACAAAACACACCACAATCAAGCCAAACCAAACACATGCAACTTCAGTTCCACACATGCAAAAGCTTAATTTCTACTTGAGTGCAAAACCCCCAAAAGAGTAAGGAGAGGGGAGTGGTTCGGTTGAGAGAGAGGAAGGGGAAAAGAAGGAAATTAAGCCTACATCATGTGATAGTTGTGGTGAGGATCATGAATCTTGGCTTGCATGTTGAATTTGTTTTAGTTTGGGTGAAGAATTGTGAATTAGGAGTGGAACGGGAGGGAACCCGTGAGGGAGAAGAGAGTGAGGGAGAGTATGTTTCTGTTCAGCAAGTGAGAGAAATGGAAGTGGAAAATGAGAAAAAGTGGTTTGTCCTTTATATAGTCTCAAGCATCTGTTACCGTTTTGCCCTTTCTAGTATAACTTGCTCATATGCGATTAAAATGACATTGCATTTCTAATAGAAATTAAGAGGAATATTACACTTTATCTCCCTTAAAAGAATTTCGTCCTCGAAATTGGAATTTACCTGGAAAAAGATGCAGAACATGCCACGTAAGTTGGTCTTGGAGGAGGGTAAGGCCGTTTGAACCAACAAGTTTGACACTCTTCGCTAGGTTCCTTGTTTGCACACCTCTTGCAACTCCATCTTAGGGTTACTCATACTTGAATACTGTTACAAAACTTTGAAAGTCTCTTTCAATATCCGCGTAATTCCCTTGGACGACATCAAGCTGATCTTATGTTTCCTTTGAATATCCTCACTCTCCAACGGTTTCTCGCACCACAGCTGCTTCCAATAAATTCTTACCTCTGGCTTATGCCCCTCATAACGGGGCCTTATACCTATGATCACACCAAGCTTCGAATAGATGGCACTGTCACATGCAACTCAACGGAGACAAGAACTACTTCGTCATTGCATCACTCCAAGAGCAAACAATTCACATATCAGAAAATATATTACCATGTTGATCTTCTATTTGATTTAAAACTGCACTGTATCCTAAAAGTGCTTTAAAACTAGGGACGGACTAATGGGTAGGCCCATTAGCCCACACTTTGGGTCAAGCCTAAAAAAACTAGCCCAAATATACTCGGGCTTTTTTTACCCATATAATAATTGGGGTGGGCCGGGCTAGCCCATCAAATTTTGGGCCGATCCACTATAAATATTTTCCATTTGATTTTTGTTAAAACATACTATATTTATCAACTAATTTAAAAGTTATTATTCAAAACATATTTAAATATGTAAACTTAATAAAAATGGATAAATTTAGCTAAATTTTTTTTAAAGCTTACAAATTATAAATTATAAATTTGATTTAATTGAAGGAATAAATCTAAAGTTTAATTAATATCCAATTTTAATGTAAAAATTATTTACACTTCTATGTTCATCAAATCATATTTTAGCAAATAGATAACTATGAGGGACTAATATATAAAAAAGACATAAGAAATTAATAAATAAAAATATTAAAAAAATGGGTCGGGCCGGACTTGCCCACTTTCCACACAGATTGGGCCGAGCTCTAGAATATGTGGCATAATTACAAATGGGCTGGGCCGGGCCGGGCCAGCCCATTTGACATCTCTATAGCCTATACATGAATTGGTTCCTTAGATGTAATGTAATAGGTAATGGCTAAACAAATGTTAAATAGAATTTGAAAATTGCTTTTCTTACATTCAATTCTTCTTAAAAACACATTGAAATGACGCATTTACCCCCAGTGGTAGTTAACTACCATTGGAAAAAACCGGCAGTAGTTAACTACGACTGTTATCAGTAACAACAGACAGTGCAGTATGCATTGCAAAACCAAGTCATTTTCGGCCTGCTGTGACCTGTAATTAAAAATGGAAATTCCAGATGAAATAAAACCAATACAACAACAACCACCAAGTCATAAACAACAACATTACATAATTTATCATGATTAATTAATATTACTTTAATACAACATTACTTTAACGTTACACAAATGTTTGAAATTCAACAAAAGTAAAGCATTATGCAACACATTACACAACATTACACATTACACTAAATGACATCAAATCTCTACTAACATTATGCACACCTGCAGTTGGAACGAACACAGAGATGTAATACATTATTTTCAACCATCGACCTAAACATAATCCTACGTCACTATCGTCACAAATAACTCGGGGAGAATAAACCGTTTTTCACATGTCTTCATCTTTATCCGCCTCAAGATCTACACATGGTACTTGTACAAATACATGATATGTAGTATGATCTTCACCATGATACACAAAATATTTGTTAAGTTGTGTCTTCAAGTCATTGATAGTGTCAGTTGGAGTTAAAAAAACTTTAATTGTATACTTGCTTTATATTTGTCATGCACTCTTGTCTTTTTTCCTTCAAATTCGTCAAAAAAAATTTTGGTTGCACCAAACTCATGGTCAAGTCACGTACAATCTTCTTGTCATCCTCCATTAATTTTCCCGCAAGAAGGTGCCCTTCTAAGTATGACAACATCTCATGGTTGTGAATTCCATTAAGAATAGCAAATTTCCAAGCATTTAATTCCTTACTAACATATCCACGCACCTTGAACTAACACCCACATTTTCTTGATCTCGTTACTTCATGCTTCAATTTTTTCTTCGGTATGTTGTGATCGCCACTGCTTTCACAAACCAACTCCAACATTGGATTCCTTATTGCACTAGATCTTTTTATGATAACTGTAAATCCAGCTCTATTTGCTTGTTGACGTACCCAACCAAGCAATTCATCTTTATCTGTCCATGTACCTTGGCTTGAAAAGAAATGAGTCGTGTCCACTTCGTTGTCACCAAGTTTGGACACACCAGAATTAACATGTAAAGCCTCAACTTTCACTGAAGATTCAGCTTTCACGAAAGCATCAAGCTTAGGCAGTTTCTCAACGGAATAATCGACAAAACTAGGTTTTGTCTCAACCGGATCATCATCCGCATTCACAACCGTAACTATAAATAATCAACATATAATTGCAAATCCATTTAATTAATATCTATCTAATATAAAAAAAATTGAAAAAAAATAGGCACTAACTGAGCAAATTTTGAAAATTTAAAGGTCACATCGGTAGTTAACTACCGTTCTACCAGCGGTAGTTAACTACAACTGGATTCTAATTCCGGCGGTAGTTAACTACCGATGCAATGCATGTCAGAAAAAAAAAAGCAGAAAAATCAACAAATGTAAACGAGCCCATCAGACATCAGAGATGAGATGAGAGTGGGCCTGTACTGGTTTATGGAAAGATTGCAACGGTAGTTAACTACCGCCGGTATTTAGTACAACGATAGTTAACTACCTCGGGAGGTATTTACGTATTTTCCATGTGTTTTTAAGAAAAAACACATGTTAGAAAATCAATTTTCATAGAATTTTTTGATTGAATTAATTGGTATACACCAACATGTGTAAAAACATTTACACTGTATATTAGCGCTCTTTCAAAAGAGATCATACATTAGTATAGTTTATCAGTGTACAGTTATATTTTACATGCATCCAATAATACGTTGCCACCTTGATTAATGAATAGGAAAAACATATGACTTGTCATATTCATTAAATATAAAATAATTGTACACTACATGTCATACAAATTAAACTCTATTCTTAATATTAGTACCCCGTAAATCTTTCATATTTCTCAACGGAATTTTAGAAGACAACATATGTACATTTACATTGGTTCATTAAAAAAAACATGTACATTAACATAAAAAATTATCATAAATGAGCTCAATCAATATCACATAAACCTTCACATTTAGAATCACTCAATAATGGTGACTTTCACATATATAGTCATCCCACATAAAATTGTTATTCACATTCAAGTTGTCATAAGTATCGTCCATTTGGAAGTTCTAAATATTTGATCTGCTCATGACACCTTTTCCTCAAACTTTCACTCAAATCATAACGAACACATCCTCCTAAGTCAAGAGATTCAAGAAGAGTGCATCCATCAAGAATTGCAAGAATACCATCATTAGTGAGCAGTATTCCAGAAATCTTAGAGTGTGTTTGGATGAGGTAATTAAGAAATTTTGAAGAATTTAGAATTCTAGGCAATTTAAATGATTCAATTAAATTAACTTCATTTCTAAATATTCTTGTTTGGATGGAGTAATCAAAAATTTCATTGTCATCATTTTTGGGCAACTTTTATAAATTTTATTTTTTTGGGGCAAATTTGAAAATTGAAATTAGGGGTCAATTTGTAAATTTCAAAAAATTTGAGGGGTCAATTTATAATTTTGAATAACTTGAGGGGTAAATTTGTAATTTCCAAAAAATATTAGGGGTCAAATTGCAATTTTTGTAAGTTTATTGGGGTCAATTTGAAAATTTTGGAAAAAATGAGGACCAAAATGCAAAATTTGAAAATTATAAGAATGAAGAAATTTGAAATTCTTAGCTTTTAGGTGTCATTTGAAATTCTCTAAATTTAACTTGAACAAAATACTTCATAAATTTCCATCATTTTGAAAATTCTCCATATTATTATCCAAACAATGGAATTCATCTAAAAGTATTTGAATTCCCTCAAAACATTACATTACCTCAAAACATTCCCCCATCCAAACACACTCTTAAGATATCGTAGCCCAGGCATTGTTTTGGCAATAGCAAACGCCTCATCATCCCTCTTGGTGTTACTCATATAGATCATACTTAATTTCATCACTTTTAAAAGTGGACAAGATTGTCCAATTGTCTCAAGATGAACCTTAGCAAGGAAGCTGAATGTAAACTCAAGCTCCTCTAACCGTGGTAGCTTTTTACAAGCTTCACTCAATTTTAAACCTGAAATTCCCCAACGATCTACAAGCTTCATGCGTCGCAGGTGACTCCCGCTGTAAAAACAATGAGATACATACATACGTACATAAATACACATCGAACAATCACTAAACAACAAGACATCTTAAAATAAAATGAAGCATACATGATAAAAAATTGTAACACTTTTTTTTTTTTTTTATAAAAATACATAACACAACAAAAAAATTATGATGTTAATTACCAATCAGATATTCCTCGAAGGAGTTCACCAGCATAAAAGAGTTCAATGTTAATATCTTCCAAATGACCGGAACTTCGTCCAATGGCATAACGACAAATCGTCACCAAATTATTGGAGAAAGAGTTGTGGTCGGTCATTTGAATCGTGCGCCACATGAGAGGATCCTTGTATATGTTCCACCATAGAGAACACACTAGACATACACTTGTGACTCTTTCAACGATATGAATTCTTTGGAGGATGTTTGTTGTGATGTCTGTAGGAAGTTTGAGCCAATTTGGACTCCCCCCTTCCATTTCCTTTGTTGAAATAGAAGATGATGACATCATGCAAACAACAAAGTTGTATAATTTTATTCTAATATCGTAGCCCTATATAAACTCTAGGTGATACTCTCTATGGCAAAAAAATATTCATATATTTTTAGTCTCCAATTTTTTTATTTTTTTTTAAAACTGCTAGATAAAAAAAGGCTTAATTACAGTTTTGGCCCCCTAAGTATCACAGACTTGCGATTTTGGCCTCCTATAAAAAACAATAACAAATCAGTCCCCTAAGTTTACCCCCTTTTGCACTTTTGGCCCCCTGGTCCAATTTTGACCCAGTCAACACACACGTGGCACCTCACTTAAGTGAGTAGGATGCCACGTGTGCAATTTTTATTTAAAAAATAAATATAAATGCCACGCATTTTGCACACGTGGCATCCTACTCACTTAAGTGAGGTGCCACATGTGTGTTGACTGGGTCAAAATTGGACCAGGGGGTCAAAAGTGCAAAATGGGGTAAACTTAGGGGCTGATTTGTTATTGTTTTTTTATAGGGGGCCAAAATCGCAAGTTCGTGATATTTAGAGGGCCGAAACTGCAATTAAGCCTAAAAAAAATTAAAGTACTTTCATTGTCCCATCAAAAACAAAACTACATTCATTGAATTTAATGCTATTATTTTCATAGTAATACATTACTCCCTCTGTCCCAAATTATAAGCAAAAAACACATTTTCTTTGTTCCAAATTATAAGCAAAAAAGACCAATTTTTATCATATTTAACTATGTTATTTCAAAAAAATCGTCTTTTCTAAAGAGAAATTAAATGCAAATTGCATTTATTTTGCTCTTTATTTCATTTTCTCTATAACTAATAACCAATGAAAATTGTTTTTACATCTTTCTATGAAACTTATTCCAAAGATAACACAAGAAACTATACTACAAATTACTATGTTTTAGTTTTTCTTAATAAGTGTGAAATAATTTTTTTTGCTTATAATTTGGGACGAAGGGAGTAATGTGTTAGCGTACTTTCAATAAGATGAATCAACAAAATATTTTTAATAAACTGAAGCATCAACACATAAGGGGAGATTATAGACTAATCAAAAGAAGGATAGATAAATGTGCTTCCACATATGAAGTAACTTTCGTATTTACGAGAAGCCGTCCACTGTTGGTTTTTGGGGGCAGTGGGTATTTTTATGTGCTGACCAACTTGGTTATAGGCTGACCAAGTTGAGTCTTTCCAATTCCAGCCTATGATTTGTTTTGATGATAGAATAGAATTAAAAAATAAAAAATAAGTGTTGAGAGGTAACTAAACTTGGACAATCGATAGCCTATTAAGGATAAATGACGTGACTCAATCGACCATCGAGTATCCAAGGGCGTCTTTTAAAGCGCCTTTCATTAGCACTTCTCTTAGCAAGGAGTGCTAGGCCCAGACACTTTATCACTCCCAGATAAACACACGCACGTATTTTTATGCCACATCGTCCCCTTTTAAAGCTATTTACCTGGTTACAGGCATACCAAGTTGAGACTTTTTTTAGAGTTATTAAAAATATTAAAAATTAAAACCAGTCCAGTCAAGAAGCACCAAAGGCCCAAAACCTTTCATTACCAACACCACCATTTCAATCACCTCCCCGGCCATCATCGCAAATTGCACTACTAGAAATTATCGTTTTTCCTGCGATTTTTTTAGCGGAAATTATTCCGTAGAAATTCCTGAGGATTTTGTTGCACTTTCCTTTAGTTAACCGGAATTTCCTGCAGATAATATTACTGTAGGAAAATCCGTAGGAAATGAATACTTTTCCTGCGGTTCTACTTGCGATACATCTTACTTGGAAATTCCGCAGGTATATCTGCGGTTTTTCCTGCGAATCTTCATATTGTGTTTCCTGCGGATTTGTTCTATTTATTTTTCCAAATTTAACATTTGTAAATTTTTCAATTTCTTCATTTTTATTTATAAACAAATTACATTCGGATTTTAATTGATATATATCGTTGATTTAAAAAAGTTTTACACATGCATCCAATAATGTGTTGTACTATTATATAACGAGTTAAAACACACGACTTGTTCCCCTTGAGCATATTTCAATTGGTAAGATATCCAAAAACCTATGTTGACAAAGAAAAAAAAAATTATATTTTGGATATGGACCATTTTTGTGTAGATTAAATGTCTAACAATTTATCATTGCAATTAAACTTTTTTTTAGACCGTGAAAATGTTTTTTTATTTTAAAAGACAAATGTTAATATATTACTAATTGTTTTTTTTAGAGATATACGTTAATTGTTATATTAGTTTTTTTTTGTCAGGATTTGAACCCTTATCTCTCGCATATTCTCACTTGTTAGGGATAACACAATCCAAATAAAAAGGGATTATATTAGTTGACATGGATAATTGGGTTTTTTTTATCCAAATAAAAAGGTACACACTTTTTTTGGACAAAAAAAAATGTATACCTTTTTATTTGGATAAAAAGGTATACACTTGTTAATTAGATTTTCATGTTTTTTTAGGTTGGTCCAACTTATCAAATCCTAAGATAAATATATATAAATATAAATATATATTGTATTTTCATATAAAAACTCAAAGTCAAACAGTCTAACAAAAATTAAGATACAAAACTCAAAGTTAATATGTTCTCTCTCTATCACCGTTCCACCATCACTCCACCACTGTTCCACCACCGCTTAATCACCGTTCCACCACCGTTCAAGAGGTAATCACCACAAATACACTTTGAATTTCGTTTTTAGGGGTTAGTTTCTTAGTGTTTGTGTTATTTGTTTTCAAACTCCGATTCTCGCCCATTCTTTATTCACTGATTGCTTTATGCAATTCTCGCTTCAATTTCTGACATAGCTTTTAGCTTTGATTCATTGATAGAATTTTGATAATTGAAGGTAGCACCTCAATTCAAGTAATCAGTTGAAGCCTTCTTTTTGATTTCATCTAAATGTAGGTTACTTATTGCCAACTTATCAGCTGCAAATTGCTACAAGGTCGAGCATATGAAGCAACCCATCTAAATACTCGAGCCCATATTAGTTAGCCTCTATTCAAGTAATCTAAAAATCTGATTTCATTTTTTGCTTTGTCAGGATTGTCACAATACACATTTGATAACAAATCGATCATTGGTGAGAACTCATATAGAAAACTTTATTTGGTTGGCTTGGCTAGAAGTGAAGGTTCAATAACAGAAAGCAATAGTGGCGAGCGTGTCACAGGTTTGCTGCATGTTATGAAGTCACTTTTTCATTGCAACTTATTCATTTTTTTTTGTTTCATTAAAGGTTTACTATTGTACAATTAGGAAATTGATAAGAAAAGTGTGTTGATCTATGTCGATTATTTCCTGCATGGGCCGAATCGAAATATGGATTAACAACTTACTGAAGATGTTGGTAGGAGGTCCATATACTCCTTTTCCGAGACATCTTTATATTTGGAGGAAGAACATGTGGCATAAGGGGAGTGGGGGGAAATGTTCAGTAATTATAGGGAGTATGAGACATAAACAATTGGGTATTGGAGGTTCAACTATAGAACATGTAATTTCTTTTAATTTTATTATGTTGTATGATGAGTGCAATTGATAAACATTCTTCTGTTCTACATATTCATTTTGTTCTAATCGCTGAAATGTTTTAAAAAAAAATTTTGAGCAAGAAATGTTTAAAATTTGTACCTTCTATAATTTATATTTTTATCTCGAATGCATTGAAGTGCATTTTTTTTAAATAAAAAAAACAATTTTCTGCGGATTTCCATGCGGATTATATCGTTACCTGCAGATTTTCTTGTGTCGTTTGCTGCGGAAGTGCCTGTATCGCAGGAAACGTGCTTTTGGGCAGAAAAACTCCTCAAATACTGACAGAATATTTCCTACGGATTTTTTCACTTTTCCTGCGGATCCCAAAATCCTAAGGAAACAATTACCCACGAAGGTTATACCTGGGAACCTAAATCCTTGGCAAAATCCGCAGGAAACAGGTTTGCTGCGGGATTTTCACCAAAATCCGCAGGTAATTCCGCAGAAAAATCGAGAGTTTCTAGTAGTGCTGCCATAAGATACCGTCAATTTCCTTTTCCTGTGAATAATAATGGAGGCCTCTGAAACACCAACCTACATCCTTAATCATGAGGGAAGACTCTGAACCATCAAAATCAACCTTAAGTGGTATAATTATCATTATTTCCAATCATAACCGTGTAAACAAAAAATTAGAGAAAGGAGAATAGTTATAGAAAACATAGGTAAAATTTTAATTAAACCTCTTTAATCTTCAACCCCACCACCTTTCTTTTAGCTTCCCAATCTCCATTTTAAGAAGAAACAAAATGTAAAATCGGTTGATTAGAACAGAGAAATACATAAAACATGAAAGTGAGAGATGGGGATTGGGGATTGGGAGGATCCATAATCCTTTGGGGTGTCATCGCTCGTATTGAGCATCTTCCAACTCGAAATTCAAAGAGTGCCACACATTTCTGTTGAACCATACAACAACCACCATGTTAGGAATGTAGAGAGAATAGACAAAGGAAAATTGAATTGTGAAAATAGAAGGAATGTGTTTTTTTTTTGGTGTATGCAACAACTTTTTTTCATTCTTTGAATTCAACAGTATATATACAACACGATGATGGGCTTTCTATATCACAAGTAGGTCCAATACTATCCAACAGTCTCATATGTTCAGTTACTTGTATATCAAGTATCTTCTCTTAGTTACTTGCATTGCATACACCAATTCTTCTAAGTCTATATTTGAATTACAGTTCAATACACCATTTGTATCTGCGAAGAGCACCACCCATGTCAACTCTGTGCAGAGCCATGAAGAAATATGGCAACATAAGAGGTTTGAAAAGGGAGGTAACAATGATGATCTTTTCAATTCCAATATCTGATTTGTTCAAACTAGAGTGCATACGGGCACGAGATGTCTGCTTTTTCATTGCTTTGCCCACTTATATTTATTGTTTTAATGCGGGTAAACTATATAAACACTATTTTTTGTAATTTTGGTTTTGATATATCTTGTACATTATGAAATAGGATTAAAATGTTTATATGAATAAAGGTTGCAGAGCCAATGACTTCAACAAACAAAATCGTGTCGATATTATTGATGATGACACCATAAGCTTGAAGAAAAAATAGTTGTAATTACATTTTAGAAACAAAAAAACTACAGTGGAAGCAACCAATTATTCATAATTGAGCCTTTTACCATTTTGTATAATCAAAAGGAATCCACAATAGCAAATAAAACAGAGCTCCATTTGATAAAAGATAAACATAAGCTTCAGAAACTACTTATTTGGAGAGTTAAGGCAACAGCCAAAGAACCCAAATTTGCAGTATGAGCTCCCTTTAGGACGAATAGTTAGGGGAAACCCGAGTTCGATTCCCGGTGGAAACAATTTTTGGCCAGACATTACTTACCTCTCAATAAAACTCTAGATTATTAGGCTCCCCTTCCTAACACCGAAAATGCAATTTTCGCCAACAAAAGAAAATCTCATGAACTTGAGACATGTTAATTAAAATTGTGTGTAATCTGAAAAGTTTGGAAAATGTAAGGACTGGTTGGATCGTGGGCAAAGACATGTATTTTACTTTTCTTGTTACTAATTGACTGCAAAATATATATAATCGGCAAATCAAATTCCATATCTCAAGTTTCCTATTCTTATCCAACGATAACATAAAATGCCATTCGAGTTAATATCGAAAATTAAGTTCGCTATCTATTTCCAGGTGGAAAACAAAGTCATGGTAAACTCATCACATTATCAGTCCTTCATAGTACTAAATTACAATCTATCTAAAAACCATGTTGTGCATGCACACTGTGCCAGAACCTTGTTGAAGCTTAAAACAAGCAGAGAATACCACACATTTGTTTCCAAGCACATTGAAGCTTAAAACAATCCCACAATTAAATAATCGAAAGCAGAGAACACATCACTTTGTGTTTATTGTCGTGCCAAACTAGGTCGATCAGTTTTCCCTTCTGAGTTCGTATTTGGAATATCTTGTAACAATAAGCACTATCTTTTCAACTGGGAGCTAAATGAAAAAATCGCAAAATCATTCAAGAACGAAATTAAAAAAGATATATAATCTGATTTAAAAACATGCAAGCTCATGCAGGCATACAACGTTCTTGAGAAATTCAAGTACACTAGTCAAAAATAAAATATCAGACTTTCAAATGTCTTTAACAAAATTGCTTTAAAGCAACATAATCAACATTTGAGATGAAAGCATGCCAAGAGAACAATAATATATAGTCTCCTCACTGTTTTTAAAAACCTATAATTAGTAATTCATAATCACAATCATCATTAGCTTATGTATTTTCAAAAGTGTCCATATAAGCTAAGCCATCATCATCGTAGTAGTAACTGTCATCTAAAAGTAATGTGGAGGTTGTTGATAAATATTTGGCAACTACACCAAAACTATCGAAGTAATAATAAAATTCGTGTCCACGAGGACCGTTGTTAATTTCTACTCAGCAACTTCGTTAATGTAAATGATATATTAAATTGGGGGTTTGCCCTAGGCAGTTGGGTTGATTGCATAAATTGGGGGTTTGCCCTAGGCAGTTGGGTTGATTGCATAAAAATAAGAAAAAAAAAACACAATTAAAGTTGATTTTGAAAATTAGGGTTACGAGTGATCAAGCCTTCGAATCCTCTATTGCTCATCATAAAATAACTTGTCTCTCTTCTCTCTCAATGTTCACCTATTTTTACGACGAATTAATACAATAGTTTTGACCAATCTCTTGAGTCAAAACCCTTTCCTAAATTACAATCCCTTAATCTCTTAAGTCGATTCATAACAGTTGGAAGTATATTACTAGTCCGTTAATTCCTAACTTCTAAGTCATAACTCAACAATTTTCTATCTCTACCTTAATATGTTAAGTCAAACAGAATTATTAGGTCGGATTTAACAGCTATGACTAATAGTCAATTAAATTCTAAGATCAATTTATATAATTAAGAAGCTAGAGCTAGTAGTCATACAAAACCATATAAAAAGCATTAAGCATAAATAAAACTGAATAATACTAGGATCGTCAAAGAGAGTGTAATATCCCAAATCTAATTAACACTAAGAGTAATATTAATTAGAATTAGAGATGGTTAACTGAGAACACATGGAAGAAGATAAATTAATTATTACGAATAAGGATAAAGGTTATCTTGGTCATTTTCACTACTAGTGGCATTTTGGTAAATATGTCAACACTAGAATGGATATTTATCAAAGAATTGAGGAGAGAAAATTCAGATTTTTCCCCTCTTTCCCTTCCTTCTCTCTCTCGTGTCCTTTCCTCCTCTAACCCTCTCCATCCACAAAATTCCTCCTTTGATGATTCTTGAAGCTTGCATACTTAATTTTTCTCTCTAATTCACCACTTAAGCAAAAAGGGAGACAAAAGTATTTGTGCAAGTTTGGGTTGCTAGATTCGAGTTTGGATTGGGGCTGGAATTTGCAGAAGTTATAAGTTGTTGGTTGAGCTACAAAAGTGTGGTAAGTAAGCTGAAATTTGAGATTTGCTTGGAGCTTTGGAAGGTAACCTTAAATAAATTGTTTTAAGAGTTGAAATTTTAAGATGGTGATGTTAATTGTTGACTGGGTGTTGGGTCATGAATTTACTGAATTAAAAGAGATGAATAAGCTGTTTTGGAACTTGTAGAAGAGATTAAGTGTATGAGCTGAATTACGAGTTTAAGTGCGCGGAATGACTCCAGAACGGATTTCATGTGCTCGGTAGACTTAATGAGAGTTAAGGCAAAGCTTGGACTGGAATTGAGGTTCGCATAAGCCATAAGTTGTGAATAAGCTGATTCTGGAAAAGTGCTTATGGAGGATTGAAGATGGCAAAGGTTGTGAGCTGTTGAATGGGCTACTTTGCAAAGTCATCAAAGGTGTTTAAGGTGAGCTCCCTAGGGTTTTAGAACCCACTATGAGTGAGGATCATAACTGAATTTATAAGTTATTAGGAATTAAGGGTTAGTTTGTCCCTATTTTAATTCTATCCTTGATCCTGTTTATTCCTTGTGTACAGTATGTTTTAGAGTCTTAAAATGAGTCCCTGGCATGCTTTCAAAGACCACTGGGCAATGTGTATTAAGTTTTTAAAATTTAAAACATGTTTTTTTTCTTCAGAAATTCTGCTTCCTGCTACAGTCGCAGAGCGACGCCCAGGGTCGCAAAGCGAAGTAGCAGAGCTTTGCTACTGCCTAGCCATCGCCTAGACTTCGCCATGCGAAGTAATCAGAAGCTGAGTTCACAGAGCGAAGCTTTCAGACGCTCTGCGAAGCTTCAGACTCAGGATTACCAGGTTCTGAAGGTTCAGACTCTGAAGTTCAGAGTCTAAAGGTTCAGACGCAGGATTTCGCAGAGCGAAGTCTGGGGGTCGCAGAGCGAAACTTCCCAGAATGGCATTTTATTTTCAAACAACAGTACTATGCTATGATCTTTGATATGCTTTGGGGCAGAAATACTTTTGAACCTTCAAGGATTAAAATAGGATGAGGATAGGTATCTTTTGAGAGATGGGTATTAAATCTACAAGTTATTATTTTAGTTAGGGGGCTAGCTTTCATGGTGTCCCTTAACTAAGCAGATTTTATGCACTCAATTAAGTATGTGTAAGCACAAGAATGATTCAATATTCAAAGTTCAGAACCTTTTTATAGGTTAAGCATTCAAGAATAATTACTTAAAGAATGAGAAATAAGTTAATTAAAGGACTAGATGTGTCTCCTGTCTGCTCGTTAGTTAGTATACAGGGGGTTCCAGAATAAGCTGGAATGGTGAAGTTACCGTCCGTGAGGGCAGCTACACATCAAAGTCAAGAAAGATAATGTGTCTCATGTCTGCTTGTTAGTTAGTATACAGGGGGTTCCAGATTAAGCTGGAATGGCGAAGTAACCGTCCGCGAGGGCAGCCACACAAAAGTAAGAGGAGTTCGGTGTTAGCCTGATATGATAGGAATTTCACCGGTAGCAGGGAGAGGTATTCTGGGGTTACTCCACCTGGATGCACTCTGTCGCGTCGAATTTCGGATGTCAAGCTATTGACTAGCATTGAATCACTAAATTTAAATCACGACTGAACTTTTAATTTTTCGGGGAAAAAGGATAAAAGTTCTAAATTACCTTGAAATAGATTTTAGGTTCGAAAGTCGATTATGCGAGGGGAAGGTATTAGCACCCCTCACATCCGTTGTACTCAACGGGAACCTCTTAGTTGACTTAGGCTTAAAATGTTTTTTGACGTTTTGCTTGCATGCTTAATCATATATGTATATAAAGGAAAAAGAAAATGTGATATGTATATGAAAGAGATAAAAACAAATGAAAGAGAAAAGAAAAAAAAAGATTTTTTAATAATGGGCTTGACAAGATGACAATCCTGCTCCTACGTATCTCCCGGTAGTCGGAGAATTCAAAGCTTACGTAGTTCTTGAAAAAGTTTGAAAATGCACAAAGGCGTGAAACGTTTGAATGATAAAGGAGACAAGCGCACATTAAGGCGATAAACTCGCACAAGGCGTAAAAAGACGAACGCACATTAAGGCGATAAACTCGCACAAGGCGTAAAAAGACGAACGCACATTAAGGCGATAAACTCGCACAAGGCGTAAAAAGACGAACGCACATTAAGGCGATAAACTCGCACAAGGCGTAAAAAGACGAACGCACATTAAGGCGACAAGTTCGGATTGACCACAAGGGCCAAAATGACAAACGCACGAAGGCGTACAATGTTTGAATTGACCGCGGGGGCCAAGAAAAGTTTAAAATGGTCACGGGGGACCAAGAAAAGTTGGATTGGTCACGAGGGACCACGAAAGGTTCAAATTGGTTGCGAGGGACCAAGAAAGGTTCAATTTGGTCGCAAGGGACCAAGAAATGTTAAAATTGGTCGCGAGGGACCAAGAAAGGTTCAAATTGGTCGCGAGGGACCAAGAAAGGTTCAATTTGGTCGCGAGGGACCAAGAAATGTTCAATTTGGTCGCGAGGGACCAAGAAATGCTCAATTTGGTCGCGAGGGACCAAGAAATGTTAAAATTGGTCGCGAGGGACCAAGAAAGGTTCAAATTGGTCGCGAGGGACCAAGAAATGTTAGAATTGGTCGCGAGGGACCAAGAAAGGTTCAAATGCGTTGGACGCGTTGAAAATAGAATGACGATTGTCCGAGCAACGAGACATACGTCAAGCATTCGTACAACCGGGGAAAGGAGAGACATACGTCAAACCACCCTTTTTCATTCATGTTTTGTTTGAACTTGAGAAAACGTATTTTTTGGGGGAGCTAGAAAAGAATGACGATCGTCTAAGCAACGAGACATACGTCAAGTGTTTATCCGATCGGGGAAAGGAGAGACATACGTCAAACCACCCTTTTTCATTCAAGTTTCGCTTGAATTTTAAGAAAATATATTAACTAAAAAACGCTCGTTTTTAGAACTCAAAATGAAAAGAAAAGAAATTGTTCAAATTAGTTGTTGCAACCAAAATGAACAAGCTTGTTGTTCAATTTAAAAAAAGAAAATGTTTTTGTTGTTTTCGTCGATTTTTGTTTGGTTGGTTTGGAAGGACGAGGTCCTTTGCCTACATACCCAAATGGGATCAAAACCGATGTAGTTCGGACTAAAAAACGAGTGATTTGTTATGTTGATTTTAAAGCTTGAAAATGTTTGTGAAAGATAAAAAGAGCCAAAGTGGCGAGTGAATAAAGCTTGATTGATTAAAAATGCAAAAATAAAGTCTGATATGATTAAGATCGATTGAAGTTTGATTAAAAGAAAGTTGCTTGGTTTGAAATCCAAGGCTTTGTTAATGAAGAATATTTTTTGATGAAGTTTTTGAATATTTGAAATGTTTTTGATTTTTTATGATTTTTTTGGAGTTAAAAAAAAGAAAATAAATGTGATAAAATAAGCTAAACGCGAGAAAAATAAAAACGATCGTTGGATTAAAAAGATTTTTGATTATGGATTGAACTATATAAAAATAAAAATAATGCAATGTATATTTAAACATTTTGTTCCTAAATGTATATGCTAATGACATAAAAAAGATGCAAAATAAAATGAACAAAATAGAAATAAAATGAAATGCATGAGATAATATGATAGGTAAATAAATAAATGAGATGTTAAAAAATAAAGGAACAAACAAAAGAAAAAAAAATAAAAAAAAAGGAAAATAAAATTGCAAAGAAAATAAATAAAAGAAATAAAATAGGGGGTGTAAAAATAAAACTGGGGGTGTAAGAAGTGAAAAATAAATCAGATTTGAAAGAAAAGGCCCAAAAGGCATTGGGCCTGTGTAAATTAATCTGGGCCGTCTGATTAATCAGACGGCCCTGATCAAACACAGGGCAAAAATAAACAGGGCCATATGATTAAAAATCAAAGGCCAGGAGAGCGTGGGTGTACGCTAACGCGTACACCCTGCCACACCGAATCAGGAAGGGGTATTTAAACCCCCTCCCTTCACATTTTTTTCATTCTTTCACTTCACTTCTCTCTCTTCCTCTTCTTTCTCTCAACCGAGCCTTCTTCTCTCCCACCTCTCTCTGGTTGGCTCGCCGGAAAGGTATTCCGGCGTGGTGGCCGCCGGCCCACGCGGCGGCGCCACCGCGCCGGAGAGTTAAAACCTTCCTTTTTTTCAAAAATAAACACACTTTCTCACATCCTTTTCTCCCCTAAACACAAATCCGGCCTTGGATTTCTCAAAATCTCCCCCAAATTCTCTAGATCTACACTTTTAAAACAACAAAAATTTTTTTACCTTTTCTCTTCTTTTGTTCTGTTTGCGGTTCTGTGGGTGTTTTTTTTTTTGCTGTTCTTGCGTGTGATTTGCTGTGTTATGGTACTGTGTGCTGTGCGTGTGAGTTTGAGTGAGTGGCTGGGACGTGTGAGTGTGTGTATGTGGGTCTGTGGCCGTGTGGGTGTGGCTTGCTGTTTGTGCTGGTTGTGTGTGTAGTGGGGCTGGAAGAAAATTGCTGGGACGTGGGTTAGGGGCGTGCGTGAAAGCTGTTTGTTTAGAGGTGGTGGTTTATGCGTGAAAGCTGTTTGTTTAGGGGTGGTGGGTTATGTGTGAAAGCTGTTTGTTTGTGTTGTTTTTGTGCTGAAAACGTGTTTGGGTGTGGTGATGTGCTGTTAGAAAAAATTGTTCTGTTTAAAATTTTCTTCTCAAAATTTTCTGTGTGTTTCTTGTGTTGATTCTGTCCTTGTTTTATAGAACCTAATTGAGCTGCTTGTCATAGATTAAGATAAGCTTTGAGGCAAGCATTAATGGGAGAAGATTTTGCTGGATTTTCTTTTGCAGGTTTGTGATGATTTTTTGGATAGGATTGAAGGTTTGTGATGATGAAAACCCAGGTTTGGGGGCGTGAACAGTGCTGCTAGGCTGGACCATTGACTGCTGACTTTGGACTTTTTGGACAAAAAATGAAAATAATAACAATAATAAAAATAATAATAATAATAATAATAATAATAATAATAATAAAACAATAATAATGATAATAATAAAAAATGAAAATTAATGATAATAAAAAAAAACTGAAATTAAAAGTAAAAAATAAAAGGTGATAAAAAATAAAATTAATAAACGAACAAAAATTGACATGAGGTATTTTAAAATACCTCCCTGCCGAAATTTCGTCTGGAACGACGGAAATTCTCGGCCTTTTTAAAAAAAGCGTAAAACGAGACAATAAATAAAACGAGACGAAAAAATGGGTCAAAAAATGGGGTATGACAGATGCCCCTATTTAAGTTTCTTCGCTACGGAGATTAAAAAGCGAAATTTTGATTCGACGGGTCGAAGAAACTTAAATACAGAGTACACCAGTTTTTGACCCATTTTGGATAGTAAAACATTATGGATGCGATGCCATGTATGCAAATGTTATGAATGCATGTGATGCAAGTATAAATGCAAGACGGCAAAGATGACCTGATTGGGGACAAACAGAGACAAAAGGGATACCCGGGTTCGTTAAAGAAACGGGATCCAACTCTATTGGGGATAGTGTTCCACTGGGGAAAAAGGTTAGCCGTTTGGGTTAGTGCCGAACAGTTCACTGGGGAGAGTGGGCAATTAACCACGGGAACCAAGAAGGGTAAAATGTCAGCTGTTCGGGTTAAATTCCGAACTGCCACTGACGACAAGGATTGAATGTAAAGGTCAGCTGTTCGGGTTAAATTCCGAACTAACACTGAATGATGATAAAACAAGGGTATAAAAGTCAGTTGTTCGGGTTAAATTCCGAGCTACTGATGACAAGACAACGAAGGTAAAAGTCAGTCGTTCGGGTTAAATTCCGAACTACCACCGAATGAGAAACAAGAAGGTTAAAAGGTCAGCTGTTCGGGTTAAAATCCGAACTACCACTGAGGATAAAAACAAAGTCAGCTGTTCGGGTTAAATTCCGAGCTACTGATGACAAGACAACAAAGGTAAAAGTCAGTCGTTCGGGTTAAATTCCGAACTACCACTGAATGAGAAACAAGAAGGTTAAAAGGTCAGTTGTTCGGGTTAAAATCCGAACTGCCACTGACGACAAGGAAATAAATGTCAACTGTCGGTTTGTTCCGACCTGCCATTGACGACGAGGAAATAAATGTCAACTGTCGGTTTGAAATCCGACGTGCCATTGACGACAAGAAAGTAAATGTCAACTGTCGGTTTGAAATCCGACCTGCCATTGACGACAAGGAAATAAATGTCAATTGTCGGTTTGTTCCGACCTGCCATTGACGACAAGGAAATGAAAAATGTCAACTGTCGGTTTGTTCCGACCTGCCATTGACGACAAGAAAATAAATGTCGCGTCAACTGTCCGGGTTGGTTACCGAACTGTTCATTGACGATAAAAAGAAAAGTCAACTGTTCGGGTTGGTTACCGAACTGTACATTGACAACAGGAAATAAAAAGACATGTCAACTGTCCGGGTTGGTTACCGAACCTTACATTGACGACAGGAAATAAAAACATGTCAACTGTCCGGATTGGTTACCGAACCTTACATTGACGACAGGAAATAAAAACACGTCAACTGTCCGGATTGGTTACCGAACCTTACATTGACGACAGGAAATAAAAACATGTCAACTGTCCGGATTGGTTACCGAACCTTACATTGACGACAGGAAATAAAAACATGTCAACTGTCCGGAGTGGTTACCGAACCTTACATTGACGACAGGAAATAAAAGACATGTCAACTGTCCGGATTGGCTACCGAACCTTACATTGACGACAGGAAATAAAAACATGTCAACTGTCCGGATTGGTTACCGAACCTTACATTGACGACAGGAAATAAAAACATGTCAACTGTCCGGATTGGCTACCGAACCTTACATTGACGACAGGAAATAAAAGACATGTCAACTGTCCGGATTGGTTACCGAACCTTACATTGACGACAGGAAATAAAAACATGTCAACTGTCCGGATTGGTTACCGAACCTTACATTGACGACAGGAAATAAAAGACATGTCAACTGTCCGGATTGGCTACCGAACCTTACATTGACGACAGGAAATAAAAGACATGTCAACTGTCCGGATTGGCTACCGAACCTTACATTGACGACAGGAAATAAAAACATGTCAACTGTCCGGATTGGTTACCGAACCTTACATTGACGACAGGAAATAAAAACATGTCAACTGTCCGGATTGGCTACCGAACCTTACAATGACGACAGGAAATAAAAGACATGTCAACTGTCCGGATTGGCTACCGAACCTTACATTGACGACAGGAAATAAAAACATGTCAACTGTCCGGATTGGCTACCGAACCTTACATTGACGACAGGAAATAAAAGACATGTCAACTGTCCGGATTGGCTACCGAACCTTACATTGACGACAGGAAATAAAAGACATGTCAACTGTCCGGATTGGCTACCGAACCTTACATTGACGACAGGAAATAAAAACATGTCAACTGTCCGGATTGGCTACCGAACCTTACATTGACGACAGTGAGGATGCGGCTGACAAGCCGTTCCTTACTGAATTGCCCCTTCAATTGGGGAAAAGGGATGCACAAGCTGTTCGTTAAAGAACTTGTCACTTGGCACGACACTGGGGAATATGCACAAGCTGTTCGTTAAAGAACTGCCACTTGGCATAAAAAGGTTGACATCACTTGACCAAACGAACTGGGGATGACACTTGGGGAATATTTACTGGTGACTATGATGGGATGCCGAGCAAAGTCGGGTTTTGGTTATGATTTGGTATTTGTGAGTGTGAATGATGACTCACTGGGGAATGCCAATAAAATTGGGCTTTATTTTGTAACATCACTGGAGGATGACATTGGAGAAAAATGCAGATTGTTTATGATAAATTGGTAAGAAACGTGGTGGTTAAAGCAACCAGGTACAGATGATATTGTGGTATGTTGCATGTATGAATGCGTATATGCATGAATGCGTGCTTGTATGATTGGTATGATTGTACAAATGTACAAATGCATGAATGCATGAATGTATGAATGCACTAATGCAGGACTCCCACTGAGGATGTTGTGTGAAAGATTGGCTTGCACTGGGGATACCCTAAATGTTTGTTAAGGAATTGCCCCTTGATATAAGAATACAATGAAAGATTGCACAAGCTGTTCGTTAAAGAACTGCCGCTTGGCTTACAAGAAGGTGACATCAACAGATCAGACACGTTGGGGATGACACTCGACTGTTTTGATTAATTGCATGACCGACAACTTGGTGAAACAAGATTTAGACCGGTAAAAAATGAAAAGTGGACCGACGTCGCATTGCAAACACTCGGTGACCTTTGCCGGGGATGATGTTACAGGGAACACCTCCAAAATGTTGACGGGGTAAAGCCGTAACCATTGATGAGGAACACATACCTCATGGGGTAATTGTTATTTCACTGGGGAACCGTGTTAATCCGCTTGGGAAAAGAACTGGTGATTCCACCGGGAATGCTTATGTTTTGTTTGGATGCCGAGCGAGGTCGGGCTTTGGTTGGGGTGCCGAGCGAGGTCGGGCTTTGGTCATGGTTGTGCCAATGATGATTGGGCTTTTGGGGTTGAGACTCCACTGAGGGATGCCAATAAAATTGGGCTTTGTTTGTGGTTCTGCTGGGGATATAAGGATCATTTTGGAAGCATGATCGATATCCAGCCTTAGATGCCAACGGTGGTTGGGCTTTTGATTGTCTTGGACAAAGGTTGACTTCCTGGGGAGTTTGTTAATCCACCGGGGATTGGAACTGATGATTCCGCCGGGGATGCTACCTTCTTTGTTTTTTTTCCTGAATCGTCCTTTCGGGCTTTCGATTCACTGGGGATATTCCCTTTTGATTTACTGAGGATTTCGCTGGGGAATCCCTTGAAAGAAGTCCAATGTGGGATAAACATATGTCATGTTTAACACTGGGGATAATGATTGGATCCCGAGCAAGGTCGGGCTTTTTGTATGTGGGTGCCGAGCGAGGTCGGGCTTTTGATATGTGGGTGCCGAGCGAGGTCGGGCTTTTTGTGATGGATGCCGAGCAAGGTCGGACTTTGACTGTAATTGGTTGCCGAGCGAGGTCGGGCTTTGGATGATTGAATGCCGAGCGAGGTCGGGCTTTGGATGATTGAATGCCGAGCGAGGTCGGGCTTTGGATGATTTGATGCCGAGCGAGGTCGGGCTTTTTGTAATGTGGGTGCCGAGCGAGGTCGGGCTTTTGATATGTGGGTGCCGAGCGAGGTCGGGCTTTTTGTGATGGATGCCGAGCAAGGTCGGACTTTGACTGTAATTGGTTGCCGAGCGAGGTCGGGCTTTGGATGATTGAATGCCGAGCGAGGTCGGGATTTGGATGATTGAATGCCGAGCGAGGTCGGGCTTTGGATGATTTGATGCCGAGCGAGGTCGGGCTTTTTGTAATGTGGGTGCCGAGCGAGGTCGGGCTTTTATGTTTGGTTGCCGAGCGAGGTCGGGCTTTTTGTGGGAGATTGTGAGGAATGCCAATGACGATTGGGCTTAATGTGAAATTGTGAGGGAGTGCCAAGCATGGTTGGGCTTTTTGGATGATTGTGTACCGAGCATGGTCGGGATTTGTGAATGATTGGGCGCCAAGCATGGTTGGGCTTTGGTTTGATATTGTGGGTGCCAATGAGAATTGGGCTTTTGTTGGCAATGAGAGTTGGTTTTGCAATTTCAGATTGCATGATTCATATGAGATTTGCACAGGCAATTTTGATGTTCCCATTAATCCGAGATTGCACCAAAAATTTGAAATAAATACCAAACACAAAATTTATATCGTATAGCTCAAGTTAAAAATATGTTTATCAATGAACCAACCTAACACTCATTTAAGTAAATGAACAAATTGAATATTAATTGTGGGGGTATTGAACACTCATCCGGCAAGTTTGCTAACATTCCGATCGAGTTATGTGTCCATCTAATCATTGTTTCTAAAAGCACGAAAGCATTGATCACAAGGTCTTCGAGGGTTGTAATTTGGCTTGGTTACAAAAGAAATGTCATATGTGGGGAAATTGAATTCAAATGGCCAAGCAAGAGGAACATTCTTTCTAAATTACACCCTTCCTCCTTTATTCAATCACAATTCTTGGTGATTTACAAATGTTTTTCTTTGATCCTCGACAACTTTTTGATTTAGAGATTTTCTCTTTTTCTCTTTTTTCTTTTTCTTTTCTTTCTTTTTTTTTTTGTTCTTGTTGTCAAGATCAATTTTCACTATTTCTTGACATTCACAACCTCCTTTTTTCAACTTAATCAAAGATGATACCCTAATTGAATGTTCCTTCCTCTTTCGGCAAAGGACAATAATCATGCAGGTTAAGGGTTCAAAAATGAAAGTAAAAATATCAGAATTCAATAATGATTTAACTATGAACTGAAATTTTTTTTACAAACTCCGGCAATTTCATTAAGCAATTGAGCTTATGAGAATTGGCAGTCCATAGTTAATGATTCTGATTCATTAGGCTCAAAGGGGTTAACAAATACTCACTCCTCACAGGGTGGGCTATTTGTGGTCAAGTGTTTTCACTCATTTTCAAAAAAATGCCTTGATCCTATCAATGCTTTCGTACAATCTAAAACAACGATCAGATTTAACATAACAACATCGAGTTTAAACAAAAAATGCCGGCCTCCTGCATATATATAATGATTTTGAGGATTCCTCACATTTTGGCTGGTTCTAAATGGTTCACTGAATAAACATATTAAAAACAAAAGTTGCATGATATAACTTTTGTACTAAGTACGTATTCTCCTTTCAAGTTTAATCATGGAAAAAACAGGAAACATGTATCTTAGCTTTGCGCAAAATTAATCAAATTTTGTCACTACCATGCATTTGTGGTTGAATCATTGGATCAATCCATATGATGTGATTGGTTGCCGATCAAGGTCGGGCTTTGATTGTGGATTGTGCCAATGATGATTGGACTTTTGTTGGAAATTGTATTTGTGAAGTCGCCATTGAAAATTGGACTCTTGTAGGAGATTGAGGAATGCCAATGACGACTGGGTTTTTTGTGAATTGGGGAAAAGGCCGCAGTAGCCTGGGGGGTTGGTAATCTCGGGTTGAGGTACCGAAATCCTTTGATGAGTAGTGGGAATATGGATGAATTCCTCACCAAAGTCGAACGGCATGCCCCATGTACAAACGGGGGGATAGTTGCCCCTTGTTATATGTGCGGTTTGCTTTGGGACGTCGAGCCACTTTCCTTAATGGGATGACACGTAGTGCTGCGAATGAAACGCGAACACCGACGACTCACTTCGGATTGTAAGAAATCCTTAGGGTAAAAAGGGAAAGGAGTTTTGGACTCGAAGATGGACGTATGCATGATAATGAATGATGTATGTAAATGCATGAAAAAATTTGTTTTGCTTTACAAGGAAATTAAAAAGTGCAATTAATTTCCTATAAAGCAAAGTGATATGCGAAAATTATTTTCATGCATGTAAATGTATGGTATGCATATGTATGTTCAAAATTTCTCCCATCCTCACGTGTAGGCTCTAAAGATGAGATTTTCTAAAAAGGTCCCTAGAGATCACGGACCTCACAAGGAACTATTGTCGTCAATTGCAAATGCTCGCAAGACCTCAATATATTCCAAGTGAAATCTACTCTAGGCGGGGTTTTCGCATCTTCCCTTCAAGACATACGTCAAGTGGGCCTCCGCTACGCAACCCCATCCTATCTTAAATTTTCTCTCAAGCTCGGGAATAGAGCCTCACACGTCCGGCATTAACCCGAACAATGTGGAGTAACATCGCTCAAGTAACCCCACAACATATATATATATATATATATATATATAATATAAAGCAATATGAAACATATACATATAAAGCGAGAAAAAAATAAACAAATAATGATAATAAAGCATAAGCGTGCAAGCAAAATAAAACATTCTAGCCTAAAAGCCGACTAAGATAGGCTTGACTTGTTTATGCACAAACAAAGTGTTTTATACATTCCCCAGTGAAGTCGCCATTTTTGTGAAAAAATGGTGACGAACGCAAAACATAAAGCAATATGGAATACATAAATATAAAGTAAGGGAATAAAAGCATATAAAGAAAAAAATAAAAGCATGCAAGCAAAAAGATAAAACATTTAGCTTAAAAGCTAACTAAGATAGGCTCGACTCACTAGTGAGGAAAAAATCCTCACATCCCCAGTGAAGTCGCCATTTCTGTCGCGTCGAATTTCGGATGTCAAGCTATTGACTAGCATTGAATCACTAAATTTAAATCACGACTGAACTTTTAATTTTTCGGGGAAAAAGGATAAAAGTTCTAAATTACCTTGAAATAGATTTTAGGTTCGAAAGTCGATTATGCGAGGGGAAGGTATTAGCACCCCTCACATCCGTTGTACTCAACGGGAACCTCTTAGTTGACTTAGGCTTAAAATGTTTTTTGACGTTTTGCTTGCATGCTTAATCATATATGTATATAAAGGAAAAAGAAAATGTGATATGTATATGAAAGAGATAAAAAGAAATGAAAGAGAAAAGAAAAAAAAAGATTTTTTAATAATGGGCTTGACAAGATGACAATCCTGCTCCTACGTATCTCCCGGTAGTCGGAGAATTCAAAGCTTACGTAGTTCTTGAAAAAGTTTGAAAATGCACAAAGGCGTGAAACGTTTGAATGATAAAGGAGACAAGCGCACATTAAGGCGATAAACTCGCACAAGGCGTAAAAAGACGAACGCACATTAAGGCGATAAACTCGCACAAGGCGTAAAAAGACGAACGCACATTAAGGCGATAAACTCGCACAAGGCGTAAAAAGACGAACGCACATTAAGGCGATAAACTCGCACAAGGCGTAAAAAGACGAACGCACATTAAGGCGATAAACTCGCACAAGGCGTAAAAGTTGAAAGAAAACGTGCAAAGGCACGACAAGTTCGGATTGACCACAAGGGCCAAAATGACAAACGCACGAAGGCGTACAATGTTTGAATTGACCGCGGGGGCCAAGAAAAGTTTAAAATGGTCACGGGGGACCAAGAAAAGTTGGATTGGTCACGAGGGACCACGAAAGGTTCAAATTGGTTGCGAGGGACCAAGAAAGGTTCAATTTGGTCGCAAGGGACCAAGAAATGTTAAAATTGGTCGCGAGGGACCAAGAAAGGTTCAAATTGGTCGCGAGGGACCAAGAAAGGTTCAATTTGGTCGCGAGGGACCAAGAAATGTTCAATTTGGTCGCGAGGGACCAAGAAATGTTCAATTTGGTCGCGAGGGACCAAGAAATGTTAAAATTGGTCGCGAGGGACCAAGAAAGGTTCAAATTGGTCGCGAGGGACCAAGAAATGTTAGAATTGGTCGCGAGGGACCAAGAAAGGTTCAAATGCGTTGGACGCGTTGAAAATAGAATGACGATTGTCCGAGCAACGAGACATACGTCAAGCATTCGTACAACCGGGGAAAGGAGAGACATACGTCAAACCACCCTTTTTCATTCATGTTTTGTTTGAACTTGAGAAAACGTATTTTTTGGGGGAGCTAGAAAAGAATGACGATCGTCTAAGCAACGAGACATACGTCAAGTGTTTATCCGATCGGGGAAAGGAGAGACATACGTCAAACCACCCTTTTTCATTCAAGTTTCGCTTGAATTTTAAGAAAATATATTAACTAAAAAACGCTCGTTTTTAGAACTCAAAATGAAAAGAAAAGAAATTGTTCAAATTAGTTGTTGCAACCAAAATGAACAAGCTTGTTGTTCAATTTAAAAAAAGAAAATGTTTTTGTTGTTTTCGTCGATTTTTGTTTGGTTGGTTTGGAAGGACGAGGTCCTTTGCCTACATACCCAAATGGGATCAAAACCGATGTAGTTCGGGCTAAAAAACGAGTGATTTGTTATGTTGATTTTAAAGCTTGAAAATGTTTGTGAAAGATAAAAAGAGCCAAAGTGGCGAGTGAATAAAGCTTGATTGATTAAAAATGCAAAAATAAAGTCTGATATGATTAAGATCGATTGAAGTTTGATTAAAAGAAAGTTGCTTGGTTTGAAATCCAAGGCTTTGTTAATGAAGAATATTTTTTGATGAAGTTTTTGAATATTTGAAATGTTTTTGATTTTTTATGATTTTTTTGGAGTTAAAAAAAAGAAAATAAATGTGATAAAATAAGCTAAACGCGAGAAAAATAAAAACGATCGTTGGATTAAAAAAGATTTTTGATTATGGATTGAACTATATAAAAATAAAAATAATGCAATGTATATTTAAACATTTTGTTCCTAAATGTATATGCTAATGACATAAAAAAGATGCAAAATAAAATGAACAAAATAGAAATAAAATGAAATGCATGAGATAATATGATAGGTAAATAAATAAATGAGATGTTAAAAAATAAAGGAACAAACAAAAGAAAAAAAAATAAAAAAAAGGAAAATAAAATTGCAAAGAAAATAAATAAAAGAAATAAAATAGGGGGTGTAAAAATAAAACTGGGGGTGTAAGAAGTGAAAAATAAATCAGATTTGAAAGAAAAGGCCCAAAAGGCATTGGGCCTGCGTAAATTAATCTGGGCCGTCTGATTAATCAGACGGCCCTGATCAAACACAGGGCAAAAATAAACAGGGCCATATGATTAAAAATCAAAGGCCAGGAGAGCGTGGGTGTACGCTAACGCGTACACCCT
The DNA here is from genome assembly GCA_018208015.1 of Medicago ruthenica. Classification (NCBI taxonomy): domain Eukaryota; kingdom Viridiplantae; phylum Streptophyta; class Magnoliopsida; order Fabales; family Fabaceae; genus Medicago; species Medicago ruthenica. The sequence goes on along the minus strand of CM031373.1, from coordinate 48,848,731 downwards.
GCCACACCGAATCAGGAAGGGGTATTTAAACCCCCTCCCTTCACATTTTTTTCATTCTTTCACTTCACTTCTCTCTCTTCCTCTTCTTTCTCTCAACCGAGCCTTCTTCTCTCCCACCTCTCTCTGGTTGGCTCGCCGGAAAGGTATTCCGGCGTGGTGGCCGCCGGCCCACGCGGCGGCGCCACCGCGCCGGAGAGTTAAAACCTTCCTTTTTTTCAAAAATAAACACACTTTCTCACATCCTTTTCTCCCCTAAACACAAATCCGGCCTTGGATTTCTCAAAATCTCCCCCAAATTCTCTAGATCTACACTTTTAAAACAACCAAAATTTTTTTTACCTTTTCTCTTCTTTTGTTCTGTTTGCGGTTCTGTGGGTGTTTTTTTTTTTGCTGTTCTTGCGTGTGATTTGCTGTGTTATGGTACTGTGTGCTGTGCGTGTGAGTTTGAGTGAGTGGATGGGACGTGTGAGTGTGTGTATGTGGGTCTGTGGCCGTGTGGGTGTGGCTTGCTGTTTGTGCTGGTTGTGTGTGTAGTGGGGCTGGAAGAAAATTGCTGGGACGTGGGTTAGGGGCGTGCGTGAAAGCTGTTTGTTTAGGGGTGGTGGTTTATGCGTGAAAGCTGTTTGTTTAGGGGTGGTGGGTTATGTGTGAAAGCTGTTTGTTTGTGTTGTTTTTGTGCTGAAAACGTGTTTGGGTGTGGTGATGTGCTGTTAGAAAAAATTGTTCTGTTTAAAATTTTCTTCTCAAAATTTTCTGTGTGTTTCTTGTGTTGATTCTGTCCTTGTTTTATAGAACCTAATTGAGCTGCTTGTCATAGATTAAGATAAGCTTTGAGGCAAGCATTAATGGGAGAAGATTTTGCTGGATTTTCTTTTGCAGGTTTGTGATGATTTTTTGGATAGGATTGAAGGTTTGTGATGATGAAAACCCAGGTTTGGGGGCGTGAACAGTGCTGCTAGGCTGGACCATTGACTGCTGACTTTGGACTTTTTGGACAAAAAATGAAAATAATAACAATAATAATAAAAATAATAATAATAATAATAATAATAATAATAATAAAACAATAATAATGATAATAATAAAAAATGAAAATTAATGATAATAAAAAAAAACTGAAATTAAAAGTAAAAAATAAAAGGTGATAAAAAATAAAATTAATAAACGAACAAAAATTGACATGAGGTATTTTAAAATACCTCCCTGCCGAAATTTCGTCTGGAACGACGGAAATTCTCGGCCTTTTTAAAAAAAGCGTAAAACGAGACAATAAATAAAACGAGACGAAAAAATGGGTCAAAAAATGGGGTATGACACACTCCATAAAATGAACCAAGATAATTGTTTGTTCAACGCTAACTTCTAACTTTATATTATGAAAAAGATGAATATGTATATATATTATATACTATGAGATAAGACAAAGTAGTCACCAGAGAAAAGAAAGTGATTGTAGGATGTCCCCAGATCACTAAGTATGAGACTAAACATAAGACAAAGACATATAGCAATCCTAGTTTTCCCTTGATCGCGAAATATGTAGAGAATGACGGCGATCGTAGGTTCCCCAAGATTGCCAAAAGGAGGCACGGCGACCCTAGGTTTCCCCCGAGGTTGCCAACAGTAGGTTGGGTGGAGCTCACTAAGACATTATGTCTCATCCCAATCCTTCTGGTGCAGGTTTTCAGGTAAGCAAGTGGTTCGCGATGAAGTTCTTCGGGGAGACGCTGAATGGAGTGCGGATGCTCGTCTTGTTCCAGCTCAGGAGATTGTCAGATTATATGTATAAAGTGTATTTTATGGTACTTGATTGGTTGTAAAAATACGAGCATGTTCGTATTCATTCAGTTGTATTGTATTATTATTATTGAAAATTTTAATGTATCCAGTATCAAATTAATACACATGCTAAATATTCTAGACAATTTAGTATGGGTGTTACAATTGGTATCATAGCAGGTCGATTCAGACCGTGCCTTGGGTCATTAAAAAATTCAATAAAGTAGTGGGACCATTGGGTTCCGGATATTGTTCGAAATGTCACATCTAGTTGAGCCTGATCAACTCAATCTTGTATATGACAGTTAGGGTAAATGTCCGAGTGCTGAATGTGACCAAGGAGGAACGAAGTTTATGAAGAGCAAAGTTTATGGCGTCTAAATTTTAAGACAGGAATTAGCAAAAGGGTAACCAATGTCGAATGGTGGCCATCAAACCGTAAAGTAGCGAAGCCTCTTAATGGCAAGGTTTCAGAAACATAAAAGATATTTAATAAGTAAGGTGAAGCACCTCAACCTAGTTGGACGCGTCGTTGGACGATGCCTCGTCTGCGGAAGACATAAGGATTAAGGAATCATGGGATACTCTAAGGAATGACTTGGAACCTTGACGGGAACCGCAGTTTGAGAAGTTAAAGTGAGGTGTGGACTAAGTAACAATTCTGAGTGCAGAGTTAAGGAAATTGCAGTACCAAACCTAGAGACTCGAAATGAGGAATTATCGGTTGGTTTTTGAAACCTCTAGACTCCCAGCAAAGATAAAGTGTTGAAGAATCGAACTCGAATCGGATGAGATTTTAATGTCCAAACAGTTAAGAGAATTAATTATGGATTAAGCGAATTATTTGGACAAATGAAGCTAACCACTTGAATGTGGTCATTGAGCGTGAATCGCAAGTAAGTTTAACCCCATCAGATCAGCCGCATCTCCCGAACTTTAAATGCCAGATTTGTGAATTAAGGAGAGAAGATGGTATGCAACCGAGAAATCAAGATGGATGAGTAAACAATAGTGATAAGACCTATTGAATATCGAAGCGTGATTCAGATGTGTCCTGTTGGAATTTAGTGAAGTAATGGATGAACAGTATTGAATTTCCCCGATTGGATGAAGAAGGCAAATTCAAGATAACACAAGATCAAAGTAGACCAGTATTTAGAGGAATAATCATAATTTTAGCCAAAAAGTATTTTAAGGCTTTACTATCAGGAAGATCGTCACTAATGTACAAGTTAAAGTCGTGGTTGATGTTAAGGAGTTTTATGGCTTCAATGATGGGTTTCCCTATGCAATTATTCTGGAAATTGACAGTGAGCACCTTATGACGGTATGCTTCGAATCTGGTAAAATGTATAGATCTATGGAGGATGCTTATTATAAATGGAGAATCATTCGGGTGTTAAGAACGGATTTTGAGTTGTGAATGCGGTAAGAGTTCGAATCTATTCTGGACGTATTGTTCTCGTAGAAACTCGAAGGGTAACCTAAGGGACATGATAGAGTTATGGAGACCAAAGTTGTCTCGGAAAAGAGTATAAGTATGGAATCCTATGGATAAGAATAAAAAGGGAAAGTAAACGAGACTCAAACTATGAGTGGGTTCTGTATATAAAGATGCAAATCTGGAAGGATACTCGAGAAAATTAATTTACGAAACAAGTATATTGTTTATGTCTAAAGGAAAACACAGAGTCAGGAGATGACCAATCAGTAAGTTAAGCAGGCGGTTTAAGCCACATGAGAAACAACAACGTAAGATGGATCTGTTTTAGTAATTACCAAGTTATAAAGTAAAAAGATTGGTCAAAGAGATTTTATATAGCAATGATGGTGTATTACTCCAATCCTAACTTGAGTCGTTAAGAATCAGAGTTGCGCAGCGGAGAAGTAATCACAAAATGAATTAACGAACAATCCTAAGTTGAAGCTTAGATAACAAGGATGTCTGTGAAGTCCTTGTGAGATGAACAACAGGAAGGTATTAAGGGTCCAGTTCTTACAACGCAGAATAGCAGTAAGCAGTGACGTCTCGAACTTATCATAAGTTCTAACGGGAAATTTTAAAAGTTAAGCTGAGGGATACTTTAAACCTCGAAGTTCGTGAGGGATGGAAATCAAAGCAGTTTAAGAGTATGTGGTAAGATATAAGAAGGATGTGTTCCTACTAGGTTAAGTCTTAAGCGAATGAAGTCACATCTAGTAAGGTAACCCAGCTATTTTAGCTCCATAATTTCAAGTAGACTTGAGGAGTAAGTTCAGCCGAGAAAGAATTATTCATGAGGCAACAACAGTAAAGGTTGTGGTTGCGAAGTAATATTTTTGGATTCGAAGCGTTGGTCAGAAGCGACAATGCAGTGGCATATGAGTTTATTTCACGTTGTACCCACATTATGTCAACATGTCACATGTACCAGACTATGTTTAATAATGCATATTTATCAGGCAAAGTTTATGCTACTCAGACAGTAGTGTAATATATTTTCAATTATGGGAAATGCGTCAGTAACTGAGGTATGCAGATCAGAAATTATTCGTAGTCTACAGTAAAAGGCTACGCGAGTCAGGGTTATTAATAAAGGACTGAAAGTTTAGGCATGCTATTTTGGTAGCGGTCGGAGTAGAGTTTTTCCTTTCGAAAAACAAGGTTCTTGACTCGATGTTCAGAATGAGATATGAGTTTATGATATCGACAAAAGTGGCCATGATTTATGTTGTGGGATAATGTATACTCAGGGAATAAACATGAGTTAAGAATAAGGAGAAGAACTCCAGCTGATGTGGTATTGTCTCAAGTATTTTTGATTAAGAATGATGTCCCATTAGTTGGACAAGGCTGATGTGATGTACTGTGTACCCGTTAGTAGTGTACACGTACTCGATCATGTATGTAAATTATGTGTTATGAATTATACTATATGATGATATGCGAGACGGCGTATACCACTCATCACTTGGATTAAACTCCTATAAGCTTTGGATATATCGGTATAGAAAATATTAACGCCGCGATAAGGATTCAAGATAAGTAGTGACAGGAATGATAAAAGATTATCAGACTCTTGGTAATGAAGAATGACTTCTAAGTTATTAAGATAAATGACGTCAAATACTTATCGAAGCGAAGCACAAGTAATCTGTAAAGTTCCGCGAGCTTTTGAGAATTGCATAGTGGAAGTTAATGGTTATATTTGTGATAAGTAGAACACCAGTTGTCCGGAAGAAAGGGGCAGGTACTAGAGGTGATGCCTCCTGCTTACATTTTGAATATTGGAGGAAGTTGGAGTAGTCCTTGCGTTCGTATGCGTATGTACAACATCAGATGCCTTCCTAGTGTAGGACAATTTGTTTTTACGGAATATGACATAAGTATATATGTGTATATATATATATATATATATATATATATATATATATATATATATATATATATATATATATGTAAGAATATTGTCATACGAGACGAAAGACAAAAAAAAATAAGAACTCATTGAAATTAGTTGTAGTGCAATAGACCACTTAAAAGGTAAGAGTGTTTAAGGGAGGATAAGATCGGCTCGATGTCATCATAAAGGATTACGCAAATGTTAAGAGATGAACTTTTGGAGTTGGAAAAAAGAAAGAGTATGTGTTGAGAAGCCGTTCTCCATAGAATTGAAGAGGTGATCAAGTAACCAAGACATCATGGATCATAATTATTTTTTTTAAAAGGGAATTTTTAAAATTTTAATTGAAACGTAGACGGATCGTTCTTTTTAATAAAGTGAAGCTCGAATTTCGAGGACGAAATTCTTTTAAGGGGGGTAGAGTGTAATATCCCAAATCTAATTAATACTAAGAGTAATATTAATTAGAATTAGAGATGGTTAACTGAGAACACATGGAAGAAGATAAATTAATTATTACGAATAAGGATGAAGGTTATCTTGGTCATTTTCACTACTAGTGGCATTTTGGTAAATATGTCAACACTAGAATGGATATTTATCAAAGAATGAGGAGAGAAAATTCAGATTTTTCCCCTCTTTCCCTTCCTTCTCTCTCTCTCTCGTGTCCTTTCCTCCTCTAACCCTCTCCATCCACAAAATTCCTCCTTTGATGATTCTTGAAGCTTGCATACTTAATTTTTCTCTCTAATTCATCACTTAAGCAAAAAGGGAGACAAAAGTATTTGTGCAAGTTTGGGTTGCTAGATTCGAGTTTGGATTGGGGCTGGAATTTGCAGAAGTTATAAGTTATTGGTTGAGCTACAAAAGTGTGGTAAGTAAGCTGAAATTTGAGATTTGCTTGGAGCTTTGGAAGGTAACCTTAAATAAATTGTTTTAAGAGTTGAAATTTTAAGATGGTGCTGTTAATTGTTGACTGGGTGTTGGGTCACGAATTTACTGAATTAAAAGAGATGAATAAGCTGTTTTGGAACCTGTAGAAGAGATTAAGTGTATAAGCTGAATTACGAGTTTAAGTGCGCGGAATGACTCCAGAACGGAATTCATGTGCTCGGTAGGCTTAATGAGAGTTAAGGCGAAGCTTGGACTGGAATTGAGGTTCGCATAAGCCATAAGTTATGACTAAGCTGATTCTGGAAAAGTGCTTATGGAGGATTGAAGATGGCAAAGGTTGTGAGCTGTTGAATGGGCTGCTTTGCAAAGTCATCAAAGGTGTATAAGGTGAGCTCCCTCGGGTTTTAGAACCCACTATGAGTGAGGACCATAACTGAATTTATAAGTTATTAAGAATTAAGGGTTAGTTTGTCCCTATTTTAATTCTATCCTTGATCCTGTTTATTCCTTGTGTACAGTATGTTTTAGAATCTTAAAATGAGTCCCTGATATGCTTTCAAAGACAACTGGGCAATGGGTATTAAGTTTTTAAAATTTAAACCATGTTTTTTTCAGAAGTTCTGCTTCCTGCTACAGTCGCAGAGCGACACCCTCGGTCGCAAAGCGAAGTAGCAGAGCTTTGCTACTGCCTAGCCATCGCCTAGACTTCGCCCTGCGAAGTAATCAGAAGCTGAGTTCGCAGAGCGAAGCTTTCAGATGCTCTGCGAAGCTTCAGACTCAGGATTACCAGGTTCTGAAGGTTCAGACTCTAAAGTTCAGAGTCTGAAGGTTCAGACGCAGGATTTCGCAGAGCGAAGTCTGGGGGTCGCAGAGCGAAACTGCCCAGAATGGCATTTTATTTTCAAACAACCGTACTATGCTATGATCTTTGATATGCTTTGGGGCAGAAATACTTTTGAACCTTCAAGGATTAAAATAGGATGAGGATAGGTATCTTATTAAGAGATGGGTATTAAATCTACAAGTTATTATTTTAGTTAAGGGGCTAGCTTTCATGGTGTCCCTTAACTAAGCAGATTTTATGCACTCAATTAAGTATGTGTGAACACAATAATGATTCAATATTCAAAGTTCATAACCTTTTATAGGTTAAGAATTCAAGAATAATTACTTAAAGAATGAGAAATAAGTTAATTAAAGGACTAGATGTGTCTCCTGTCTGCTCGTTAGTTAGTATACAGGGGGTTCCAGATTAAGCTGGAATGGTGAAGTTACCGTCCGTGAGGGCAGCTACACATCAAAGTCAAGAAAGATAATGTGTCTCCTGTCTGCTCGTTAGTTAGTATACAGGGGGTTCCAGATTAAGCTGGAATGGTGAAGTAACCGTCCGCGAGGGCAGCCACACAAAAGTAAGAGGAGTCCAGTGTTAGCCTGATATGATAGGAATTTCACCGGTAGCAGGGAGAGGTATTCTGGGGTTACTCCACCTGGATGCACTCCATAAAATGAACCAAGATAATGTATTGTTTGTTCAACGCTAACTTCTAACTTTATATTATGAAAAAGATGAATATGTATATATATTATATACTATGAGATAAGACAAAGTAGTCACCAGAGAAAAGAAAGTGATCGTAGGATGTCCCCAGATCACTAAGTATGAGACTAAACATAAGACAAAGACATATAGCGATCCTAGTTTTCCCTTGATCGCGAAATATGTAGAGAATGACGGCGATTGTAGGTTCCCCAAGATTGCCAAAAGTAGGCACGACGATCCTAGGTTTCTCCCGAGGTTGCCAACAGTAGGTTGGGTGGAGCTCACTGAGACATTATGTCTCATCCCAATCCTTGTGGTGCAGGTTTTCAGGTAAGCAAGAGGTTCGCGATGAAGTTCTTCGGGGAGACGCTGAATGGAGTGCAGATGCTCATCTTGTTCCAACTCAGGAGATTGTCAGATTATATGTATAAAGTGTATTTTTTTGGTACTTGATTGGTTGTAAAAATACGAGCATGTTCGTATTCATTCAGTTGTATTGTATTATTATTATTGAAAATTTTAATGTATTCAGTATCAAATTAATACACATGCTAAATATTCTAGACAATTTAGTATGGGTGTTACAGAGAGTTCATAACAAATTACATGATTACAACTTACAATAGATTCATCTCATGGCTTAATCAAAAAGGGTTTAGTTACTCATAACTAAGACAATCAATAACAAAGGAATAATGAAACATACATAAATCGGAACCAACTATGAGTTTGTGTGAGATCCACGACGTGTTTCTAGGTCTCTAGTAGCCTCCTATGCTCTAAAGTCTCCTAAAAATTGAACCCTTGTTCTGAATTCGAACTTGGCTTTTATAGAGAAATTTATGTTACTGTTCCAACGTGCCACGATTACCGTCACTACAAGAAAACTGCGATTTAGCGTCGGCCAAAAACCCACTCTAACTGGGCTAAAACCGACGCTAACACAGATTTAGCGTCGGATTAGAGTCGGGGTCGGGGGCATGCTAAAAATTTTGAAGCTACTGGGTAGAGTCGGCTATCTGTCCTCCGAGGCTAACATAGCGTCGGTTAAACCGACTCTAAAATCGACTCTTCGCGCAGCCGAGGCTATTAAATTCAAAATCAAAAAAGTCAACAAATAATTTAGATTTTGCCAGACCGACGCTAACTTTAAAATTTAGAGTCGGCTTAACTAACGCTAAAGTCAACTAAATCTTTTAGAGTCGGCCAACCCACTCTACAGTCAAAGAAGTCAACTAAATATTAGAGTCGGTTTGCCCGACGCTAGATTTTTTTGTTTTTTTGCTAATTTTTATTGTATACCCTGTTCTACAAAACTGAACCAGAAATCTGCAAATCAAAAAAAAGTCCTTTCTATTAACCAGATAAATGAGACACATACAGTAAAAAGGGTTTGAGAGGTGGAATCTTGAGTTAGCATAAATTAAATTAACTAATGTATTTGGATATTTTTCTAATAAACTTTCTAAGTTTCTTGAGAGAAAATCCAAAATGCATTACTCTTTGTTGAGCTTTCACCCTTTAGGACCTCGTTTTATATGTGCAATTGCAAGAATAGTTACATATGGTTAGCGAGATTTTTCTTTGAATAATTTAGCAAGTAATGAAATTTTAAGTGAAGCTAGTTTTTATTGTTTATTCAACCATACACTGACAATTTGAATACAACAATTAAATAATGCTAAAAAACTTACTCTGCATGCAGCAGCGCGATGGTGAGGGTTTTGGCAATAGCGAGGGTTCATGAGTGGTGAAATAGCCAGTTTTGATAAAATCAGTGAAACAGGTGCAGTTTCATCCTTCCATGAGAGTCTAAAGGGCACATATTGGATCAATTTCAGTCACAATCACATGAGCTCCAACCTGCTTCAAAGCAACAACACAACCCTTTCCAACATCTCCATATCCACAGACAACACCAACCTTCCCAGCAATCATAACATCAGTAGCCCTCATCAAACCATCTAGAAGTGAGTGACAACATCCATACAAGTTGTCAAACTATTACAAAACCACAGATCAAAAGAAGCTTAAAAACAGAAACTTCGTCAGATCAAAACATTCCACAGTACCCAAAACACAACAACCACATTCACATCATACTTAACAATAACCACACAAACGTAACAACACAAATTAAATTACATATCCATTTGTTAAACCCAAGATCAAAACATGCCATACCATAATTAACCACTATGGACCCAAAACACCACACACACACACACACACACATAACTTACACACATTCCATTTGTTAAATCCAAGATCATTATATCATTTGAACACAATTACACATACCAAACTTAGTTCAAGACATTCATGATTGATATGCCTTTAGTCCCTGATGCAACTCAGCAGATGAAATTATGAGCTTTACAGGACGAAATTATTGAATTAATAATCATGATTGTTTCAATTTAATTATAATAAACAAAATTATTGTTAGCTACATTATCATAAAAAAAAACACTAGGCTAAGCTAAATTATAAACTCAGCATGATTAATATGAAACTAACATATCAATAAAAATCTAAAGAACTAACATAATCAGGTTCTTGGCTCAAAAACACATAAGAAGATTCTAATTCTAATAGCAATTCATATGCTAGTGTCGTAAATATGTTTTAGAATAAAATCCATCAATTATGGAATAAGTTTGAATTCATCATAGGATGCTAGAAAATATGGAATGTAGTAATTATAATTATTCACTATATAGGAGCAAACTTTCAGCAATCCAAACATGTATAGGAGCAAACAGAAAACCTATCCATAACATTTTGACAAATAATTTTAACCACTAGGTGCAAATCCTCTTCTATTATCATCATCCAAAATTTTCAATTACAATCAACAGCTAGAATACGAAAAAAAAATTAATAAACTAAGTCACCCAATACAGCTTATAAAGGGGAAAAACTACTCAAGGGAAGAAACGCCAGATTCACATGCATCAGGGACAATAGCTTCTTGGTGTTATGGATCAAATTCAGATGGTGTAGCCATAGAACAGGAAGAAGAATCAGAGCATAGAGACAGGAGCAACGGACTCGAACGTCGTAACGATTCCCCACACAAATTCATCCACAATGGAGATGTTCATGAGCTCTAACATTGTGACTTATATAGTAACTAATCACCCTAACTAACAAAGTAATTTTAACTAACTACTAACTCTATCCATATTCTTAACAATTTTTAACACAAAATCTGTTTTTCATTTTTACAAATTTAAAGCATAAAACAGAAAACCCAAAATCATTTAACCCAAAATCATTTAACAGAAAAATCCACTTGTTCTAACTACACATATGGAGCTTAAACATTCTTCACTGATTCATCGATGCAAACAAACAATGCAATTAAAGTTGGCTAAATTAAGTAACTGATAAAAACACCAAATGAGTAACAGAAATCAAAAGATAAACCTCAAAATCCTTTGTATGTCAACGATTATTAGTAAACGTTGTTCTATGAAGTGATCCACTGAGTTAAGATTCAATCTATTTCATACACTTGCATGTCTTGTTTCAACAAATTAAAATAGAAAAATCTAGAATCAATCAATCACATCACATCACATCGAATCAAATTGAATAGAATACAACACAGATCTAACATATAAGATTCAAATACAAATCGAGAAGAAGTGGATGAGATAGTACCTTAAAGAAGTCTTGTGGAGCAACGTCGGGAAGGTAGAAGGAGAAAGCGGAGTGAAGGAGACAAAGAAGAAGAAGAACAAAAACAAACAAGTGGCCGAGTCCCTTGTTCTTCAACTTCAACCTTCAATGGTGAAGCAATAATGAAAAGGACGGCGACAGCGATGGTAGCGAAATCGATTTGAGGACAACGACGGTGGCGAACACGATTTGAGGACGACGACGGTGAGAGAACAGAGCAGCGATGGTGACGACGACGATGAGAGAACAGACCAACGACGGTGATTTGAGAGTGTGATTTTTGGGGGAAGGGTTAGGGTTTCTCAGTGAAGAGGGAAAACGTAAGTGCGTGTGAGAATGGAAGGAACAGTGAGATTGAGCCATGAGTGAGATTGAGATTGGGGGGAAAGTGAAATTGGTTTTAGGGTTTTGGAGGTGTGGAGGGAGACTGAAATTGGTCTAAAATGTCATACATGAGTCCCCTAACCTTTAGCCTCGGCTAGGCCGACTCTAAATTTTTTAAAAAATAAAGGAAAACTAGAAATTGAAGTAGAGTGCGTTAGTCCGACTCTAAAGGGACGCTATTAACGTCGGTGTCGGGGGCCGACGCTAAATGTTGAGGCTAAAATCATGTTTTCTTGTAGTGCGTTCCAACGTGCCACGATTACTGTTCCAATGTGCCACGTTACTGTTCCAACGTGCCACGATTTTTCCAGAATTGAAACAATCAAATTCTGACACTCCTTCATACGTGCCACGATACCGGTCCATTGTGGCATGACTTTTTCGGTAACTGAAGCTTCCAAAGTCTTCTCCAAATTGTGCAAAACTTGCTCATTTATTAGCCATATGACCTCTTAACACTTCTGACAACTATCGGCTTATTTCAACATGTAATTCATGAAAAAGACTCTAACTTTCTTAAAAAGGAATAAAAACAAACTAAAAACATGCGTGTGACACCACAAGAAATAAGCGAATTTCCTATGAATTTTTTCCTAGAAAAACACCCTAAATTCGTCGGAAACGGTGTTTTCCGACGAAACGTTACATAGGAAATTTTCAATCTATTCCTACGTGTTTCCGAGGAATTTCCTAGGAATTTTCTGTCAGAAGTTTTCCTAGGAATTTCCGACGAAATTTATCAATATTTTAATGGTTAGTTTCCGACGAATTTCCGAGGAAAATTTATTAATATTTTAATGGTTAGTTTCCGACGAATTTCCGAGGAAAATTTATTAATATTTTAATGGTTAGTTTCCGAGGAAATTAATTAATTATTTAAGAAAAAGATTAAATTTTGGAATTATAAAAATGCGCCAAAATTTATTAAAATAGCGCCAAAAAAATTTGAAATATTTTTAAAATTGTTTCCGAGGAATTTCCGAGGAAAATAATTTATTTTTTAAAAAAATTAAATTAAATTTTCGAATTTAAAAATTGCGCCAAAAAAATTTGAAAATTTTTTAAAATAGTTTCCGAGGAAAATAATTAATTTTTTAAAAAAATTAAATTTTCAACTTTCAAAAAAAATTGAAAAATTTCAAAAATTGCGCCAAAATTTCAAAAATTGCGGCAAAAATTTGAATTTAGAAAAATTGCGCCAAAAAAATTTGAAATTTTTTAAAAAAATTTGCGCGAAATTCATATTTTGAGAAAAATTCGAAAAAATTGCGCGAAATTAAAATTTTGAAAAAAAAATTCGAAAAAATATATATTAAAAAATGATTTTAAAAAAGAAATATATGTAGTAAAAGTGTTGTAACATCCTGCTTAAGACTCGAATAATTATCAGTGTCGAGACGATGTATCAGAGATGTTTTAAGCGAAGGGCAATTTGGTAAATTGACAAACTAATGGTTTTAAATATGGCAAAGACCATTCCTTTCCCATTTTCCCCATTCAACTTCTCTCTCTAAGTTCACAACTTCTCTCCCTCTCTCTCTAAAACTCACGCCTCATCTTCTCTTGCCATCATCCATCAGTTTCTTCCTCAACTCTTGGAACACAAGCAAGCAAGCTAGCTTTGGGAGATTTAGAGCAAGAGAAAGCTAAGGAAAATCAAGTAAAGAGGAAGAATTTCAAGCTAGGGTTTTGGTTGTCAAGCTTGGGAAAGGATCAGAATCATATCAATTGCTAGGTGAGTTCCTTAGAGTAGCAATTTACGCCTTTGGGTTAGTTTGTGTGAGATCACAACTTAATTGTTAAGATTTAAGTAAAAGGATAGTTTTTCCCCTTTTTGATACTTATGCTTAATTCCAGTTAATCCTTGGGTAAAGTACGTTTTTATAGTTTAAAGCGAGTCCCTGGCATATTTTCATTGATCATTGGATAACTGGGTACCAAGGTTTTTAAGATTAATCATGTTTTTCAGAAAATTTTGTGTTCTGCTACAGTTGCAGAGCGACGCCCAAGGTCGCAAAGTGAAGTAGCAGAGCTTGGCTACTGTCTAGCCATCGCCTAGACTTCGCCCTGCAAAGTAATCAGAGGCTGAGTTCGCAAAGCGAAGTTTTCAGACGCTCTGCGAAGCTTCAGACTCAGGATTACCAGGTTCTGAAGGTTCAGAGTCTGAAGGTTCAGACTCTGAAGTTCAGAGTCTGAAGGTTCAGACGCAGGATTTCGCAGAGCGAAGTCTAGGGGTCGCAGAGCGAAGTTGCCCAGAAAGGCATTTTATTTTCAAACAACTGTACCTTGCCAAATATCTTTGATATGCTTTGGGGTAGTGATATACATGAACCTTCAAGGATTAATCTAGGAAATGCATAGGTATCATAAGAGTGATTGGTAGAATTATTCCTAAGTTATCAAGTAAGATAAGGGGCTTAGTTCCCAACAAAGAGTTAAGCAGTCCATGAGATAGCAAGTATGAACCTTATATTATAGGTCAAGTATCACAAGAATAATTACTTGAAGAATGCATTAGATATGCAAAAGCTTATAGTAAATTATTAGATGTACTTACAAGTACTTAAGATAAGAATTATGCTAAAGATTATACGTGTTCAGCAGACTCCGGAATATGCCGGATGGGATTTCTCCGAAAGGGATATCCACACGTAGGTTTATAAGTTATATGTATGTATGTATGTATGTATATATATATATATATATATATATATATATATATATAAAGAAGAATAAGAACAAGTTATTAAAAGGACTAGATGTGTCTCTTGAATTCTCGTTAGTTACAATACAGGGGATTCCAGATTAAGCTGGAATGGTTAAGTTACCGTCCGTGAAGGCAGCTACACATCAAAGTCAAGGAAAAAGTTAATGTGTCTCTTGTATTCTCGCTAGTTAGAATACAGGGGGTTCCGGTGAAGTTATCGTCCGAAAGGACAGCTAGAATGGTGAAGTTACCGTCCGCCAGGATAGCCACACAAAAGTAAGAGGAGTCCGGTGTTAGCCTGATATGATAGGAATTTCACCGGTATGATGGGAGATGTACTTCGGGGTTACTCCACCCGGATGCACTCCGTAAAATGAACCAAGATAATTATTGTTTGTTCAATGCTAACTTCTAACTTTATGTTATGAAAAGATGAATAAGTATATATATTATACACTAAGAGATAAGACAAAGTAGTCACCAGTGAATGAAAGTGATCGTAGGATGTCCCCAGATCACTAAGTATGAGATTAGACATAAGTTCAACATAAGACAAAGACATATAGCGATCCTAGTTTTCCCTTGATCGCGAAATATGTAGAGAATGACGGCGATCGTAGGTATCCCCAAGATTGCCAAAAGTAGGCACGGCGACGCTAGGTTCCCCATGGTTGCCAACAGTAGGTTGGGTGGAACTCACTGAGACTTTATGTCTCATCCCAATCCTTCTGGTGCAGGTTCTCAGGTAAGCAAGAGGTTCGTGAAGAATTTCTACAAGGGAGACGCTGAATGGAGTGAAGATGCTCGTCTTGTACCAGCTCAGGAGGTTGTCAGACAATTTATGTATATTAAAGTGTATTTTATGGTACTTAATTGGTTGTGTATACGAGCATGTTCGTATTCATTCAGTTGTATTGTATTATTATTATTATTGAAAATTTTAATGTAACCAGTATCAGATTAATACACATTCTAAATATTCTAGACAATTTAGTATGGGTGTTACAATTGGTATCAGAGCAGGTCGATTCAGACCGTGCCTTGGGTCATTAAAAAATTCAATAAAAGTAGCGGGACCATTGGGTTCCGGATATTGTTCTAAAGGTCACATCTAGTTGAGCCTGATCAACTCAATCTAGTATATGACAATTAGGATAAATGTCCGAGAGCTGAATGTGACCAAGGAGGAATGAAGTTTATGAAGAGCGAAGTTTATGGCGTCTAAATTTTAAGACAAGAATTAGCAGAAGAGTAACCAATGCCAAATGGTGGCCATCAAACCGTAAAGTAACGAAGCCTGTTAGTGGCAAGGTTTCAGGAACATAAGAGATATTTAAAAGGTAAGGTGTAGCACCTCAACCCAGTTGGACGCGTCGTTGGACGATGTCTCGTTTGCGGAAGATATAAGGATTAAGGAATCATGGGATACTCTAAGGAATGACTTGGAACCTTGACGGGAACCGCAGTTTGAGAAGTTAAAGTGAGGTGTGGACTAAGTACCAATTCTGAGTACAGAGTTAAGGAATTGCAGTACCAAACCTAGGGACTCGAAATGAAGAATTATCGGTCGGTTTTTGAAACCTCTAGACTGCCAGCAAGGATAGAGTGTGTAAGAATCGGAGGACTCGCACTGTAATATTCCGCTAAATACTTGGATATTTATCAGTATTGAGATGATGCATCAGAGATATTAAGCGAAGGGCAATTTGGTAATTGTCATGCGGAGATATTTATAAAAGGGTAATAACCCATATTTTCCCTCATTTCTCATCCTCTTTCTCTCTCTAAAAGTCACAAGTTTCCTCTCCTTCTCTCTCTATACCTCACGCCATTCTCCTTCCTCCCTCCATAATCATCAACTTCATTTTTAAACACCCAATCCTCATGCAAGTAAGCAAGTTTGTGACTCTTGGGCCAATTTGGAAGAAAGGAGCAAGAAATCAAGAAAAGGAAAAAGGGGCAAAAAGCTAGGGTTTTGGTGAAGAAGATTAGCAAAGAAGAAGCTATCAAGCTAAGGGTTTTGGAATGAAGGTTTAACAAGTTTTGATCAAGATTAAGGTGAGCTCCTAGAGGGTTTAGATCCTCACCTTGCTATGCTTTGAGTTTTTAGCATTAAGAGCTAGATTTGCAAAATTTATGCCATAGATCCAATTGTTTACTAATTCCATGTTGAATTATGTTATTACTTATCAATATGTCTTAAGAGTTTATGCCATAAGCTGTTATGAAGATTGGGAGTGTTTGGATTAGCCTTAGAAGCTGAAATTTGGACCCTGCAAAGGAAGAAATCGGCCACCGATTTCATGGATTCGGCCACCGATTTTATGGCTCATTTTCTATATATTTTACGGCAAAAATCGGGGCCCGATTTATGCAAATCGGCCACCGATTTCACTTTCCCTCAAACTCATCTTTTTATTGATGATAGGCATGGATTAAAGGTGGTATGGGTAAAGGGTAATACATTGGAAGATGAATACTCGAATTCTAAGTTATATAGAGGAGTGAAGGAGCTAGTAATGGGATTATCCCTTACTAAGCAACTCCATGTACACACTAAGTAAGTCTAAACCAAGAATGAATCAATGATTAAGCTTAGAGCCTTTTATAGGATGAACACTTATGAATAAAGTTATAGAGGTATTCCTTTGGAATATATAGGCATGGGAATGTTTAAGCAATTATAGTTACAGATATGTTTATAGTGTGGGTGCTCCAACAATTATAGGTGGCTTATGAGAACGATAAGCCAAGATTATATGTTACAGGTTATAGATTACAGAATGGTTATAGAATTAAAGAGACTGATTATATGTTCATACGTTAAAGTTAAAGAATTAAAGATTAAAGATATTGGCGTGTTTACACGTTTTACAGTGGCGTGCTTGCACGTTTTACAGTGGCGTGTTCATCAGACTCCGGGATTCGCCGGATGGGACTTCTCCGAGAGGGTTGTCCACACGTTTTATAGGGAGTCCGGTGTTAGCCTGATATGATAGGAGTTTCACCGGTTTATAGGGAGACGTATCTCGGGGTTGCTCCACCCGGGGTGCCCTCCGTAAAATGAACTCAGATAATTGCTTGTTCAACGCTAACAGCTAACATAAAACTGCTATCGAACTGTGTATATGTTTTATGTTTTACAGTTATAGTCAAAGTTACAGTTATAGTTATAGTCACAGGAAATTCACAGTTATAGTTATAGACAGTTATCAGAAAGTGATCCTAGGTCTTCCCCTCGATCACTAAGTCATAGATACAGACTTAATCACAGTTATGGATTTAGGCAATTATAGTTATAGTCATAGGCCGTTATGGTAATGGTTATAGATAGTTACAGCAAGGTTATAGGCAGTTCAAGTTATAGTTACAGGAGGACTTATAGTCATAGGCAGTTAAAGACTTGGCGATCCTAGGAAATCCCTAAGATTGCCAAGGTAGGCATGGCGACCCTAGGTTCCCTGTGGTTGCCAACAGTAGGTTGGGTAGAGCTCACTGAGACATTATGTCTCATCCCATTCCTTCTGGTGCAGGTTTACAGGTTAGTCAGAGGTTCGTGACGAAGATCTTCATAGAAGTACCGGATGGAGTGCAAGTTGCTCGTTGTGTACCAGCTCAGAAGCTTGACGGACATTGTATGAGTATTTGTAATAGTTATGGATTATTTGTACAACGAGTAAACTTGTATTCATTCATTGTGATGTATTATTGTTATTATTGAAATTTTTAAATGTATCCAGTATCAGTTTAACGCACATGCTAATATACTAGTTAAAGTTAGTATGGGTGTTACAATTGGTATCAGAGCAGGTCGATTCAGACCGTGCCATGGGTCATTTAAGATTCAATAAAAGTAGTGGAATCATTGGGTTCCAGATGTTGTTCTAAATGTCATGTCTAGTTGAGCCTGATCAACTCAGTCTAGTATATGACAGTTAGGACAAATATCCGAGAGCTGAATGTGACCAAGGAGGAAAGAAGTGTTCAAAGAGTGAAGGTTAAGACGTCAGAATTCTAAGACGAATTTGGCAAAGTGTTTTGTGTCAAAGGATGGTTTTCTAACAGTGAAATAACTGAGCCAGTTAACGGCAAAGTTTCCGGAATATAAGAGGTATTTAAGAGTAAGGCCAAGTACATTGACTAGTTGGACGCATCATTGAGCGATGCTTTCTCCGAGGAGATGTGTAGAGAAAAGAATTATGAATGCACTAAGAAATGATTTGGAATCTTAAGGGGAACCAAAAATTTTGAAAGTTAAAGTGAATTGTACAATTAGAGTTTTTCCGGCTGCAGATGCAAGGGATGGTGATGCCACACCCAGCGACTTAGACTAAGGAATGAAAAGTTAATTATTGGAAACTCTGGACTTTCAGTAAGGATAGAGAGTGTAAGGATGGAAGGACTTGCGCACTTGACCGGATGAGATTTTAATATCCGATATGTAAAAGATTTATTTAAGAATTAAGCGAAATATTGGATGGATGAAATAGATTACCTTCCTTTGTTATGGGACGCCAAGATGCTTGGTATGAAGATGCGAGCGTAGCGATAAGTAAAGGAAACCCCGGTAAGGGTATGGATTAAAGATTGAATCATATGTTGGTAGGTGTTAAAGATGGTAGATATATATATATACCTTGGATTGTTCGAAACCATGAAGAGGGCAACGGTCGAGAAGACATATGAAATGTTATTCAGGTAACGAGATTAGATTGGAATTGTGAATACAGTAATAAGTTATAGGAAGGATCCAATGGAAAATGTTAAGTATTGAAGCTTACAGATTTATTAATCGGGTATTCGAAGAGGTGTATCATGTGTTTGAATCTACAGGAGAACCGATAAAAGTTGAGTATTTCCGAAGAAACCCGAGGAT
Source organism: Medicago ruthenica (assembly GCA_018208015.1). Lineage (NCBI taxonomy): Eukaryota > Viridiplantae > Streptophyta > Magnoliopsida > Fabales > Fabaceae > Medicago > Medicago ruthenica. The sequence goes on along the minus strand of CM031373.1, from coordinate 48,829,481 downwards.
TAACCAAGGGTTATGTTAGAGTTTTGTGGACCTAAGTGTCTTGGAAAAGGTTGTGGACGTGAAATTCTTACGGATAATTATAGGATGAGACTCAATTCATAAATCGATTAAGTATATGATAGATGAGAATTTCCAGAAGTCATAGAATGTTTCTAGAAGTTACCACAAGTAAATAATGTATGAACTTGAGTTGTTTTAACAGGAGCATTGTTGGGCTCGTATTTATTGTTAAAGACTGTTTATAGATTTCGGCGTACTTTCGTGAAAGTAAGAACATTGTTTATGTCCAAAAAGGAAATACAAAGTCAAAGGATTGGCCAAGGAGATTTTAAATGATATAGTGGTGTACTACTTTTATTCCAGGGTTAATTGTTTAAATCAGAGTCGCGCAGCGGAGAAGTAATCCAATTATGAGTTAATAGACAAATCCAAGCTGAAGTTTAGAGAAAAGGATGTTTGTGAAGTCCGTGTCAGAGGAACTACAGGAAGAGTATTCAGAGATTAAATCTCAAGTTACAGAATATGTGTAAGTAATGATGACTTGAACTTATCATCAGTTCTAACAGGGAATTTTAATAGATAAGTCGAGGAATGTATCAGACCCCGAAACTCATGAGATAAGAGAATTGAAGCAGTTTGAGAAATTAAAGGATGTGTTTATAGCACGCGAAGGAGGCCACATTTCATACGGTGATCTAGCTGTTTAGCTCAGTAAGTATAAGTTAACTTGGATAGTAAGTTTAATCAAAGAGGAATTATGCAGTGGCATGAAGTTATTCCGCATCGTACCCACATTATGTTAGCATGTCACATGTAACAGGCATGTAACAGGTGGTGATTAGTATTATGTATACTGATCAGGCAGAGTTTATGCTACTTAGATAGTAGTGTAACATATTTTATAGTCGTGTGACATGTATCGGTAACCGTGGTACGCAGACGGTAATGTTTTAACAGGAAAGTCTTAAGCAGAACAGGTTTGTTGTTATCGAACAAATCTCAACTGAGGAGTTCAAAATTCTTGAACTTAAAGTTAATAGTTAAAGGAAAGAAATGTTTTACACGGATCAGAGGATTTCTCATAGTTTACAGTAAAAAGCTACATGAATTAAAGTTATGAAATAAAGGATTAAGAGTTTTAAAGTGCTATTCTGACAGCGATCAGGATAGAGCTTTCTTTTCGAAAACAGAGAATGTCTTATGACAAGTAAGTTATTACGACAACGGAATGTAACCATAACTTACGTTATGGGATTGTGAATGTTTAAAGGATACAAGGATGAATTAAGAGTTAAGAGAGTAACCTTGGTTGACGTGGTTGGTCTCAAGTATATTTTATTAAGTATGATGTCCCGTTAGTTGGACAATGATGATGCGATGTACCATGTATCCGGTAATAGTGAACCCGTACTCGATCGTGTATGGAAGCTATGTGCTATGGATTACATTATATGATAATATGTTAGACGGCTTATGCCACATGTCACTTATATTGGATTTTCATAAGTTTGAAAGTATTGGTAAAGAAGAAAGTTCCTAAGATCTTTGGCTACATGTTATTTTTGATTCTTTTAATCGGAGCACGAGTGGCTCATAAGATTTCTCGAGCTTTAAGGATTCCCGCAGTGGGAATGTGAGCAATGCTCATGGCTGTGTTAATAGCTACACCAGGACTACAGAAAGAAAGGGACGTAAACCAGAAGTTCAGCCATTATTTTGAATTTGAATTGTGAAGATAGTTGTAATAGATTTTACTTTCGTTTGAGATTACTCAATATTAGATGCCTTTCAGTGTAAGAATAATTTATATGAAGAATGTTACAAGTGTAACAGTAAAAGGTCGCTTTGCGAGGCGAAAGTTATAGACAAAAGTTCTTTGAACTAAAAGTAATGTAATAGATTCCTCGGAAAGTTGAAATATTTTGGGGAAAACAGAATGACTCAACGTCTTCAGGTTAATATGGAATTGTCAATTAAAGAAGAACTGATAGAATTCAGTAAAGGAAATCCGAGACTTAACAATTTTAAGTTGGATTAGTAAGGAAAATGTCGAACAGAGATCATAGTCAGATAATATGGATATGTTGGTTCGGATAACCTCATATCCTACTACGTAAGAGTTATGTAATGTACGACAAGCATCATAGTTAAAGAAAAGATTGTCGAGCATACTCGACTTATAGAGTTGGAAAATCCAAGGGATTCCGATAAGCAAGAAGAATTGAAATTGGGCTAGTAGAGAAGGTGGTATAATAGAATTATTCACAGACGATAATGAGTGGATTCTAAATTTCGAGGACGAAATTTCTTTAAGGGGGGTAGAGTGTAATATTCCGCTAAATACTTGGATATTTATCAGTATTGAGATGATGCATCAGAGATATTAAGCGAAGGGCAATTTGGTAATTGTCATGCGGAGATATTTATAAAAGGGTAATAACCCATATTTTCCCTCATTTCTCATCCTCTTTCTCTCTCTAAAAGTCACAAGTTTCCTCTCCTTCTCTCTCTATACCTCACGCCATTCTCCTTCCTCCCTCCATAATCATCAACTTCATTTTTAAACACCCAATCCTCATGCAAGTAAGCAAGTTTGTGACTCTTGGGCCAATTTGGAAGAAAGGAGCAAGAAATCAAGAAAAGGAAAAAGGGGCAAAAAGCTAGGGTTTTGGTGAAGAAGATTAGCAAAGAAGAAGCTATCAAGCTAAGGGTTTTGGAATGAAGGTTTAACAAGTTTTGATCAAGATTAAGGTGAGCTCCTAGAGGGTTTAGATCCTCACCTTGCTATGCTTTGAGTTTTTAGCATTAAGAGCTAGATTTGCAAAATTTATGCCATAGATCCAATTGTTTACTAATTCCATGTTGAATTATGTTATTACTTATCAATATGTCTTAAGAGTTTATGCCATAAGCTGTTATGAAGATTGGGAGTGTTTGGATTAGCCTTAGAAGCTGAAATTTGGACCCTGCAAAGGAAGAAATCGGCCACCGATTTCATGGATTCGGCCACCGATTTTATGGCTCATTTTCTATATATTTTACGGCAAAAATCGGGGCCCGATTTATGCAAATCGGCCACCGATTTCACTTTCCCTCAAACTCATCTTTTTATTGATGATAGGCATGGATTAAAGGTGGTATGGGTAAAGGGTAATACATTGGAAGATGAATACTCGAATTCTAAGTTATATAGAGGAGTGAAGGAGCTAGTAATGGGATTATCCCTTACTAAGCAACTCCATGTACACACTAAGTAAGTCTAAACCAAGAATGAATCAATGATTAAGCTTAGAGCCTTTTATAGGATGAACACTTATGAATAAAGTTATAGAGGTATTCCTTTGGAATATATAGGCATGGGAATGTTTAAGCAATTATAGTTACAGATATGTTTATAGTGTGGGTGCTCCAACAATTATAGGTGGCTTATGAGAACGATAAGCCAAGATTATATGTTACAGGTTATAGATTACAGAATGGTTATAGAATTAAAGAGACTGATTATATGTTCATACGTTAAAGTTAAAGAATTAAAGATTAAAGATATTGGCGTGTTTACACGTTTTATAGTGGCGTGCTTGCACGTTTTACAGTGGCGTGTTCATCAGACTCCGGGATTCGCCGGATGGGACTTCTCCGAGAGGGTTGTCCACACGTTTTATAGGGAGTCCGGTGTTAGCCTGATATGATAGGAGTTTCACCGGTTTATAGGGAGACGTATCTCGGGGTTGCTCCACCCGGGGTGCCCTCCGTAAAATGAACTCAGATAATTGCTTGTTCAACGCTAACAGCTAACATAAAACTGCTATCGAACTGTGTATATGTTTTATGTTTTACAGTTATAGTCAAAGTTACAGTTATAGTTATAGTCACAGGAAATTCACAGTTATAGTTATAGACAGTTATCAGAAAGTGATCCTAGGTCTTCCCCTCGATCACTAAGTCATAGATACAGACTTAATCACAGTTATGGATTTAGGCAATTATAGTTATAGTCATAGGCCGTTATGGTAATGGTTATAGATAGTTACAGCAAGGTTATAGGCAGTTCAAGTTATAGTTACAGGAGGACTTATAGTCATAGGCAGTTAAAGACTTGGCGATCCTAGGAAATCCCCAAGATTGCCAAGGTAGGCATGGCGACCCTAGGTTCCCTGTGGTTGCCAACAGTAGGTTGGGTAGAGCTCACTGAGACATTATGTCTCATCCCATTCCTTCTGGTGCAGGTTTACAGGTTAGTCAGAGGTTCGTGACGAAGATCTTCATAGAAGTACCGGATGGAGTGCAAGTTGCTCGTTGTGTACCAGCTCAGAAGCTTGACGGACATTGTATGAGTATTTGTAATAGTTATGGATTATTTGTACAACGAGTAAACTTGTATTCATTCATTGTGATGTATTATTGTTATTATTGAAATTTTTAAATGTATCCAGTATCAGTTTAACGCACATGCTAATATACTAGTTAAAGTTAGTATGGGTGTTACACGCACACTCGAACCGGATAAGATTTTAATCTCCAAACAGTTAAGAGAATTAATTATGGATTAGCGAATTATTTGGACAGATGAAGCTAATCACTCAAAGGTGGACATTGAGCGTGAATCGCAGGTAAATTTAATTCCATCAGATCAGCCGCATCTCCTGAACCATAAATGCCAGGTTTGTGAATTAAGAAGAGAAGATGGTATGCAACCTAAGAATTAAGATGGATGAATAAGTGGTAATAACAAGACATGTTGCATATCGAAGCGTGAATCAGATATTCAGATGTGTTCTATTAGTAGTGTCATACCCCATTTTTTGACTTATATTTTTGTGTGTTTTATCTTTTATTATTTTTATTACTTCTTATTACTTTTTATTACTTCATTCTTGTTATAGTATTTTATTTGCATTTTTATTATTATCATTATTAGCATTTCCATTATCCTTAATATTATTAATATTAGTGTTATTCTATTTTTCTTTAATAATATCATTATTATCTTTTACTACTATTAAGGTTTTATTTTAATTAGTATTATTAAGTTTTTATCCTTTTTTATTTATTATCATCATTTTCATTATTATTGTCATTTACTATTTATTTGTTCTCATTATCATTTGCATTTTGCATTTTTATCATCATTATTATTATTATGTATTATTATTATTTCTCCATTTTACCTTTTTATTTTTTAAATACAAAAATCAAAAAAAGTGGAGTTCAAATTTTCTGCAGAATTTTATACATTGGTTTATCCTTTTTGCTTTCAACTACAATTGTTATTATTAGCATTATTACTATTATTATTGCTGTTTTGTGACTGATTTGGTGCAGCAAGGCAAGAATTAATGTGTGACATTAAAGGTAAAAGGAAAGAAGGATTTTCTTCCAACCTATCATGTGATCAAACAAATTGGCTGCCCTTGGTCAGCTATTGTCCCTCCAAATTGACCCCTCACCCAACCTAAGCTTGCCAGCCAGCTACTTGATCCCTTTCCTTCCCTTTTTCCCTGCCAAAACCAGCCAAGCACAAGTGGTTTTCTTGCCCAAAAAGCTGTTTGGTGTGCCCTGTTTTGGGCTGAATTTCTCCTCCCACACATAAGCCCACATGCTCATTTTGCTTCCCCCAATCTCCCTGTACATGGCAGTACACGTTTTGATTGTTTGACCTTCCAAGATTGCAAGGATTGATCCCAAGAATCACCCCTTTTGCAGCTGCCCTGTTTTACAGTTTTTATCATTATTACCTTCTAGAATTAATGGCATTTGTGGCTGAGATCAGTCAAGACCTTGCCTGTAACATCCCGCTTAGATGCTATTATTATCAGTATTAAACGCAATTGAGAAGCAAGACAATTTAGTAATATTGGAATGGCATGATTGTAATTTAGAAGGAAATGAAGATTTGTTTTAAAACAAGTGGTAAGAATAAATTACCAACTCATTCTACACTCTTCTATTTCCACTTCCTTTCCAATTTTTCAGTTTTCCTCTCCCCTCTTCCTCATCCCACACGCCTTCACTCCCTCACCCTAAACTTATCACTTTCTCATCCAATTCCTAAGAGAAACTTCACAAGCAAGGTTGGGTAGTAAAGCTAGAACAAGGAATAAACAAGGAAGATTTTGAGAGAAGAAGTAGAGTTAAGCTAAGGCTTTGGAGAATCAGAATAACAAGCACCAATAGGAGGATTAAGGTGAGCTCCACAGGGTTTTAGAACCCGCTTGAGTAAGTTTGTAAGCAATTTTTACATATTGAGCTAAGTTAGAATTTACCCTAAATTCCCATGCTTGTCAATTCCTTGAAATAACATGTTTAAATCATCAATTAGTATTATAAATTCATTCCTTATACTGTTGGATTGCTTGGGTATCCTTAAATGTGTCAAAATGGTGGAAAATCATACTTTTAGCAGGTTTTTGCACTGATACTTTCGCCGGGCGAGCTCGGGGTGAACGAGCAGTTACTGTTTGGCAGGTCCTCACTGCCTATTTTCGCCCCCACCTCGCCTCAGGGTCGCCTAGCGAAATTGGACAGGCAGCATTTGTCTGTTCTGTTTCGTTTTAGGTGCTGTGTACGTGTTCGGCGAAGCTTTTTAATAACTGATTTCAAGTAAACATTGTTTTTCCAAAATAAACACCGTTCTTGACATATTCAAAGGGATTAATCAACATTTAAGGAATGAATGATCAGATAAGGAATTTGGTTAAAGCATTAGGAAAGCAAAGTAAATTTATTTTAAGTTATGGAATATTTCCAATAAGCAAGTAACGGCTTATGAGAACGATAAGCCTATGACATAACGCTGAAGCTTAGAACCTCATATAGGTCAAGAGTATAAGATTTAATAAGATTAAGCCGTGGCCTTCGTTGTTCACGCCAGTGGGACACGAATGGTACACGTAGAGTATAGACTAATGATTATTACCCTAAGTCGTGACTTTCATCGTTCACGCCAGTGGGACATGAAAAGTTCACGTATCAGTTTACAGATTAGTTATTTGCGTCTTCCGTCGTTCACGCCAGTGGGACACGGGAGGTATACGCATCAGTTAAAACTATTATTAAGTCGTGTCTTCTGTTGTTCACGCCAGTGGGACGTGTTAATCCGCAAGGATAACCGCACGACGACAAGAGGAGTCCGGTGTTAGCCTGATATGATAGGAATTTTCACCGGTTATCAGGGGAATGTGCTTCGGGGTTACTCCACCCGGGGGCATTCCGTAAAATGAACTCAGATAATATTGTTTGTTCAACGCTAACAGCTAACATAAAGATCAGTTAATATTCTATTACTTTATCAGTCAGGAAATATTTACTCAGGCAGTTATCAGTTAGCAGCTATCAGACGGTGATCCTAGGACTCCCCTTGATCACCAGATTATCAGAAACAGACAGACAGCCCTTTATGGGTAAGATTGAGACTTGGCGATCATAGGTGTTCCCGAGTTCGCCGAGGTAGGCACGGCAACCCTAGGTTCCCAGTGGTTGCCAAACAGTAGGTAGGGTAGGAGCTCACTGAGACGTTATGTCTCATCCCTTTCCTTCTGGTGCAGGTTCTTCGCAGATAGCACGAAGTAAAGGTAAAGAGAAAGCTACAGATTGATCGTGCTGCTCATGTTTTCTTGGAGTTGTATATAATTGTATCATGATGTATATATTATGGAGAATGTTTAGTATTCAGATTAAGGATTGTATCAAAGACATATGTTCTGTATAATTTTTAAACAACTTTTCTGTATTGTATTTAATGTATCCAGTATCAGTTTAACACTCTTGCTAATATACTAGTTAAAATTAGTATGGGTGTTACAATTGGTATCAGAGCAGGTCGATTCAGACCGTGCCTTGGGTCATTAAAGTACAATCCAAGTTTCTGGACCTCTTGGATCCAGGACATTATTCTAGATGTTATGTTCAGTTAAAACTGATCACTTTGACTTGTATATGACAGCTAGGATAAGATGTCTGGGAGAAGAAGAGGTAGACCTCGTACCAATCAAGCTAGTGATGAAAGTGGCGGACCCAGTCAGAATTCATGGGAACAGATGATGCAACAACAGCAGGCCTGGCAGCAACAATACCAAGAGCAACAAGCTCAGAATGCATTACAGTATCAGCAAATGATGCTGATGATGCAACAGCAGTCTCAGCAACAGGCCCAAGCTCAACAGCAGTGGATGGAAATGATGCAGCAAGGGCAAGGTTTCCACCCACAGCCACCACCTCCTCCAGTAATTGGTAACCCCGTGTTCCGGGAGTATAACAGACATCACCCTCCAGAGTTTAATGGAGAAGGTGAACCACAAGAAGCCAGAAAGTGGATAAAACAGATGGAGAAGATCTTTAGAATGGCTGAATGTTCAGAAGAAGATAAAGTGGTCTATGCCACGAACCAACTGAGAGGCGCAGCAGAAGACTGGTGGGAATCTGCTCAGCGCAGGATGCAAGCCAATGGTGTAGAAGTGAATTGGGAGAACTTTAAAGGAGTAATGTTGGAAAAGTATTTACCTTTGTCTTACAAGGTAAAGAAGGAACAAGAGTTCTTAGAATTGAAGCAGGGTAGCATGTCAGTAGCTGAATTTACTAAGAAGTTTGAGGAGTTGTCTTATTACTCAACACACAATGAATATGCTGAAAATGAAGTATGGAAAATGAATCAGTATAAAAGAGGTTTAAGAGGCGAGATAGATACAGCAGTTAGCCTTCAGAGAACTACGAGTTACGATGAGTTGGTGCATGATAGCTTGGTAGTCGAGGCAGGACTTGCAAAGGCCTCAAAAGAAAGAGCGGCAGCTTATGAAAAGAAGAAAAGCAGGATGTCAGACAAGTATCACGACAAGCTCAAGCCAAAAGGATCCCCGCAGAGAGGGAAACAGACATACTCTCCACAACATAATCCTTTACGAACTAATCCTACTTGCAAGACGTGTGGCAGGATGCATAAAGGAGAGTGCTTAGTAGGTGCTGGAATTTGTTATGGATGCAAACAGCCAGGGCATTTCATATCAGAGTGTCCAAACAGACGTGGTAAAGGATCAGCTGAAGGAACAACTACTAGTAGGGGCAGAGTGTACTCTCTTGACGGTGCAAAGGCTGTAGCCAATGAAGATTTAATTGCCGGTATGTGTTATTTGGGTACTAATCCAGTAAAAGTTCTCTTTGATTGCGGCGCTACATGTTCTTTTATTTCATATAAATGTGTGGAGACGCTGCAATTACCTTTGTCTCCGTTGAACCCTCCAATGTTAGTATCTACCGCTACTGAAGGCGGAATTGAGGCAAAGTTTGTTTGTGAAGGTTGTCCTATCACTGTGTCTAGTAAGACCTATTATGTTGATTTAGTTTGTCTCCCGATGGAGCAGTTGGATGTGATCTTAGGCATGGATTGGCTCTCTGCTAACCATGTGTATATAGGATGTTCAGAGAAGAGTATTTATATGCCTGCTAGTGATACGACAGAAGGTGTGGCTCTGTCTGAATTGATTAACCGCACCCATCAGTTAATTCAATTCATTTGTGCTCAAGATAAGGGATTCTATGTGATGCTCACTGTGGCTTCAGAATCAGAGTTAAGCCCCAGTGATATTCCTGTTGTGAATGAATATCTAGATGTATTTCCTTCGGAAGTAACAAGTTTGCCTCCAGAGCGTGAGGTGGAGTTTTCAATTGATTTGATACCAGGAGCGGAGCCAGTATCTGTGGCACCGTACAGAATGTCACCAACAGAGCTGAAAGAGCTGAAGTCTCAACTCGAGGAATTAATCCAGAAACATTTTATTAGACCCAGTGTATCACCTTGGGGTGCTCCGGTCTTGTTAGTCAAGAAGAAAGATGGAAGCATGAGACTGTGTATTGACTACCGCCAACTTAATAAGGTGACTATCAAGAACAAGTATCCTCTTCCCAGGATTGACGACCTCCTAGACCAGCTTAAAGGAGCAACAGTATTTTCCAAAATTGATCTTCGGTCAGGTTATCATCAGATTCGTATTAAATCTTCAGATGTGTCTAAGACGGCGTTTCGAACGCGTTATGGGCACTATGAATTTTTGGTTATGCCTTTCGGTGTAACTAATGCACCAGCAGTATTTATGGATTACATGAACAGAATATTTCAACCTTACCTTGATCAATTTGTGGTGATTTTCATTGATGACATTTTGATCTATTCTAAAGACCCTCAGGAGCATGCTCATCATTTAAGAATTGTATTGGATGTCCTTAGAGACAAGCAGCTGTATGCTAAGTTTAGCAAGTGTGAATTCTGGTTATCCGAGATTAAGTTTTTGGGTCACGTTATTTCTCAAGGAGGAGTAGCCGTCGATCCATCCAAAGTTGAAGCTGTACTCAATTGGGAAAGACCCAAGAATGTAGCAGAAGTCAGGAGTTTTCTAGGCTTGGCAGGTTATTATCGAAGGTTTATCATGAAGTTTTCTCAGATTGCCTTGCCTCTGTCACGTCTCACCCGGAAGGATGTGCCCTTTATCTGGGATGAAGAATGTGAAAGGAGTTTCAGAGTTTTGAAAAAGAAGTTGACTAAAGCGCCAGTGTTGGCTATACCAGATCCTGAAAAGAGGTACACCGTTTTCTGCGATGCATCCTCTAAAGGACTGGGTAGTGTTCTTATGCAAGGGGAAAATGTCATAGCTTATGCGTCCAGACAACTCAAGACACATGAAGAGAATTATCCTACACATGATCTTGAGTTAGCAGCAATAGTTTTCGCACTGAAGATATGGAGACATCATTTGTATGGTGCGCAGTTTGATTTGTTTAGCGACCATAAGAGTTTGAAGTACCTGTTTGATCAAAGAGATCTTAACATGAGGCAAAGACGATGGATGGAATACTTGAAGGATTTTGATTTTGATCTGAAATACCATCCAGGAAAGGCTAATGTGGTTGCAGATGCCTTGAGTCGAAAGGCTTTAGTTAAAGCTGAGGTGATGATGCACACGTGTGAGCTGTATGAGAAGTTTAGAGACCTTAACCTCCATGTTACTGATTTGGATGGTGGTATTTTGTTAAACAAGTTAGATATTTCATGTGACCTACGATCTAGGATTGCACAAGCGCAAAGCATGGATATGGATCTTCAAAGGAAAGTTAGCCAACCGGAGTTTTCTTTTGCACCTGATGGAACATTATTGTTTGAGGGAAGAGTTTATGTCCCGAACGATGAGGAATTAAAAAGATTGATTTTAGAAGAAGCGCACAAGAGCAGTTTTAGTATTCATCCTGGTACCACCAAAATGTATCAAGATTTGAAGAGAGATTATTGGTGGCCTGGTATGAAGAGAGATGTTGCGGAGTTTGTGTCGCGATGTATTGTTTGTCAGCAGGTGAAGATTGAGCACCAAAGGCCTGCAGGGATGTTGGTACCATTGGAAATTCCACAATGGAAATGGGAAGATATAACCATGGATTTTGTGAGTGGATTACCTCGAACACAGCGAGGACATGATTCTATATGGGTAATAGTGGACCGGTTAACCAAGTCAGCTCATTTCTTGCCGGTTAAGACTACGTACCGAGCCTCACAGTATGCTGAATTGTTTATTTCTGAGATAGTGAAACTCCATGGTGTACCAGCTAGTATTGTGTCCGATCGGGATCCGATCTTCACATCTCATTTTTGGAAAGCTTTTCAGAAGGCTTTAGGGACAAGATTAAAGATGAGCACGTCCCATCATCCTCAAACAGATGGGCAATCAGAGAGGACTATCCAGACGTTAGAGGATATGTTGCGTGCATGCATTCTAGAAGATGGAGGAAGTTGGAATGATCACCTACCATTGATTGAATTCTCTTACAATAACAGTTACCATTCTAGCATTGGGATGGCACCTTATGAAGCTTTATATGGTAGGAAATGTAGAACCCCGCTTTGTTGGGCCGAGGTTGGAGATAAGAGCATTTTGGGTCCAGAGATCATTCAGGAGACGACTCTAAAGATTAAGTCCATTCAAGATAAGATGAGAACAGCACAGAGTCGCCAGAAAAGTTATGCTGATAGGAGACGAAGACCCTTAGAGTTTGATGAAGGAGACCATGTATTTCTTAAAGTTACTCCTAAGCTGGGCTTAAGAGGAGCTTTCAGGACTAAGAAGCTTTGTCCAAGATATGTTGGGCCGTTTCAGATACTTCGACGTGTTGGTCCGGCAGCTTATCAGTTGGCGCTACCACCAGCCATGTCAGGACTACATGATGTCTTTCACGTCTCGCAACTAAGGAAATTCATTCCTGATCCTTTCCAACCCGTAGAGTTAGAAAGTATTGATTTGAGATCGGACTTGACCTTTCAACCTGAGCCAGAGCAGATAATCGATCGTGATGTTAAAACTTTGCGGAACAAAGAGATTCCTATAGTTAAGGTGGTATGGAAAGGTTCTCCCGACGGCGAAGCAACATGGGAGCTAGAGTCAGAAATGCAAGAGACTTATCCTCATTTATTTTCAGGTAACTTCTAATTTCGAGGACGAAATTTCTTTAAGGGGGGTAGATTGTAACATCCCGCTTAGATGCTATTATTATCAGTATTAAACGCAATTGAGAAGCAAGACAATTTAGTAATATTGGAATGGCATGATTGTAATTTAGAAGGAAATGAAGATTTGTTTTAAAACAAGTGGTAAGAATAAATTACCAACTCATTCTACACTCTTCTATTTCCACTTCCTTTCCAATTTTTCAGTTTTCCTCTCCCCTCTTCCTCATCCCACACGCCTTCACTCCCTCACCCTAAACTTATCACTTTCTCATCCAATTCCTAAGAGAAACTTCACAAGCAAGGTTGGGTAGTAAAGCTAGAACAAGGAATAAACAAGGAAGATTTTGAGAGAAGAAGTAGAGTTAAGCTAAGGCTTTGGAGAATCAGAATAACAAGCACCAATAGGAGGATTAAGGTGAGCTCCACAGGGTTTTAGAACCCGCTTGAGTAAGTTTGTAAGCAATTTTTACATATTGAGCTAAGTTAGAATTTACCCTAAATTCCCATGCTTGTCAATTCCTTGAAATAACATGTTTAAATCATCAATTAGTATTATAAATTCATTCCTTATACTGTTGGATTGCTTGGGTATCCTTAAATGTGTCAAAATGGTGGAAAATCATACTTTTAGCAGGTTTTTGCACTGATACTTTCGCCGGGCGAGCTCGGGGCGAACGAGCAGTTACTGTTTGGCAGGTCCTCACTGCCTATTTTCGCCCCCACCTCGCCTCAGGGTCGCCTAGCGAAATTGGACAGGCAGCATTTGTCTGTTCTGTTTCGTTTTAGGTGCTGTGTACGTGTTCGGCGAAGCTTTTTAATAACTGATTTCAAGTAAACATTGTTTTTCCAAAATAAACACCGTTCTTGACATATTCAAAGGGATTAATCAACATTTAAGGAATGAATGATCAGATAAGGAATTTGGTTAAAGCATTAGGAAAGCAAAGTAAATTTATTTTAAGTTATGGAATATTTCCAATAAGCAAGTAACGGCTTATGAGAACGATAAGCCTATGACATAACGCTGAAGCTTAGAACCTCATATAGGTCAAGAGTATAAGATTTAATAAGATTAAGCCGTGGCCTTCGTTGTTCACGCCAGTGGGACACGAATGGTACACGTAGAGTATAGACTAATGATTATTACCCTAAGTCGTGACTTTCATCGTTCACGCCAGTGGGACATGAAAAGTTCACGTATCAGTTTACAGATTAGTTATTTGCGTCTTCCGTCGTTCACGCCAGTGGGACACGGGAGGTATACGCATCAGTTAAAACTATTATTAAGTCGTGTCTTCTGTTGTTCACGCCAGTGGGACGTGTTAATCCGCAAGGATAACCGCACGACGACAAGAGGAGTCCGGTGTTAGCCTGATATGATAGGAATTTTCACCGGTTATCAGGGGAATGTGCTTCGGGGTTACTCCACCCGGGGGCATTCCGTAAAATGAACTCAGATAATATTGTTTGTTCAACGCTAACAGCTAACATAAAGATCAGTTAATATTCTATTACTTTATCAGTCAGGAAATATTTACTCAGGCAGTTATCAGTTAGCAGCTATCAGACGGTGATCCTAGGACTCCCCTTGATCACCAGATTATCAGAAACAGACAGACAGCCCTTTATGGGTAAGATTGAGACTTGGCGATCATAGGTGTTCCCGAGTTCGCCGAGGTAGGCACGGCAACCCTAGGTTCCCAGTGGTTGCCAAACAGTAGGTAGGGTAGGAGCTCACTGAGACGTTATGTCTCATCCCTTTCCTTCTGGTGCAGGTTCTTCGCAGATAGCACGAAGTAAAGGTAAAGAGAAAGCTACAGATTGATCGTGCTGCTCATGTTTTCTTGGAGTTGTATATAATTGTATCATGATGTATATATTATGGAGAATGTTTAGTATTCAGATTAAGGATTGTATCAAAGACATATGTTCTGTATAATTTTTAAACAACTTTTCTGTATTGTATTTAATGTATCCAGTATCAGTTTAACACTCTTGCTAATATACTAGTTAAAATTAGTATGGGTGTTACATTGCCCCTTGGCACAAGGCAAAGCAAGTTCTATCCATTAGCATTAAATGCAAAGTGTTCTAGCCTGAATTTAGCCCAAATCAGCTAGTGTTTTAGGATATTGTTCATCATTGTTCATCATTACAAAGATTTGCATTTTGGCCTATAAAAGGAATGCCAAGGCCCAAGGATTTGAGACACATTGAAACACAATCAATAGACCAATTCAGAGAGCCTGTAACACCCATACTAAATTATCTAGAATATTTAGCATGTGTATTAATCTGATATCGGATACATTAAAATTTACAATAATTAAATATATACAAACCACTGAATGAGTACAATTTGCTCGTTTACATAAATATCCAAATAACACAAAATACATTTTCCTATACATATACAAATCTGTCAACCTCCTGAGCTTGCCTTGATGAGCATCTGCACTCCATCCAGCGTCTTCCTGAAGATCTTCACGAACATCTCTTGCTAACCTATGAACCTGCACCAGAAGGATTGGGGTGAGACATACGTCTCAGTGAGCTCCAACCCAACCTACTGTTGGCAACCACGGGGGAAACCTAGGGTCGCCGTGCCTACTCTTAGCGATATTGGGGATACCTACGATCGCTGTCATTCTTTAACATCTATCGCGATCAAGGGGAAACCTAGGATCGCGTCATGTCTTTATCTTTCTTATACTTGTCATATACATAATCTTATGCATTTCATACTCTATTCTTATCTAGTCTTATACGTAGTGATCTTGGGGACATCCTATGATCACATCTCGTTCACTAGGAACTAATCATCATGTCTCGTATCACATATAAAAATATACATATTCGTTTCATATTCGTATCATCTTTTCATATCATAAAGTTAGAAGTTAGCGTTGAACAAACAATCATTATCTTGGTTCATTTTACGGAGTGCATCCGGGTGGAGTAACCCCGAAGTACATCTCCCATCATACCGGTGAAATTCCTATCATATCAGGCTAACACCGGACTCCTCTTATCTTTGTGTAGGCAACCCTCTCGGTGAAGCCCCATCCGGCATAATCCGGAGCCTGCTGGACACATCTTGCATGTAGACAACCCTCTCGGAGAAGTCCCATCCGGCGAATCTCGGAGCCTGCTGGACATGCTTAAGTCTTTTAACATACGTGTGGACAATCCTCTCGGAAGAGTCCCATCCGGCGAAACCCGGAGTCTGATGAACACGTTTAGCATAGTCTTATAAATTACGTGTGGATAGCCCTTTCGGAGAAATCCCATCCGGCGTATCCCGGAGTCTGATGAACACGTTATCATATTCTTTATCATTAGATTCTTCCTTAAGTTCATATACGTATCTATTACGTTTCATATTCCTTGTGCATATCTAATGCATTCTTTAAAACTTAACCTACTAGAGGTTCTTAACTATATATGGTATCATTCTTGTGCTTGGTACATGATAAGTACCATCTTAATTCTCTTTAACCTATATTAGGTTTCTAAACTTGAATACTATAACATTCTTGGCTTGCTTGTACTTAATTGAGTGTTTGGGAATTGCCTAGTAGGGGATAAACTCATTACTAGGTCTTATACCTCTCTATGATAACTTATGGATTAAGGCATCTGTAACTATACTTGCCGAAGCATTCCTATTAACCTTGTATTCATGCTATTAATGCATTGCTAAATCCTCAATCACTTATTCCTTATGTATTATGTGTCTTCAGATATGTCCACAATGGTGTTTTTCTTATTTAATAAAAAGGTTTTCTTTGAAAACAGTTACTAAAAAGCCTCGCCGAACACGTACACAACACTCAGAACGAACCAGAACAGACATGTGCTGTCTGTCTGATTTCGCTGAGCTAAAGGTTGGCGAAATCACTGATTTCGCCGAGCGAAAGCTTGGCGAAAGCTAGGCGAAACAGGGCAGGGAAAATTGCTGAAAATCGCCGTTTTCTCGCCCCGAGGTTGCCTGGCGAAAATGACAGTTCAAAACCTGATAAAAGTGTGATTTCTCCACCATTTTGACACATTTAAACATACCCAAGCTCCATAACAGCATAAGGAACGATTTACAACTATAAATTGAATGATTAAAGCGTGATTGGACAAGGAATTAGCAAGCACAAAAGATTAGGGTAAAAACTCTATAACTCTATAACTTACCTATGATGCAAAACACATGAAATTCACTCTAAGAGGGTTCTAACAACCCAAGAGAGCTCACCTGAATCACTAGCTTTGCTCCTTGCCATGTCTCTAATCACCAAACCCAAGCTTGAGAACCAAAGCTCTAGCTCTTCTCTTGATACTTCTTCAATTCTCCTTGTTTCTTCTCTTGTTCTTGCTTTCCACACAAGCTTGCTAGCTCTTTCTCACATGAATTGGAATGAAATCTTGATGAGTGAAGGAGAGGAAGAGGAGGCGTGAGAGTAGAGAGAAAAGGGAGAGAAAGAGAGCTGATTTGGGAAAGGAAAGAATGGAAAGAATAGCAAGATAAATATCTTGCTTCCATACTAACAACCTTTCCTTCTTCAAAATATTACATGATTGCCATTCCTCTTAATTACAAAAACGCCTTGCTTGTTTCATAAGTTTCTAACACTGTTAACCATTACATTTAAGCGGAATATTACACTTGTCATATAAATAACCCATTAACTGACAATTTACCAAATTGTCCTTTGCTTAAAACATCTCCGATACATCGTCTCAATATTAATAATTATTCGAGTCTTGGGCGGGATGTTACAATCTACCCCCCTTAAAGAAATTTCGTCCTCGAAATTTAGAATTCCCTTGAAATCATGTATAAATACATATATACCTTATTCGGCTCACCTAATACAATTCCAACTTAAGGTTACTAAACCTCAAATACTTTACTGGATAATCTTATCCTCCTTGAATATTTTCACTCTTCAGGGGTTTGTTGCACTGCAACAAGTTCCAATGGTTTCTTATCTTTATCTTTCATCACATACGACGACATCTTACTCATAGACATATATCGTTCTTTCCAATTAGAATCATTCTTACACAGCACACCTGATATAGTGTACCCTCATGCAAATACAGGGATCATACCAACTTCATTATTAGTATACGTACAAGCAGGAATTTCACCTCTAGCACCCGCTCCTTTCTTTATGCCATCTCGATGTTCCTCTTGTTGCAATCATAATCATTACCTCCACTATAAAATTCTCGAATAATTCGCGGAATTCTTGCAAATTTCTTATGCTTCGCTTACTAAGTAGTTGGCGTCATTTATCTTGATAAATTAGAAGTCATTCTTCGTTATCAGAAGTCTGATAATCTTTTATCATTCCTGTCACCAGTTATCTTGAATCCTTATCGGGTCGTTATACTCCCTATGCCGGTATATATATATATATCCAAAGCTTATAAAATGTAGTCCAAGTGATGGATGGTATAAATCATTTCACATATCATATCATCTCATAGCATATGTCATAACACTTAATTTACATATACGTTAGAGCACATATACGCTACTAACGAGTACATAGTACGTCACATTATCATTGTCCAACTAACGGGACATCATTCATAACATATTTGTGACACTATCACATCATTGGGATTCTTTCCTTTTACTTTTAACTCACTTTGTAACATTCGGGATTTGCCTTTCGACTGGCTTGCCAGGTTTGCCCCGCCAATGTTACTCATGTTTATTTCTTAAGTATGCAATAACTCATAACATAAATTTATGGTTACATTCCATCAGCATCATAAACTTATCTCTCGTTTCTAAACATTGAGTTCAAGATCCTTGGTTTCAATGGAAAACTCTACTTGATTGCTACCAATAATAGCACACCTAGCCTTTATTCCTTTAGTCATAACATGAAATTACGTAGCCCTTTACCATGAACTACGGTTAACTTTTTAATCTGCGTAAAAGTTCTCCGTCCTTTAATGGTGAACATTAAGTTCAAGACTTCCGAAATCTTCGGCCGATATAGGTTAACATGACATTGTTACAACATGGAATTAAACTCACTCGCCATTGCATTGTCGTATCTGATCAAGTCCTCGATTCAAATATTTCATTCCTCATAGATTTCGAGGTTTAAGGTATTCATCAACTTAACTTCCATAACTTTCCATTAGAACTCATGATACGTTCAAATCGCTTATACTTACTACTATCCCGTATAATAGGAATTAAACACTTAACATCTTCTCATACTTTAAGCCTCAGCTTAGCGTTGTTCATTATATCATTCTTGGATTACCACTCCGCTGCGCCACTCTGATTTTTAACACTCGAGTTAGCATCGGAGGAAGACTTCACTATTGTCACATAAAATTCCATCGATCAATCATTTTACTCTATCACTTCGTAATCACTGTAACAAATTTGTCTGACGTTACCATTTCTCTTGGTCAGCTCTTCACGTATAATCATTAAACATTGCAGAAACCCATCTGGAAGTATGTCTGAGGCAGCTTAAATTCATGTACATCCATTTGTGGCGACTTCTAAAAACACTTATAGCTTCTGAAGGTTCATACCTTTCATTTGAGTCTTGTTACTATTCTCTCTTGCTTTATCCGTAATGATTTCATATCTATAATCTTCCCGGGACAACTTTGGCCTCCTTAGTACTATCATGTTCCTTAAGTTACCCTTGAGTTCCTACAGAACAATCCGTCCTGAAAGTTCCAAATTCTTACTGGTTCTCTCGAACGCCCAACATAGGTTGCGTTTCTTCGAGTGCCCGATTAATCGATCTTAAACTTTTGCACATTATCATGATCTATTGGATTCCTCCAGTAACTCGTTATTGCATTCACAATACAAATCTATGCCTTATTACTGCCCTCGGAAACTTATCAATACGAGGTGATCTCTTTCAGCTTCTAAAATAGTTGTGGAAGAAAACTCTTCAGTTAAGAACATATAACTCCTTCACATTAACCTTAATCCTAAACTTTCATGTTCAAGACGATCCGCCGTATATTAAAATCTCAACATAATTTCTCGGCTGAATTCCCGATCATCCTTCAACACTGGTCTACTATAACCTTGTGTTATCTCGAACTTACCTTCTTTAACCAATCAGGGAAATCCAATACTGTTCGTCTAATCAAGAGTGTTCAACTTAATTCGTCCATCAGTATACTAAATTCCAGCAACTTATTATTTATTATCCCAACCTCCATTAAGTAAAATTCCAGTCTAGCTTATCTTACTTCTAGTCTTCTTATCATTAGGATACATCCAAAAATTTGATTCACGCTTTGACATGCAACGAGTCTTATTGTTACCACTTATTCATCCATCTTAGTTCTTAGGCTGTATATCATCTCCTCTTCTTATTTCACAAATCTGATTCAGTAGACGTGGCTGATCTGATGGGGGTCAAACTTACTTGTGATTCATACTCAATAACCACACTTGAGTGGTTAGTTTCATCTATTCAAATAACTCTCTTAGTCCATAATTAATTCTCTTAACTGTCCGGACATTAAAATCTCATCCGATTCAAGTTCGATTCTTCAACTCTGTACTCAGAATTGTTACTTAGTCCACACTTCACTTTAAATTCTCAATCTGCGGTTTCCGTCAAGGTTCCACGTCATATCCTAGAGCATTCCATGATTCCTTAGTCCTTATGTCTTCCGCAGACGAGGCATCGTCCAACGATGCGTCCAACTGGGTTAAGGCTCTTCACCTTATCCTTAAATATTTCTGACCTTCCTGAAACTCTGCCCTAAATAGACTTAGTCACTTCACTGTTCGATGGCCACCATTTGGCATGATTACTTCTTTGTCAATTCCGTCTTAAAATTCTGTCACCTTAATCTTCGCCATTCACACACTTCATTCCTCCTTGGTCACATTCAGCTCTCAGACATTTATCCTAACTGTCATATACTAGATTGAGTTGATCAGGCTCAACTAGATGTGACCTTTAGAACAATATCCGGAACCCAATGGTCCCACTACTTTTATTGAAACTTTAATGACCCAAGGCACGGTCTGAATCGACCTGCTCTGATACCAATTGTAACACCCATACTAAATTATCTAGAATATTTAGCATGTGTATTAATCTGATATCGGATACATTAAAATTTACAATAATTAAATATATACAAACCACTGAATGAGTACAATTTGCTCGTTTACATAAATATCCAAATAACACAAAATACATTTTCCTATACATATACAAATCTGTCAACCTCCTGAGCTTGCCTTGACGAGCATCTGCACTCCATCCAGCGTCTTCCTGAAGATCTTCACGAACATCTCTTGCTAACCTATGAACCTGCACCAGAAGGATTGGGGTGAGACATACGTCTCAGTGAGCTCCAACCCAACCTACTGTTGGCAACCACGGGGGAAACCTAGGGTCGCCGTGCCTACTCTTAGCGATATTGGGGATACCTACGATCGCTGTCATTCTTTAACATCTATCGCGATCAAGGGGAAACCTAGGATCGCGTCATGTCTTTATCTTTCTTATACTTGTCATATACATAATCTTATGCATTTCATACTCTATTCTTATCTAGTCTTATACGTAGTGATCTTGGGGACATCCTATGATCACATCTCGTTCACTAGGAACTAATCATCATGTCTCGTATCACATATAAAAATATACATATTCGTTTCATATTCGTATCATCTTTTCATATCATAAAGTTAGAAGTTAGCGTTGAACAAACAATCATTATCTTGGTTCATTTTACGGAGTGCATCCGGGTGGAGTAACCCCGAAGTACATCTCCCATCATACCGGTGAAATTCCTATCATATCAGGCTAACACCGGACTCCTCTTATCTTTGTGTAGGCAACCCTCTCGGTGAAGCCCCATCCGACATAATCCGGAGCCTGCTGGACACATCTTGCATGTAGACAACCCTCTCGGAGAAGTCCCATCCGGCGAATCCCGGAGCCTGCTGGACATGCTTAAGTCTTTTAACATACGTGTGGACAATCCTCTCGGAAGAGTCCCATCCGGCGAAACCCGGAGTCTGATGAACACGTTTAGCATAGTCTTATAAATTACGTGTGGATAGCCCTTTCGGAGAAATCCCATCCGGCGTATCCCGGAGTCTGATGAACACGTTATCATATTCTTTATCATTAGATTCTTCCTTAAGTTCATATACGTATCTATTACGTTTCATATTCCTTGTGCATATCTAATGCATTCTTTAAAACTTAACCTACTAGAGGTTCTTAACTATATATGGTATCATTCTTGTGCTTGGTACATGATAAGTACCATCTTAATTCTCTTTAACCTATATTAGGTTTCTAAACTTGAATACTATAACATTCTTGGCTTGCTTGTACTTAATTGAGTGTTTGGGAATTGCCTAGTAGGGGATAAACTCATTACTAGGTCTTATACCTCTCTATGATAACTTATGGATTAAGGCATCTGTAACTATACTTGCCGAAGCATTCCTATTAACCTTGTATTCATGCTATTAATGCATTGCTAAATCCTCAATCACTTATTCCTTATGTATTATGTGTCTTCAGATATGTCCACAATGGTGTTTTTCTTATTTAATAAAAAGGTTTTCTTTGAAAACAATTACTAAAAAGCCTCGCCGAACACGTACACAGCACTCAGAACGAACCAGAACAGACATGTGCTGTCTGTCTGATTTCGCTGAGCTAAAGGTTGGCGAAATCACTGATTTCGCCGAGCGAAAGCTTGGCGAAAGCTAGGCGAAACAGGGCAGGGAAAATTGCTGAAAATCGCCGTTTTCTCGCCCCGAGGTCGCCTGGCGAAAATGACAGTTCAAAACCTGATAAAAGTGTGATTTCTCCACCATTTTGACACATTTAAACATACCCAAGCTCCATAACAGCATAAGGAACGATTTACAACTATAAATTGAATGATTAAAGCGTGATTGGACAAGGAATTAGCAAGCACAAAAGATTAGGGTAAAAACTCTATAACTCTATAACTTACCTATGATGCAAAACACATGAAATTCACTCTAAGAGGGTTCTAACAACCCAAGAGAGCTCACCTGAATCACTAGCTTTGCTCCTTGCCATGTCTCTAATCACCAAACCCAAGCTTGAGAACCAAAGCTCTAGCTCTTCTCTTGATACTTCTTCAATTCTCCTTGTTTCTTCTCTTGTTCTTGCTTTCCACACAAGCTTGCTAGCTCTTTCTCACATGAATTGGAATGAAATCTTGATGAGTGAAGGAGAGGAAGAGGAGGCGTGAGAGTAGAGAGAAAAGGGAGAGAAAGAGAGCTGATTTGGGAAAGGAAAGAATGGAAAGAATAGCAAGATAAATATCTTGCTTCCATACTAACAACCTTTCCTTCTTCAAAATATTACATGATTGCCATTCCTCTTAATTACAAAAACGCCTTGCTTGTTTCATAAGTTTCTAACACTGTTAACCATTACATTTAAGCGGAATATTACACTTGTCATATAAATAACCCATTAACTGACAATTTACCAAATTGTCCTTTGCTTAAAACATCTCCGATACATCGTCTCAATATTAATAATTATTCGAGTCTTGGGCGGGATGTTACAATCTACCCCCCTTAAAGAAATTTCGTCCTCGAAATTTAGAATTCCCTTGAAATCATGTATAAATACATATATACCTTATTCGGCTCACCTAATACAATTCCAACTTAAGGTTACTAAACCTCAAATACTTTACTGGATAATCTTATCCTCCTTGAATATTTTCACTCTTCAGGGGTTTGTTGCACTGCAACAAGTTCCAATGGTTTCTTATCTTTATCTTTCATCACATACGACGACATCTTACTCATAGACATATATCGTTCTTTCCAATTAGAATCATTCTTACACAGCACACCTGATATAGTGTACCCTCATGCAAATACAGGGATCATACCAACTTCATTATTAGTATACGTACAAGCAGGAATTTCACCTCTAGCACCCGCTCCTTTCTTTATGCCATCTCGATGTTCCTCTTGTTGCAATCATAATCATTACCTCCACTATAAAATTCTCGAATAATTCGCGGAATTCTTGCAAATTTCTTATGCTTCGCTTACTAAGTAGTTGGCGTCATTTATCTTGATAAATTAGAAGTCATTCTTCGTTATCAGAAGTCTGATAATCTTTTATCATTCCTGTCACCAGTTATCTTGAATCCTTATCGGGTCGTTATACTCCCTATGCCGGTATATATATATATCCAAAGCTTATAAAATGTAGTCCAAGTGATGGATGGTATAAATCATTTCACATATCATATCATCTCATAGCATATGTCATAACACTTAATTTACATATACGTTAGAGCACATATACGCTACTAACGAGTACATAGTACGTCACATTATCATTGTCCAACTAACGGGACATCATTCATAACATATTTGTGACACTATCACATCATTGGGATTCTTTCCTTTTACTTTTAACTCACTTTGTAACATTCGGGATTTGCCTTTCGACTGGCTTGCCAGGTTTGCCCCGCCAATGTTACTCATGTTTATTTCTTAAGTATGCAATAACTCATAACATAAATTTATGGTTACATTCCATCAGCATCATAAACTTATCTCTCGTTTCTAAACATTGAGTTCAAGATCCTTGGTTTCAATGGAAAACTCTACTTGATTGCTACCAATAATAGCACACCTAGCCTTTATTCCTTTAGTCATAACATGAAATTACGTAGCCCTTTACCATGAACTACGGTTAACTTTTTAATCTGCGTAAAAAGTTCTCCGTCCTTTAATGGTGAACATTAAGTTCAAGACTTCCGAAATCTTCGGCCGATATAGGTTAACATGACATTGTTACAACATGGAATTAAACTCACTCGCCATTGCATTGTCGTATCTGATCAAGTCCTCGATTCAAATATTTCATTCCTCATAGATTTCGAGGTTTAAGGTATTCATCAACTTAACTTCCATAACTTTCCATTAGAACTCATGATACGTTCAAATCGCTTATACTTACTACTATCCCGTATAATAGGAATTAAACACTTAACATCTTCTCATACTTTAAGCCTCAGCTTAGCGTTGTTCATTATATCATTCTTGGATTACCACTCCGCTGCGCCACTCTGATTTTTAACACTCGAGTTAGCATCGGAGGAAACTTCACTATTGTCATATTAAAATTCCATCGATCAATCATTCTACTCTATCACTTCGTAATCACTGTAACAAATTTGTCTGACGTTACCATTTCTCTTGGTCAGCTCTTCACGTATAATCATTAAACATTGCAGAAACCCATCTGGAAGTATGTCTGAGGCAGCTTAAATTCATGTACATCCATTTGTGGCGACTTCTAAAAACACTTATAGCTTCTGAAGGTTCATACCTTTCATTTGAGTCTTGTTACTATTCTCTCTTGCTTTATCCGTAATGATTTCATATCTATAATCTTCCCGGGACAACTTTGGCCTCCTTAGTACTATCATGTTCCTTAAGTTACCCTTGAGTTCCTACAGAACAATCCGTCCTGAAAGTTCCAAATTCTTACTGGTTCTCTCGAACGCCCAACATAGGTTGCGTTTCTTCGAGTGCCCGATTAATCGATCTTAAACTTTTGCACATTATCATGATCTATTGGATTCCTCCAGTAACTCGTTATTGCATTCACAATACAAATCTATGCCTTATTACTGCCCTCGGAAACTTATCAATACGAGGTGATCTCTTTCAGCTTCTAAAATAGTTGTGGAAGAAAACTCTTCAGTTAAGAACATATAACTCCTTCACATTAACCTTAATCCTAAACTTTCATGTTCAAGACGATCCGCCGTATATTAAAATCTCAACATAATTTCTCGGCTGAATTCCCGATCATCCTTCAACACTGGTCTACTATAACCTTGTGTTATCTCGAACTTACCTTCTTTAACCAATCAGGGAAATCCAATACTGTTCGTCTAATCAAGAGTGTTCAACTTAATTCGTCCATCAGTATACTAAATTCCAGCAACTTATTATTTATTATCCCAACCTTCATTAAGTAAAATTCCAGTCTAGCTTATCTTACTTCTAATCTTCTTACCATTAGGATACATCCAAAAATTTGATTCACGCTTTGACATGCAACGAGTCTTATTGTTACCACTTATTCATCCATCTTAGTTCTTAGGCTGTATATCATCTCCTCTTCTTATTTCACAAATCTGATTCAGTAGACGTGGCTGATCTGATGGGGGTCAAACTTACTTGTGATTCATACTCAATAACCACACTTGAGTGGTTAGTTTCATCTATTCAAATAACTCTCTTAGTCCATAATTAATTCTCTTAATTGTCCGGACATTAAAATCTCATCCGATTCAAGTTCGATTCTTCAACTCTGTACTCAGAATTGTTACTTAGTCCACACTTCACTTTAAATTCTCAATCTGCGGTTTCCGTCAAGGTTCCACGTCATATCCTAGAGCATTCCATGATTCCTTAGTCCTTATGTCTTCCGCAGACGAGGCATCGTCCAACGATGCGTCCAACTGGGTTAAGGCTCTTCACCTTATCCTTAAATATTTCTGACCTTCCTGAAACTCTGCCCTAAATAGACTTAGTCACTTCACTGTTCGATGGCCACCATTTGGCATGATTACTTCTTTGTCAATTCCGTCTTAAAATTCTGTCACCTTAATCTTCGCCATTCACACACTTCATTCCTCCTTGGTCACATTCAGCTCTCAGACATTTATCCTAACTGTCATATACTAGATTGAGTTGATCAGGCTCAACTAGATGTGACCTTTAGAACAATATCCGGAACCCAATGGTCCCACTACTTTTATTGAAACTTTAATGACCCAAGGCACGGTCTGAATCGACCTGCTCTGATACCAATTGTAACACCCATACTAAATTATCTAGAATATTTAGCATGTGTATTAATCTGATATCGGATACATTAAAATTTACAATAATTAAATATATACAAACCACTGAATGAGTACAATTTGCTCGTTTACATAAATATCCAAATAACACAAAATACATTTTCCTATACATATACAAATCTGTCAACCTCCTGAGCTTGCCTTGACGAGCATCTGCACTCCATCCAGCGTCTTCCTGAAGATCTTCACGAACATCTCTTGCTAACCTATGAACCTGCACCAGAAGGATTGGGGTGAGACATACGTCTCAGTGAGCTCCAACCCAACCTACTGTTGGCAACCACGGGGGAAACCTAGGGTCGCCGTGCCTACTCTTAGCGATATTGGGGATACCTACGATCGCTGTCATTCTTTAACATCTATCGCGATCAAGGGGAAACCTAGGATCGCGTCATGTCTTTATCTTTCTTATACTTGTCATATACATAATCTTATGCATTTCATACTCTATTCTTATCTAGTCTTATACGTAGTGATCTTGGGGACATCCTATGATCACATCTCGTTCACTAGGAACTAATCATCATGTCTCGTATCACATATAAAAATATACATATTCGTTTCATATTCGTATCATCTTTTCATATCATAAAGTTAGAAGTTAGCGTTGAACAAACAATCATTATCTTGGTTCATTTTACGGAGTGCATCCGGGTGGAGTAACCCCGAAGTACATCTCCCATCATACCGGTGAAATTCCTATCATATCAGGCTAACACCGGACTCCTCTTATCTTTGTGTAGGCAACCCTCTCGGTGAAGCCCCATCCGACATAATCCGGAGCCTGCTGGACACATCTTGCATGTAGACAACCCTCTCGGAGAAGTCCCATCCGGCGAATCCCGGAGCCTGCTGGACATGCTTAAGTCTTTTAACATACGTGTGGACAATCCTCTCGGAAGAGTCCCATCCGGCGAAACCCGGAGTCTGATGAACACGTTTAGCATAGTCTTATAAATTACGTGTGGATAGCCCTTTCGGAGAAATCCCATCCGGCGTATCCCGGAGTCTGATGAACACGTTATCATATTCTTTATCATTAGATTCTTCCTTAAGTTCATATACGTATCTATTACGTTTCATATTCCTTGTGCATATCTAATGCATTCTTTAAAACTTAACCTACTAGAGGTTCTTAACTATATATGGTATCATTCTTGTGCTTGGTACATGATAAGTACCATCTTAATTCTCTTTAACCTATATTAGGTTTCTAAACTTGAATACTATAACATTCTTGGCTTGCTTGTACTTAATTGAGTGTTTGGGAATTGCCTAGTAGGGGATAAACTCATTACTAGGTCTTATACCTCTCTATGATAACTTATGGATTAAGGCATCTGTAACTATACTTGCCGAAGCATTCCTATTAACCTTGTATTCATGCTATTAATGCATTGCTAAATCCTCAATCACTTATTCCTTATGTATTATGTGTCTTCAGATATGTCCACAATGGTGTTTTTCTTATTTAATAAAAAGGTTTTCTTTGAAAACAGTTACTAAAAAGCCTCGCCGAACACGTACACAGCACTCAGAACGAACCAGAACAGACATGTGCTGTCTGTCTGATTTCGCTGAGCTAAAGGTTGGCGAAATCACTGATTTCGCCGAGCGAAAGCTTGGCGAAAGCTAGGCGAAACAGGGCAGGGAAAATTGCTGAAAATCGCCGTTTTCTCGCCCCGAGGTCGCCTGGCGAAAATGACAGTTCAAAACCTGATAAAAGTGTGATTTCTCCACCATTTTGACACATTTAAACATACCCAAGCTCCATAACAGCATAAGGAACGATTTACAACTATAAATTGAATGATTAAAGCGTGATTGGACAAGGAATTAGCAAGCACAAAAGATTAGGGTAAAAACTCTATAACTCTATAACTTACCTATGATGCAAAACACATGAAATTCACTCTAAGAGGGTTCTAACAACCCAAGAGAGCTCACCTGAATCACTAGCTTTGCTCCTTGCCATGTCTCTAATCACCAAACCCAAGCTTGAGAACCAAAGCTCTAGCTCTTCTCTTGATACTTCTTCAATTCTCCTTGTTTCTTCTCTTGTTCTTGCTTTCCACACAAGCTTGCTAGCTCTTTCTCACATGAATTGGAATGAAATCTTGATGAGTGAAGGAGAGGAAGAGGAGGCGTGAGAGTAGAGAGAAAAGGGAGAGAAAGAGAGCTGATTTGGGAAAGGAAAGAATGGAAAGAATAGCAAGATAAATATCTTGCTTCCATACTAACAACCTTTCCTTCTTCAAAATATTACATGATTGCCATTCCTCTTAATTACAAAAACGCCTTGCTTGTTTCATAAGTTTCTAACACTGTTAACCATTACATTTAAGCGGAATATTACACTTGTCATATAAATAACCCATTAACTGACAATTTACCAAATTGTCCTTTGCTTAAAACATCTCCGATACATCGTCTCAATATTAATAATTATTCGAGTCTTGGGCGGGATGTTACAGAGCCAATACACACGAAATCCACACAAAAAACCACCACATTGCAGCATCAAAATCAGTTCATACACAAAAGCAAAAATCAACTAGAACCTTGTTCTTAACCATCAATCAAGCAAGCAAGCCATCTCCAAACTATTGCTAAAGCATTGCTAGGAGTTCTGTAAGTCTCCTTTAATCTTTATTTTGCATTGTGTTTGCTTTTTGCATCATTTGTTTTGTTCAATTTTGCTTTGTGCACAAAAACCCTTTTTGAAACTCAAAAGGGACCTCAAAGGGGCCAAGCTTTGAAACTAAGTCTTTACCCTCCTTTTTCTTCAATTTTGCAAAGTTTTTTAACCTCCTTTAGGTTCTGAAACTTGCTTAGAAGCAGTTTCTGAACTTCTGTTCAGAAACAGCTTCTGAGTTTGAAAATTCGCATATTTCGCAGAGCAAAGTATTGCTCGCACTGCGAACACACCAGAACCTGACTTCGCAGAGCCAAGTTCTGGTTGCTCTGCGAAGTATGTGAAACTCAGAACATGAATCAGGCATTCAAATGTCAAATTTTTGGGATTCCAGCCCTTGATTCAGAACCTAAAGAGGGTTAAAACCATTTTTGTCCAAACCCAATTCATAATCATGCACAAACTTTGAAGATTTCATAAGTTCGTGCGACAAATTTTGAGTAACTTGTGAAACAAGTTACGTTCTTTAATGTTTTCAAAACCAAGTTTGAGCAACAAGCTAAGTTCGTCTATTTCAAAACAAACTTGAATAACCATGTTGTTCATGATTTTCAACCCAAACGCGAACTTAAGTCGAGCTTGCTCATTCTTTTTAAATCAAACTCGAATTGAGCCGAACTTGTGAACTTTCCAAATTTGTGTATGTTTTATGATCCTTGTTCATCATTCAAACTTGAACTACGCTCGTTCTTGAGTTTCGATAGCTTAAGTAACAAGCAATGTTCATGATTTTAATAAACTCGAACAACAAACTTGTTCGTGATCCCCTTCTTTTTACTTTTCCTTTTAAGGCATTTTTTTGGTTCCCTTTGAGATTCCTTAGAGTCCCGACCAAACCAAACTTGAATGAAACGGGAATGGCTTGACGTATGTCTCCCCAAACCTCGGTTGCACGAATGCGTGACGTATGTCTCGTCGCTCGGGCAACCGTCATTCCACCCTTGACGCGTCTAGCACGCTCAACCTCCCCTTGGCCCCCTTGTGGCCATTTTTACCCTTTTCTTGGCCCTCGTGGTCAATCCGAACCTGTCGCGCCCTTGCGCGTTTATTTTAACCATTTCACGCCTTGCACGAATTTTTCGCCTCAGTGCGTTTGTCTTTTTATTCACGCCTTGTGCGAGCTTATCGCCTAGCGTCCATCTTTCACCATTTAAAACTTTGTACGTCTTCATACGTTTTTAAAAACCTTTGTTCAAGTCCGAGTGGAAAACTTTTTCATCAAATCATTTACTTTTACGCATTGTCGTCAGTGGCCAGTTCGGCAACAACCCGAACAGCTGACATTTATTTTTATGCATTGTCGTCAATGGCCAGTTTGGCAGCAACCCGAACAGTTGACATTTACTTTCATTACTTTTTCTCTTTCAAACTTTTTTCGCTCGGACGCGATCAAATCTTTTTTTAACTAAAACGAACCAACATACAAACTTTTTCTACCAAAGAACTACGTACGCTTTGAATTCTCCGACTACCGGGAGATACGTAGGAGCAAGATCGACATCTTGTCAAGCCCATTAATAAAAAACCTGTTTTTCCCTTTTCGTTTGTTTTTATCTCTTTCTTCATTTCGCATATTGTTTTTTTATATATTCTCTTTTATATATGTTTAAACACGCAAGTAAAATATCGAAGCATTTTAAGCCTAAGCCGACTAAGAGGTTCCCGTTGAGTACAACAGATGTGAGGGGTGCTAATACCTTCCCCTCGCATAATCGACTTTCGAACCTAAAATCTTTTCTCAAGGTAATTTAGAACTTTTTTCCTTTTTCCCCGAAAAATTAAAAGTTCAGTCGTAATTTAGAATTAGTGATTCAAAGCTTCCCAATAGCTTGACATCCGAAATTCGACGCGACAGAAATGGCGACTTCACTGGGGACGTATGCATTAAACACTTTGTTTGTGCATAAACAAGTCAAGCCTATCTCAGTCGGCTTTTAGGCTAATTTGCTTCATTTTACTTGCGTGTTTATATTTCCTTGTCGTTTACTTGTTTATCCTTTATGCTCTACATTTATATATATCATTTGTGCTTCATATTCGCATATATTCGCATATAGGATTGGCATGAGATGCTACCATATGCCTTGCACGGGTACCATACTTTGTTACGTACGTCGACAGGAGCAACCCCTTTCTCTTTAGTATACGACATGGAAGCAGTGCTCCCCGTAGAAGTCGAAATCCCGTCATTGAGAATCTTGATGGAAGCTAAGTTATCAGAGGCTGAATGGTGTCAAAACAGATACGATAAGTTGAATTTAATCGAGGAGAAACGCATGACAGCCTTATGTCATGGACAACTGTATCAACAAAGGATGAAACTGGCTTTTGACAAGAAAGTTCGTCCTCGGGAAATCCAAGAAGGAGACCTTATGCTCAAAAGGATCCTATCCTTTCAACCTGACTCTAGGGGCAAATGGACGCCTAACTATGAAGGCCCTTTTGTCGTCAAGAGAGTATTCTCCGGAGGAGCCTTGATTCTCACGACAATGGACGGCGAGGATTTTCCGCGTCCTGTGAACTCCGATGTAGTCAAGAAATACTTTGTCTAAAAACAAAAGAACAGCTCGGTAAGTCGAAAACCTGAAAGGGCGGCTTAAGCAAAAAAGAGCGTCTCGGTGGACTGAAAACCTGAAAAGGCGGTCCAGGCAAAAATTAGAGACATAAAACAGAAATAGCTATCCTGATAGGTCGAACATCTGAAAGGATGACCTATGCAAAAATTAAGGATCAAAAGACAAAGTAACTACATCGGATTGGTCGTGATCTACTCGGGGCACATCAATTGTCTGAATACTCTGAATCGGAAGCATCCAAACAAGGAATTCAAAGTTGTTAGGGATACTAGTGGCCATCGCGTTCAAAGTACCCTTCCCTTTTATATTTACCTTTTTTAGACTTTGTAAGATTCGTGGAGCCACGCCTTTGGCAGGCTACCACCCCTTTAATAAATTTCATTTCCCAACATAACATTCTTTACCTTTTTGTCAAATTCCTTTCATTCATTTTTATTCTTGATGATAGTATTTCCAAAACAAAAAAACTTTTTTTTCGAAATTTTTTTCATGAGTCATTTATTTTTATCAATAACAAACACATTCCTTTTCGAACTCGTGAATATTCGGAGTGTACATCAATATCTGTCCTTAAAGCAGATAAAGCTTCGTAGGCCGAGCATGGTCAATCGCAAAAAGGAATTCCCCAACGGAATCCTCGGTGAATTAATCAGAAATTCCCCAGTGAGTTAAGAGTCCAAAAGGACAATTCAGGCAAGGACTTGCCGACCAAAGCGTAAGCATTCCCGACGGAATCATCAGTTCGTCTCTCCAGCGGATTAGCACAATCCCCAATGGATTAACAAGCTCCCCAGGAAGTCAATCTTTGTCCTGCTCACAAAAGCCCAATTACCATTGGCATCGAAGGCTGGATATCGATCATGCTTCCAAAATGATCCTTATATCCCCAGTGAATTCACAAGCGAAGCCCAATCTTATTGGCATACCCCCCAGTGGAGTCTTACATCATCCAAGCCCGACTTTGCTCGGCACTCAAATCATAATCCCCCAGCGTCCCACGTGACGTCTGTCATCCCCCAGGTCAGCATAATTCATGCATCATATCATAATCATTCATTAGCATGCATCTCATATTCATATCATGCATTTCCCACAACAAATAGTCAAATGTCATCCCCAGTCTGTCTGTTTCAGAGATGTCACCCTTTTCCGCCAAGTGGCAGTTCAAACGAACAGCTTGCGCGTCTTTTTGTCAAGGCTTTACGCCGAGTGGCAGTTCTTTAATGAACAGCTTGTGCGTACTCCCCAATGTTGTGCCAAGTGGCAAGTTCTTCAATGAACAGCTTGTGCATTCTTTCTCCCCGATTGAAGGGGCAATTCTGTAAGGAACGGCTTGTCAGCCGTATCCCCAGTGTCGTCAATGGCAAGTTCGGCAACATCCGAACAGTTGACATTTCATTTTTCTGTCGTCAATGGCAAGTTCGGCAACATCCGAACAGTTGACATTTCATTTTTCTGTCGTCAATGGCAAGTTCGGCAACATCCGAACAGTTGACATTTCATTTTTCTGTCGTCAATGGCAAGTTCGGCAACATCCGAACAATTGACATTTTATTTTCCTGTCGTCAATGGCAAGTTCGGCAACATCCGAACAGTTGACATTTTATTTTCCTGTCGTCAATGGCAAGTTGGGCAACATCCAAACAGTTGACATTCTTTTCATTCTTTTGTCGTCAGTGGCCAGTTCGGCAACAACCCGAACAGCTGGCATTTACCTTTTCATTCTTTGTTGTCAGTAGCAGTTCGGCAACAACCCGAACAGCTGACACTTATCCCCGGTATGGTCTTCCTCTTTTTTTAGCGTCTTTGCATCCATGTTTACATTACAAGCATTCATAACATTTGCATGCATGCATTTATAGCATTTATAACTCAGAAAATATTTAGTCAAAAAATGGCGTACTCTATATTTAAGTCTCTTCGGCCCGTCCATTTCAAATTTCACTTTCAACCTCCGGGACGAAGAAACTTAAATAGGGGCATCTGTCATACCCCATTTTTTGACTTATATTTTTTATGTGTTTTATTTGTTATTATCTCATTATTTATTTATTTTTTACCATTTTATTATTTTATTCTTGCTATAGTATTTTATTTGCATTTTATCATTTTCTTTATTAAGCATTACTATTGTCATCATCATTATCCTTAATATTATTAATGTTATTGTTATTCTATTTTTCTTTAATAATATCATTATTATTTTACTACTATTAGGGTTTTTATTTTAATTAATATTATTAAGTTATTATCATTTTTTTATTATTATTATTATTTTTTATCATCATTTTTATTATTATTGTCATTTACTATTTATTTGTTTTCATTATCATTTGCATTTTGCATTTTTATCATCATTATTATTATTATGTATTATTATTATTTCTCCATTTTACCTTTTTATTTTTTAAATACAAAAATCAAAAAAAAGTGGAGTTCGCAGTGCGAAATAACCTTCGCACTGCGACCTCTGCGAAATTTTCTGCAGAATTTTATACATTGGTTTATCCTTTTTGCTTTCAACTACAATTGTTATTATTAGCATTATTACTATTATTATTGCTATTTTGTGACTGATTTGGTGCAGCAAGGCAAGAATTAATGTGTGACATTAAAGGTAAAAGGAAAGAAGGATTTTCTTCCAACCTATCATGTGATCAAACAAATTGGTTGCCCTTGGTCAGCTATTGTCCCTCCAAATTGACCCCGCACCCAACCTAAGCTTGCCAGCCAGCTGCTTGATCCCTTTCCTTCCCTTTTTCTCTGCCAAAACCAGTCAATCACAAGTGGTTTTCTTGCCCAAAAAGCTGTTTGGTGTGCCCTGTTTTGGGCTGAATTTCTCCTCCCACACATAAGGCCACATGCTCATTTTGCTTCCCCCAATCTCCCTGTACATGGCAGTACACGTTTTGATTGTTTGACCTTCCAAGATTGCAAGGATTGATCCCAAGAATCACCCCTTTTGCAGCTGCCCTGTTTTACAGTTTTTATCATCATTACCTTCTAGAATTAATGGCATTTGTGGCTGAGATCAGTCAAGACCTTGCCCCTTGGCACAAGGCAAAGCAAGTTCTATCCATTAGCATTAAATGCAAAGTGTTCTAGCCTGAATTTAGCCCAAATCAGCTAGTGTTTTAGGATATTGTTCATCATTACAAAGATTTGCATTTTGGCCTATAAAAAGAATGCCAAGGCCCAAGGATTTAACACAGATTGAAACACAATCAATAGACCAATTCAGAGAGCCAATACACACGAAATCCACACAAAAAACCACCACATTGCAGCATCAAAATCAGTTCATACACAAAAGCCAAAATCAACTAGAACCTTGTTCTTAACCATCAATCAAGCAAGCAAGCCATCTCCAAACTATTGCTAAAGCATTGCTAGGAGTTCTGTAAGTCTCCTTTAATCTTTATTTTGCATTGTGTTTGCTGTTTGCATCATTTGTTTTGTTCAATTTTGCTTTGTGCACAAAAACCCTTTTTGAAACTCAAAAGGGACCTCAAAGGGGCCAAGCTTTGAAACTAAGTCTTTACCCTCCCTTTTCTTCAATTTTGCAAAGTTTTTTAACCTCCTTTGGGTTCTGAAGCTTGCTTAGAAGCAGTTTCTGAACTTCTGTTCAGAAACAGCTTCTGAGTTTGAAAATTCGCATATTTCGCAGAGCAAAGTATTGCTCGCACTGCGAACACACCAGAACCTGACTTCGCAGAGCCAAGTTCTGGTTGCTCTGCGAAGTATGTGAAACTCAGAACATGAATCAGGCATTCAAATGTCAAATTTTTGGGATTCCAGCCCTTGATTCAGAACCTAAAGAGGGTTAAAACCATTTTTGTCCAAACCCAATTCATAATCATGCACAAACTTTGAAGATTTCATAAGTTCGTGCGACAAATTTTGAGTAACTTGTGAAACAAGTTACGTTCTTTAATGTTTTCAAAACCAAGTTTGAGCAACAAGCTAAGTTCGTCTATTTCAAAACAAACTTGAACGACCATGTTGTTCATGATTTTCAATCAAAACGCGAACTTAAGCCGAGCTTGCTCATTTTTTAAATCAAAATCGAATTGAGCCGAACTTGTGAACTTTCCAAATTTGTGTATGTTTTATGATCCTTGTTCATCATTCAAACTTGAACTACGCTCGTTCTTGAGTTTCGATAGCTTAAGTAACAAGCAATGTTCATGATTTTAATAAACTCGAACAACAAACTTGTTCGTGATCCCCTTCTTTTTACTTTTCCTTTTAAGGCATTTTTTTTGGTTCCCTTTGAGATTCCTTAGAGTCCCGACCAAACCAAACTTGAATGAAACGGGAATGGCTTGACGTATGTCTCCCCAAACCTCGGTTGCACGAATGCGTGACGTATGTCTCGTCGCTCGGGAAACCGTCATTCCACCCTTGACGCGTCTAGCACGCTCAACCTCCCCTTGGCCCCCTTGTGGCCATTTTTACCCTTCTCTTGGCCCTCGTGGTCAATCCGAACCTGTCGCGCCCTTGCGCATTTATTTTAACCATTTCACGCCTTGCGCGAATTTTTCGCCTCAGTGCGTTTGTCTTTTTATTTTTCAAAACATTCACGCCTTGCGCGAGCTTATCGCCTAGCGTCCATCTTTCACCATTTAAAACTTTGTACGTCTTCGTACGTTTTTAAAAACCTTTGTTCAAGTCCGAGTGGAAAACTTTTTCATCAAATCATTTACTTTTACGCATTGTCGTCAGTGGCCAGTTCGGCAACAACCCGAACAGCTGACATTTATTTTTATGCATTGTCGTCAATGGCAAGTTCGGCAACAACCCGAACAGTTGACATTTACTTTCATTACTTTTTCTCTTTCAAACTTTTTTCGCTCGGACGCGATCAAATCTTTTTTTAACTAAAACGAACCAACATACAAACTTTTTCTACCAAAGAACTACGTACGCTTTGAATTCTCCTACTACCGGGAGATACGTAGGAGCAAGATCGACATCTTGTCAAGCCCATTAATAAAAAACCTTTTTTTCCCTTTCGTTTGTTTTTATCTCTTTCTTCATTTCGCATATTGTTTTTTTATATATTCTCTTTTATATATGTTTAAACACGCAAGTAAAAAATCGAAGCATTTTAAGCCTAAGCCGACTAAGAGGTTCCCGTTGAGTACAACGGATGTGAGGGGTGCTAATACCTTCCCCTCGCATAATCGACTTTCGAACCTAAAATCTTTTCTCAAGGTAATTTAGAACTTTTTTCCTTTTTTCCCCGAAAAATTAAAAGTTCAGTCGTAATTTAGAATTAGTGATTCAAAGCTTCCCAATAGCTTGACATCCGAAATTCGACGCGACAGAAATGGCGACTTCACTGGGGACGTATGCATTAAACACTTTGTTTGTGCATAAACAAGTCAAGCCTATCTCAGTCGGCTTTTAGGCTAATTTGCTTCATTTTACTTGCGTGTTTATATTTCCTTGTCGTTTACTTGTTTATCCTTTATGCTCTGCATTTATATATATCATTTGTGCTTCATATTCGCATATATATCAATTGTGGGGGTTACTTGAGCGATGTTACTCCACATTGTTCGGGTTAATGCCGGACGTGTGAGGCTCTCTACCCGAGCTCGAGAAAAAACTAAGTTAGAAGGAGGTTGTGTGCGGAAGCCCGCGTTGACGTATGTCCGTGAGGTAGGATGCCCAACCCCGCTTAGACGAGATTTTCATATGGAATTAATTGAAGTCATGTCGACGTATGTCCATAGACAACCCTAATTCCATATGAGGTCGATGACTCTAGGGACCTCTTCTTAGGAATCTTACCTATTAGAGCCTACACGTGAGGATGGGGGAAATTTTGAACCTACATATCACACCCATTGTCGCGGTGATTTTCGGAGATCAAGCTATTGATTAGCGTTGACTCACTAATTTTATTTCACGACTGAACTTTTAATTTTTTAGATGAAAAGTGGAAAAAAGTTCTAAATTACCACATTTTTAAATATTTAGGGTTCGGGGGTTAGTTACGTTTAGGGAAGGTGTTAGCACCCTAAACGTTCGTAGTACTCTACGAGAACCTCTTGATTTTATTTATTTACTTTGGCTATAACTTGCTTATTATTTTTTTTTAAAAGAAAGAATTTGAGTAGTGAGAAAGAAAAAAATGTTTTTTTATATTTTTTATGATTTGGAAGGACAGAGTCCTCTGCCTACGTACCCGTGAGGGATCAAAACCTCGTAGTTCGGGGGAGAAATAACGGTTGATTTGTTTGGTGTTTTTTATTAGTTTTAAAAAAAAGTTTTAAAATTAAAAGCCAAGTGGCAAAATGGAATTGGTTTGTGTTTTTTATTTTGAAAATGATTAAAGTGTAATTAAAGTGGATTAATGATTTTTTTTAAAGAAAATAAAAGAGAAAAAACGGACACTTGATGGAAAATCAAGGTTTATTAAGAAAAGATTTTTTTGTGATTTTGATTATTTGAATGTTTTTTGTTTTTTTTAATAATGAACTAAGACTAAAAATATAACTAAAAAGCTAAACGCGAGGAAATTCCGTGGTGACGTTGGATCACCACGAAACCCTTTCGAAATTGAACTAACTAATATTTTTGTATTTTTTCTTTTTGTAAAGCGAAATAAATAAATAAAGAAAAAAAATAAAAGACGTAAAGCAGAATAAATAAAGTGAGTGTCGGTGCAAATTCTCATTTATATTTACATTGTGCCTAAATACATTCTAAGAAATGACAAAATAATAAATAAAAATAAAAATTGCAAATGCACTAAAAGATAAATAAATATGGTAAGAATAAAAATAAAATGAGAATGCATGAAAATAAAAGGAAAATAATAATAAAAAAAATGCATGAAATACTATAAGGTAAATGCAATGGAATAATATGCATGAAAATAACCTAAATACATTCTAAGAAATGGCAAAATAATAAACAAAAATAAAAATTGCAAATGCACTAAAAATTAAATAAATATGCTAAGAATAAAAATAAAATGGAGATTGAGCCATGATTGAGATTGAGATTGAGAATGAGGTCCAGAAGCTAGTCCGTGCCAAAGTATTAACCTTCAAGGACTCAAACCCAAATGTCCAAACTAACCCGCTGCCGAACCATGGTTCCTCAATCAACATGGTTCAAGAACACCAAGGGACCAATCCTATTTTGAAAGTCCAAAAGATCAGGACTCCTTTGGTTCCACTACACATCAAAATGTGTAAAGCAGCTATGTTCGAGCATGATCATGCTAGTTGTGAAGAGTGTTCAGTGAGTCCTCAAGGATGTATGCAAATCCAAAATGACATACAAGGACTAATGGACAAGAAGGAGCTCGTTGTCACCAAAAAGGACGAAAGTGTATGTGTCATAACTCCGGAGTTTGATATCCCGGAACACTTGGAGATAGCCTTCAGCAGCCAAGAGCCTGCCACTACTCCACTTGTGATATGTTTGCCAGGGCATGCCCCATACACTTCCAACAGAGCGGTTCCTTACAAATACCTTGCAACCATGATGAACAACGGCCAAGAGACGCCTATTCCCCCCTTAGCCCCTGTCGATAATATCACGGACAGCAGCAAAGTGCTAAGGAGCGGACGTGTTTTTCCCACGTTAGTCCAAGAGAAGGTCAGTACCCCGGTTTTTAAACCGAAGCCAACCCAAGACCCCTGCACGAGCAAAGAAATGGGTCAATCCAGTGGGGCAAACGCCAATTCGGATCTCGATGAAGTATTGAAGCTAATCAAGAAGAGCGAATACAAGGTCGTGGATCAGTTGTTGCAAACGCCTTCCAAGATCTCTATGCTATCCTTATTGTTGAACTCCGACGCACATAGAGAATCATTGATGAGGGTCTTGGACCAAGCCTTTGTGGAGCACGACATAACCCTCGGCCAATTCGGAGGCATTGTCGGAAACATCACTGTTTGCAATAGCTTAAGCTTTAGTGATGAGGAACTCCCGGAGCAAGGAAAACACCATAATTTGGCATTACATATATCGGTAACCTGCAAGTCGGATGCTTTATCAAATGTACTTGTAGACACCGGCTCTTCATTAAATGTAATGGCCAAAACAACCCTTGACCAGCTTTCCTACCAGGGGACCCCCATAAGGCAAAGTGGGGTAATTGTTAAAGCCTTTGATGGCTCGAAGAAATCAGTGATCGGGGAGGTGGATTTACCTATTACCATCGGACCATCTGTCTTCCAAATAACCTTCCAAATAATGGATATACAAGCAGCGTATAGTTGTTTGTTAGGACGACTGTAGTACCCCAATTTTGTCCTAAGCCTTTTAAAACAAAAAAATCAAAAAAAATCAAAGAGGGAGAAAAAGTCAAAGTCAACAAAAGTCAACAGAAAAGTCAACATTTCAAAAATGATGACTTCGCACTACGAAAGCTCACTTCACACTGCGAAGTCTGCGATTTTTCTGCAGATTTTTGGTTTCTTTGATTTAATTCCAGATTTTGTTGCATATCAATTCCATATTTATTTTAATCAGCATTCATGGCTATTTGGGCCAAGCAAAACCAGAAATGAGAGACTTGCCATTAATGCCAAGGTTGGAAGCTTTTTCTTCCAACCTAGCATGTGACAAGCAAGTGGGCTTGCCCTTGGGCAGCTCTAGTCCCTCCCAAGTGACCTGTTAACCACCCCAAGGTTGCCAGCCACCTGCTTGATGACTTTCCTCCTGCTTGCTCCCCCAAAACCAGTCAAACCAGCTGGATTTTTCACTTGAAAAAGCCATGAGTGCCTACCCTGTTTTGCAGCAGCTTTTCACCCTCTCACACCAGCCAATTGTAGCCTTTTGCATCCCCCAATCTCTGCACATCACAGTGCACGTTTTTATTGATCAACCATTGAGATTGCAAGGATTGATCCCCAAGCATAGCCAATTGCATTTCAGCCCTATTTCATCATCATTACTATCCTAAAACCTTTGAATTTGTGGCTGAAATCAGGCTGAGTCTTGCCCCTTGGCACAAGGCAAGGTTGCCTCTATCCTTTAGCATTTAATGCAAAGGGATTCAGCCTGATCCTAGCCCACAAATCAGCTGGATTTTGGGGATTTCTAATGATGAAATTGATTTGGTTTTGGCCTATAAATAGAAGGCAATGCCCAAGGTTACAAGCACTTGTAAAAACTTCTCATAACAGCATTTCAAGAGCAGAAACACTACTCATTCCAGCTTACAAACACTTACAAATAACCAGAAAAAAACCAATCCAAACACAAAGCCTCACAAAGTTCAAAACCATTACCAACATTCAAACCTTTTGCAAGAACCTTCAATCAATTCAAATCCATTGCAGCTGGAGCTTTGCTAAGGATCTCTGTAAGTATTCCAAGCTTTTGTTTTGCATTCTCAATTGTGTTTGCATAGCAATTTTGATTCAAAACCTTTTGTTTCTAAAAAACCCCTTTTGAATTTCAAAGAAATCCCAAGGTTTTCAAAACACCAAAACTGGTTTGTCCAGCCTTTTTCATCCCAAAAACTCAAAGCTTTTCACTCACCTAAAAGGTCCTGAGTGTGTTCAGAAGTTGTTTCTGAACAAAAGTTCAGAAACAGCTTCTGAACTCAAAAATTCGCATGCTTCGCAGTGCGAAGTCATGGTCGCAGAGCGACCATGACAGAACTCAGAATCTGAGTTTAGGTGTCCAAATGACCAATTTTTGAGGTTCTAGCCCAGGAGCTCAGAACCTAAGAGTTTTTTAAACCCATGTTTTTCAAACCATAACAAGGATTTTGCACAATAGTGGAAAATTCGTAAGTTCGGGTAACATTTTGTGGATAACTTGCAAAACAAGTTATGTTCCTAAACTTCCAAAACAGCATGAACAAACAAGCTATGTTCATCATTTTCAATTAAAAACTTGAACAATAAACATTGTTCATGATTTTCAAAACTCAAGCATGAACATACGTCGAGTTTGTTCGCTTTTCAAAACCGTTCGCAAAATGAGCCGAACTTGTGCGTTTTCTAGCAAAATTGCTAAATCTTTCCATTTTGGGTTTTCAAACCAAATGTTTTGATATACCTTGGGATTTCTAAAAGAATTCTACCCAAAAACTTGAATGAAAAAGGGATGATGTGACGTATGTCTCTCCATTGCCCCGATTGTACGAATGCGTGACGTATGTCTCGTCGTTCAGACAATCGTCATTCCTTTTTCAAACGTATCCAACCATAACCAAACCAAATATTGGCCCCTTGTGGTCAATCCGAACCTTTTGGTCCCCCGTGGCCATTAGATTCGATCCCTCGACTTGTTTAAGTCACTCGGTCAATGTTCGACTCGTCCGAGTCCATTGTACCCGTTCTTGATCTCAGTGGATCAATCGAACAATCGCCCGACTCATTGAAGTCCCCTCGGTCAATGATTGACTTGTTTGAGTCCATTGCACCTCTCTTGGTCCCATAGCGACCAATTCGAACCCTTTTACCCTAACGAACGTACCTTTTAACAATTCTAGTGCGATTCGTGAACAAACGCTTAATAAGTCTCCCAAGCGCGAGCATACAAGCTATACGCTTAATAAGTCTCCCGAGCGCGAGCATACAAGCTACGTTTTAATCGCAAGAATTCGGTTAAAACATCGTCCATTTAAAATTAACCAACACATGTACATTTTTCTACCAAAGAACTACGTACGCTTTGAGTTCTCCGACTACCGGGAGATACGTAGGAGCAAGATCGACATCTTGTCAAGCGCAATAATAAAAACTTTTTTTCCCTCTTTTGTTTTTATCTCTTTTCCCCCCTTTTAGTATATTATATTTTGACATAGATAAGCATGCGCGCAAAACATTTAAAAACAATTTAAGCTTTAGCCAAATAGAAGGTTCCCGTTGAGTACAACGGACGTGAGGGGTGCTAATACCTTCCCCTTGCGTAATCGACTCCCGAACCCGACAATGGTTGCGATGACCATCCTTTCCTCATCGTCAAAGGGTTTTATTATCGTTTCCCTTTTAAACAAAAAAAAACTTAAGGGTTTATCAACGTTCCCTTTACACAAAAACTTTGGTGGCGACTTCACAAGGCCCTCCGAGCGTTTACGAACGACCTCGGAGGATTTGCGCGTCTTTTTCTCAGGAAAAAAATGAGGTGCGCACAGCTGGCGACTCCACTGGGGACCCTTTTCCCACTAGCGAGTCAAGCCTAACCTATTTGGCTTTTAAGCCGATTGTTTTTATTTTCTTTGCGTGCCATGCTTTTATGTTATTCATCCATGTCATATTTATGCTTTATGTTTATATTTGCTTTATTTGCTTTATATTCATATCATATATATCAAATGCGGGGGTTACTTGAGTGATGTTACTCCACATTGTTCGGGTTAATGCCGGACGTGTGAGGCTCTCTACCCGAGCTTGAGAAAAAAACTAAGTTAGTAGGAGGTTGTGTGCGGAAGCCCGCGTTGACGTATGTCCGTGAGGTAGGATGTCCAACCCCGCTTAGATGAGATTTTCACGTGGAATTAATTGAAGTCATGTCGACGTATGTCCATAGACAACCCTAATTCCATGTGAGATCTATGACTCTAAGGACCTCTTCTTAGGAGATTTCACCATTTAGAGCCTACATGTGAGGATGGGGGGAAGTTCCGAACCTTCATCTACCAAACCCCTGCATGTCATAACATTTGCATTCATAAAACTTTTTGCATAAACAAAAAAAAAGGGGCATATTTTTGCATACTCATTGCATTCATACATTTACATGCATTTCAAAGAAAAACCCTCACATCATCCCCTCACTAAAAACACCAAAAAAAAAGTACCCGACCCGGTGTACCATGGCGTTTCGGATGAGATCCAAGCAACCGGAAGGCCATCGAAATTCCGGAAATCATTTCTTTGTCCAAGTAATTTATCTTGTTTTTCAAAAAAAAAATCAAATCATTTTGCTCTTCCCAAGGCAAATGATTAATTTTATGGGACCCCCATATTTCAAATCATTTCCATCATTAATAAATTTGCAGTTTATGTTCAAAGAGTTCGTTTTTCTTTCGTTCTCAAATAAATTTTCGTAAACCCTACAAAAAAAAAATCATCATAAATACACCACCAAAAATAACACTGCTACGATCCCTTTTGACTTCAATCTTCGAATTAACCAAACGGAAGATGATAATAAGGACGATTTTGAACCTCCTGAAGGATTGTCCAGACTTGGGGATCAAGAGGATAGGGTAATACAACCTCACCAAGAGAGCCCTCAAAAGAATGGCACTACAATTTTCCCTCTGTCGGGGCACACTCTATAAAGAGAAGTTATGGTCTTACTCAGATATGTGGATAAACATGAAGCAGTCATGCTCACCAAAGAAATCCATGAGGAGTCCTTCCAAACCCATGCCAAGACATGTCACAAGTGACAAAATTATGCCAACAAGGGGCACATACCACAAACACCTCTGAATGTCATGACATCACCTTAACCATTCTCTATGTGGGGCATAAACATGTTCGGAATGATTGAGCCAAAGGCTTCAAAAGGGCACCAGTTCATACTAGTTGCCATCAACTGTTTCACCAAATGGGTCGAAGCAGCTTCCTATGCAAACATGACCAAAGAAGTGGTCGCCCAATTCATCAAAAAAAAAAAAAGAAACCATTTGCCGTTACGGCACTCCCCACAATTTCCCACAAAAAGCCAAGTCGTCATTGGCATTCCTCACATCACCAATTTCCAAAAAAAGCCCAATTTTTATTGGCATCCCCAAACACAAAAAGC
The DNA here is from genome assembly GCA_018208015.1 of Medicago ruthenica. Taxonomy (NCBI): domain Eukaryota; kingdom Viridiplantae; phylum Streptophyta; class Magnoliopsida; order Fabales; family Fabaceae; genus Medicago; species Medicago ruthenica. The sequence continues at coordinate 48,785,062 of CM031373.1, read as the reverse complement.
CAAGTCGTCATTGGCATTCCTCAGACACAATTTCCAAACAAAAAGACCAATTTCCATTGGCAATCACAAACCCCATTTCCAATAAAAGCCCGACCTTGCTCGGCATCCCAACATAAAAGCCCGACCTCGCTCGGCATCCCATCATAAAAGCCCGACCTTGATCGGCATCCAATCACAATAAAAGCCCGACTTTGATCGGCATCCAAACACCCAAAGCCCAATTTTCATTGGCACTCAAAAAAAAAAAAAACCAACCATGCTTGTCAATCTTCATTGGCAATCCTTATCACAATTGAAGCTCAATTTCCATTGGCATTCAAACACAAACAAGGTTCGACCAACTGAACCTCATAAAAGAGAAACACCTTACAGCATTGTGGCATGGACAGCTCGACAAGAAAGTTCATTCTCGAGAATTTAGAGAAGGAAACTTAATGCTTGGGGAAAAGGATATTACCCACCCACAAAGATCCCATATCAATAAACTCCGGCGCAGTCAAAAAATATGCAAAAAAAAAAAAAAGAGCTCGCTAAATCGAAAACCCGAAAAGGGGCGGTTTAGGCAATAGAGAGCGTCCTGGTAGATCGAAAACCTGAAAAGGCGGTCTAAGCAAAAATTAAGGACATCAAAAAAGGAAATACACCCCGGTGGACTGAAAACTCGAAAGAGCGGTCCAGGTAAAAGTTAGGGGTTTCAAAAAAAAAAGGCAAAAGACTGCGGCACGTGAGGTCCGGACAGAATTCAAGAGGGAAAGAATCAACCTCATTATCATCTTTCAAAAACGAGTTATTTCGAAGTCATAGGGAAAGTAGCACGTTAAACCCAAGCAAATCTTCATTTGCCTTTTTGTTTCTTCCTTTTTCTCTATCTCAATAATCACCTCTTATAGGGATTACATTTTCACGAATAGTTACCCATACAAGGGACTAAGTTTCGTTGAATCAAAATCATTTTTAAACCTTTTCATTGTTATGCGTCCTTACTTGCTCATAAAATGTGTTTTTATTCATGATAGATAATGCATTGAAATATGGGAAATAAAAAAAAACTTGCAAAAGAAAATGTGTGTTTTTTACTTGGACGTTTTAAATGTCAAAAGAATTTTGTTGGTCCCCGTTATTGCATCAGAGGACTCAAAACTTGAAGCTCTGCATCAGTCATTTTAAGACTCATGCTCTTCAGCAGAAATAAGTGTGTAGCTCACGGCGCGTAAAACGCAAAGATCCCGGGTGTCGGAGGAACAAATTTCCCCAAATAAAGCTCACCCTCATACATCTTTTTCATCCACTAAAGCCGGATATCGATCATGCTTCCAAAATGATCCTTATATCCCCAGTGAGATCACACCAAAATCAAAAAGCCCGACCTCGCTCGGCCACCAAAATCAAAAAGCCCGACCTCGCTCGGCCACCAAAACCAAAAAGCCCGACCTCGCTCGGCAACCAAAACCAAAAAGCCCGACCTCGCTCGGCATCCAAAAACAAAAAGCCCGACCTCGCTCGGCAACCAATCAAACCAAAGCCCAATAATCATTGGCAAAACCAAAGCCCAATAATCATTGGCAAAACCAAAGTCCAATTTTCATTGGCAAACCAAAGAACTACGTAAGCTTTGAATTCTCCATCCCACCAGGAGATACGTAGGAGCAAGATCATCATCTTGTCAAGCACAACAATAATAAGCCCAATCTTCATTGGCCTCTAATCATCAAATGAAGCCAAACCTTATTGACATTCCCCAGGGAGTCTCAACCCAAAACAAAAGTCCAATCATCATTGGCAGACAAACACAAATCCCCAGGACAAGCCCGAACTACACCGGTTTTGATCCCATTCGGGTATGTAGGCAAAGGACCTTGTCCTTCCAAACCAAACAAACAAACAAACAAACAAAAAAAGCCCCAATCATCAAGCCCGAACTACACCGGTTTTGATCCCATTCGGGTATGTAGGCAAAGGACCTCGTCCTTCCAAACCAAACAAAAAAAAAAAAAGAGTCCAATCATCATTGGCACAACCACAACCAAGACCGACCTTGCTCGACACCCAATCAGCATCCCACATATCATGCATAACATAATTCATGCATCATGTCAATTTCATTCATGCATGCATATACAAATCATTTATACACATGCATTTCATAAATCATGTCATGCATCCTCAACAAGGATTCTCCAGTGAATATCGCATATTCACCAGCATCCGTCAATAGTTAGGTAAGCGTTCCCCAGTGAACCTCCTTCACCAACTGTCCCCTATTCCCCAGCAGGAATCTTTGTTTGAGTCTATCTCATATCATATTGCATTGCATATCACACTGCATATCATACTGCATAACATGCATCATACAAACATGTTTTCCGGTTCAACCAGGGGCACCTATTCAGGGTAAGACCATCACCGTTAGGAATCGACCTTCAGTGTAAGCGGCTGAATAAGATTACCTATCTTAGGTATCGACCTCTAGTGTAAGCGGCTAGATAAGATCACCTCCCTCAGTGTTCGACCTTCAGTGTAAGCGGCTGAATAAGATCACCCTCCCCTGTTTAGGAATCGACCTTCAGTGTTAGCGGCTGAATAAGATTACCTATCTTAGGTATCGACCTCTAGTGTAAGCGGCTAGATAAGATCACCTCCCTCAGTGTTCGACCTTCAGTGTAAGCGGCTGAATAAGATCACCCTCCCCTGTTTAGGAATCGACCTTCAGTGTTAGCGGCTGAATAAGATTACCTATCTTAGGTATCGACCTCTAGTGTAAGCGGCTAGATAAGATCACCTCCCTCAGTGTTCGACCTTCAGTGTAAGCGGCTGAATAAGATCACCCTCCCCTGTTTAGGAATCGACCTTCAGTGTTAGCGGCTGAATAAGATTGCCTATCCTTAGGTATCGACCTCTAGTGTAAGCGGCTAGATAAGATCACCTCCCTCAGTGTTCGACCTTCAGTGTAAGCGGCTGAATAAGATCACCCTCCCCTGTTTAGGAATCGACCTTCAGTGTTAGCGGCTGAATAAGATTGCCTATCCTTAGGTATCGACCTCTAGTGTAAGCGGCTAGATAAGATCACCTCCCTCAGTGTTCGACCTTCAGTGTAAGCGGCTGAATAAGATCACCCTCCCCTGTTTAGGAATCGACCTTCAGTGTTAGCGGCTGAATAAGATTGCCTATCCTTAGGTATCGACCTCTAGTGTAAGCGGCTAGATAAGATCACCTCCCTCAGTGTTCGACCTTCAGTGTAAGCGGCTGAATAAGATCACCCTCCCCTGTTTAGGAATCGACCTTCAGTGTTAGCGGCTGAATAAGATTGCCTATCCTTAGGTATCGACCTCTAGTGTAAGCGGCTAGATAAAATCACCTCCCTCAGTGTTCGACCTTCAGTGTTAGCGGCTGAATAAGATCACTTCCCCGTTAGGAATCGACCTCTAGTGTAAGCGGCTAGATAAGATCACCTTTGCCTTTAGGAATCTACCTTCAGTGTAAGCGGCTGGATACGATTACCTTCATCCCCAGTGGATCTACCTCCAGTGTTAGCGGCTGGATACGATCAAACTTTTCCAATCATTGCATTTGCATATTTTTTCTTCACTGCAATCTCTTCATTTCGCGAAGGACAAAATTCGGGTCCTTCTTTTACTTAATTGATCTTCGCAAAGAGTTCATGAGATGCCTTCGGCACTCACGCACTCTATGCAAAGACACAATTAAGTAGGGGCAGCTGTAGTACCCCAATTTTGTCCTAAGCCTTTTAAAACAAAAAAATCAAAAAAAATCAAAGAGGGAGAAAACGTCAAAGTCAACAAAAGTCAACAGAAAAGTCAACATTTCAAAAATGATGACTTCGCACTGCGAAGCTCACTTCGCACTGCGAAGTCTGCGATTTTTCTGCAGATTTTTGGTTTCTTTGATTTAATTCCAGATTTTGTTGCATATCATTTCCATATTTATTTTAATCAGCATTCATGGCTATTTGGGCCAAGCAAAACCAGAAATGAGAGACTTGCCATTAATGGCAAGGTTGGAAGCTTTTTCTTCCAACCTAGCATGTGACAAGCAAGTGGGCTTGCCCTTGGGCAGCTCTAGTCCCTCCCAAGTGACCTGTTAACCACCCCAAGGTTGCCAGCCACCTGCTTGATGACTTTCCTCCTGCTTGCTCCCCCAAAACCAGTCAAACCAGCTGGATTTTTCACTTGAAAAAGCCATGAGTGCCTACCCTGTTTTGCAGCAGCTTTTCACCCTCTCACACCAGCCAATTGTAGCCTTTTGCATCCCCCAATCTCTGCACATCACAGTGCACGTTTTTATTGATCAACCATTGAGATTGCAAGGATTGATCCCCAAGCATAGCCAATTGCATTTCAGCCCTATTTCATCATCATTACTATCCTAAAACCTTTGAATTTGTGGCTGAAATCAGGCTGAGTCTTGCCCCTTGGCACAAGGCAAGGTTGCCTCTATCCTTTAGCATTTAATGCAAAGGGATTCAGCCTGATCCTAGCCCACAAATCAGCTGGATTTTGGGGATTTCTAATGATGAAATTGATTTGGTTTTGGCCTATAAATAGAAGGCAATGCCCAAGGTTACAAGCACTTGTAAAAACTTCTCATAACAGCATTTCAAGAGCAGAAACACTACTCATTCCAGCTTACAAACACTTACAAATAACCAGAAAAAAACCAATCCAAACACAAAGCCTCACAAAGTTCAAAACCATTACCAACAGTCAAACCTTTTGCAAGAACCTTCAATCAATTCAAATCCATTGCAGCTGGAGCTTTGCTAAGGATCTCTGTAAGTATTCCAAGCTTTTGTTTTGCATTCTCAATTGTGTTTGCATAGCAATTTTGATTCAAAACCTTTTGTTTCTAAAAAACCCCTTTTGAATTTCAAAGAAATCCCAAGGTTTTCAAAACACCAAAACTGGTTTGTCCAGCCTTTTTCATCCCAAAAACTCAAAGCTTTTCACTCACCTAAAAGGTCCTGAGTGTGTTCAGAAGTTGTTTCTGAACAAAAGTTCAGAAACAGCTTCTGAACTCAAAAATTCGCATGCTTCGCAGTGCGAAGTCATGGTCGCAGAGCGACCATGACAGAACTCAGAATCTGAGTTTAGGTGTCCAAATGACCAATTTTTGAGGTTCTAGCCCAGGAGCTCAGAACCTAAGAGTTTTTTAAACCCATGTTTTTCAAACCATAACAAGGATTTTGCACAATAGTGGAAAATTCGTAAGTTCGGGTAACATTTTGTGGATAACTTGCAAAACAAGTTATGTTCCTAAACTTCCAAAATAGCATGAACAAACAAGCTATGTTCATCATTTTCAATTAAAAACTTGAACAATAAACATTGTTCATGATTTTCAAAACTCAAGCATGAACATACGTCGAGTTTGTTCGCTTTTCAAAACCGTTCGCAAAATGAGCCGAACTTGTGCGTTTTCTAGCAAAATTGCTAAATCTTTCCATTTTGGGTTTTCAAACCAAATGTTTTGATATACCTTGGGATTTCTAAAAGAATTCTACCCAAAAACTTGAATGAAAAAGGGATGATGTGACGTATGTCTCTCCATTGCCCCGATTGTACGAATGCGTGACGTATGTCTCGTCGTTCAGACAATCGTCATTCCTTTTTCAAACGTATCCAACCATAACCAAACCAAATATTGGCCCCTTGTGGTCAATCCGAACCTTTTGGTCCCCCGTGGCCATTAGATTCGATCCCTCGACTTGTTTAAGTCACTCGGTCAATGTTCGACTCGTCCGAGTCCATTGTACCCGTTCTTGATCTCAGTGGATCAATCGAACAATCGCCCGACTCATTGAAGTCCCCTCGGTCAATGATTGACTTGTTTGAGTCCATTGCACCTCTCTTGGTCCCATAGCGACCAATTCGAACCCTTTTACCCTAACGAACGTACCTTTTAACAATTCTAGTGCGATTCGTGAACAAACGCTTAATAAGTCTCCCAAGCGCGAGCATACAAGCTATACGCTTAATAAGTCTCCCGAGCGCGAGCATACAAGCTACGTTTTAATCGCAAGAATTCAGTTAAAACATCGTCCATTTAAAATTAACCAACACATGTACGTTTTTCTACCAAAGAACTACGTACGCTTTGAGTTCTCCGACTACCGGGAGATACGTAGGAGCAAGATCGACATCTTGTCAAGCGCAATAATAAAAACTTTTTTTTCCCTCTTTTGTTTTTATCTCTTTTCCCCCCTTTTAGTATATTATATTTTGACATAGATAAGCATGCGCGCAAAACATTTAAAAACAATTTAAGCTTTAGCCAAATAGAAGGTTCCCGTTGAGTACAACGGACGTGAGGGGTGCTAATACCTTCCCCTTGAGTAATCGACTCCCGAACCCGACAATGGTTGCGATGACCATCCTTTCCTCATCGTCAAAGGGTTTTATTATCGTTTCCCTTTTAAACAAAAAAAACTTAAGGGTTTATCAACGTTCCCTTTACACAAAAACTTTGGTGGCGACTTCACAAGGTCCTCCGAGCGTTTACGAACGACCTCGGAGGATTTGCGCGTCTTTTTCTCAGGAAAAAAACGAGGTGCGCACAACGACCATGGATCCACGAAGCCGGAGCAGTGACATCCACACTACATCAAAAACTGAAATTTATGAAGAATGGAAAGCTAGTTACTGTGGGAGGAGAGGAAGCTCTGTTAATCAGCCATCTGTCGGCTTTCTCGTTCATCGGTGCTGATATCGTTGACGGGACGTCATTCCAAGGTCTTTCCTTAGAAGATGAGAGTGCCACAAAGAATGAAGCATCCATGTCTTCTTTCAAGAGCGCACAAAGAGCAGTGCAAGGTAACTTACTCCCGGATTGGGGAAAGACAATAAGTCTGCCGGAGCGTAAGCATAGAGAAGGTTTAGGTTTCACTCCAACTACGAGAGTTGCCGAACCAAACACTAACATTGAACCGCTCGAGAACATCTTTCGTAGCGCCAGCTTCATTCACTCCACAAGTGAAACCAACGCCATCACTGAAGATGGGCCGGAAGAAACAGCACATGTCCATGTAACGCCCGGAGGAGCTTGTCGCAATTGGGTTGCTATCGATGTCCCTTCTGTTATCCAGTCTTCAAAGTAATGTGTTTGTTTATTTTATCTTTTTCAAAAAAAAAAAAACCCCTTCGCCTCGCCCGAAGCGAAAGGGAGACTCATGTAGGGCTTGTTTAATATACTATCATCAATTAATAAAAATCGTTGTTTCTATTACAACTTCCACGTATTTATACGTTGTCTTTTTCTTTTTTTTTTTCAAAACAAAAAAACATTTTCTCTTTTTTCTATTTTTCAAAGAGTCTGCATTTTTCATCTTTCACTAAAATCAATCATCCATCACATGCAGACTAAGCACCCATAAACCTGTCGAACACCTTAGCCCTAGACTCCCTCCCAACTTTGAATTCCCGGTTTACGAAGCGGAAGAGGAAAAGGATGAAGAGATCCCGGATGAGATCAAGCGCCTACTAGAACAAGAGAGGAAGACCATTCAGCCTCACGAGGAAACAATAGAGGTCATCAACTTGGGTTCCGAGGAAGAAAAGAGAGAAGTTAAGATTGGAGCGTTATTGGATGCGCCCATCAAAGAGAAGATAGTCAAGCTTCTTGAAGAGTATGTGGATATCTTTGCATGGTCATATCAAGATATGCCAGGATTGGATCCTGAGATTGTGGAGCACCACTTACCTCTAAAACCAGAATGTTCGCCAGTCAAGCAGAAGTTGAGAAGAACTCGTCCTGACATGGCTCTTAAGATCAAAGAGGAAGTGCAAAAGCAAATTAATGCTGGATTTCTCGTTACCTCGGAATATCCTCAATGGTTGGCCAACATAGTGCCAGTTCCCAAGAAGGATGGTAAAGTCAGGATGTGCGTCGACTATCGAGATTTAAACAAGGCTAGTCCGAAGGACGACTTCCCTTTACCTCACATTGACATATTGGTTGACAACACCGCCAAATCCAAGGTTTTCTCCTTCATGGACGGCTTCTCAGGATATAATCAGATTAAAATGGCTGTTGAAGATAGAGAAAAAACGTCTTTCATTACACCTTAGGGCACCTTCTGCTATCAAGTGATGCCGTTTGGCCTAACAAATGCGGGTGCTACCTACCAAAGGGGCATGACTACTCTCTTCCACGACATGATACACAAAGAAATCGAAGTATATGTCGATGACATGATTGTCAAATCAGGAACGGAAGAAGAGCATGTCGAGTATTTGTCAAAAATGTTTCAACGCCTAAGAAAATATCGGCTTCGCCTGAACCCCAACAAATGTACATTCGGCGTGAGATCAGGAAAACTCCTAGGTTTCATTGTCAGTCAAAAGGGTATCGAGGTAGATCCCGATAAGGTCAAAGCCATCAGAGAAATGCCTGCTCCTCAAACTGAGAAGCAAGTAAGGGATTTCTAGGACGTTTAAACTACATCTCTAGATTCATATCCCATATGACAGCCACTTGTGGACCTACCTTCAAACTGCTTCGCAAAAATCAAGAAGTGGTATGGACAGAAGATTGCCAAAAAGCTTTTGACAGCATCAAGGAGTACCTGCTAGAACCTCCAATACTTATTCCTCCGGTCGAAGGAAGACCTTTGATCATGTACTTAACCGTATTGGAGGACTTCATGGGTTGTGTACTCGGACAACAAGATGAGACCGGTAGAAAAGAGCACGCCGTCTACTACCTAAGCAAGAAGTTTACGGACTGTGAGTCCCGGTACTCTCTACTTGAAAAGACTTGCTACGCATTAGCCTGGGCTGCTAGGCGTCTTCGCCACTACATGCTTAATCATACTACTTGGTTGATATCCAAGATGGATCCAATCAAGTACATATTTGAAAAACCCGCCTTAACCGGAAGGATCGCCCGTTGGCAGATGTTGTTGTCGAAATACGACATCGAATACCACACTCAGAAAGCCATCAAAGCCAGCATTCTCGCTGACCATTTGGCTCATCAACCAATTGAGGATTATCAACCAATCAAGTTTGACTTCCCCGATGAAGAAATCATGTACCTAAAGATGAAGGATTGTGACGAACCACTACCCAGCGAAGGTCCAGACCCCGAATCTAAATGGAAGTTAATCTTTGATGGAGCAGTAAATGTCTATGGCAACGGGATTGGAGCAGTCATCGTCACCCCTGAGGGCAAACATCTCCCTTTTGCTGCAAGACTATCATTCGACTGTACAAACAATATGGCAGAGTATGAAGCTTGTATCTTAGGAATTGAGGAAGCCATCGATCTAAGGATCAAGAACCTCGACATTTACGGAGACTCAGCTCTTGTGATTAATCAAATCAATGGAGATTGGGAAACTCGCCACACCAGCTTGATCCCTTACAAAGATTACGCAAGACGCTTGCTAACCTTTTTCAACAAAGTCAAGCTGCATCACATTCCTCGAGACGAGAATCAAATGGCGGATGCTTTGGCAACCTTGTCTTCTATGTATGAGGTCAGTCGCCGGAGCGAAATTTCAACAATCAAGGTTCAACACCTAGAAAGGCCCGCACATGTATTTGCAGCCGAAGCAGTCGTAGATGGCAAACCATGGTTCCATGACATCAAATGTTTCCTCCAAAAGCAAGAGTACCCGCATGGGACATCCAACAAGGATAAGAAAACTCTGCGAAGATTAGCCGGCAACTTCTTTCTAAATGGAGAAGTTTTATACAAGAGGAATTTTGATATGGTGCTGCTCAGATGTGTTGATGAGCAGGAAGCGGACTTCATAATGCATGAAATACATGAAGGCTCCTTCGGAACCCATTCCAGTGGGCACACAATGGCTAGGAAAATCTTAAGAGCCGGATATTACTGGATGACCTTGGAAAGCGATTGCTACAAGCATGCCAAGAAATGCCACAAATGTCAAATCTACGCGGACAAGATCCACATGCCACCGACGGCTCTGAATGTCCTCTCATCACCATGGCCTTTCTCCATGTGGGGCATCGACATGATTAGTAGGATCGAACCCAAAGCTTCAAATGGACATCGCTTCATCTTAGTAGCAATCGACTACTTCACCAAATGGGTTGAGGCAACATCATATGCTAACGTCACCAAACAAGTGGTGGTCCGATTTATTAAGAATCATATCATCTGCCGATATGGTATTCCTAGCAAGATCATCACGGACAATGGGAACAACCTGAATAACGAAATGATGAAGGAGCTATGCAAAGAGTTCAAGATCGAGCATCATAACTCTTCTCCTTATAGACCCCAGATGAATGGTGCGGTTGAAGCTGCAAACAAAAACATCAAGAAAATAGTGCAAAAGATGGTAGTCTCATACAAGGATTGGCATGAGATGCTACCATATGCCTTGCACGGGTACCATACTTCGGTACGTACGTCGACAGGAGCAACCCCTTTCTCTTTAGTATACGGCATGGAAGCAGTGCTCCCCGTAGAAGTCGAAATCCCGTCATTGAGAATCTTGATGGAAGCTAAGTTATCAGAGGCTGAATGGTGTCAAAACAGATACGATCAGTTGAATTTAATCGAGGAGAAACGCATGACAGCCTTATGTCATGGACAACTGTATCAACAAAGGATGAAACTGGCTTTTGACAAGAAAGTTCGTCCTCGGGAAATCCAAGAAGGAGACCTCGTGCTCAAAAGGATCCTATCATTTCAACCTGACTCTAGGGGCAAATGGACGCCTAACTATGAAGGCCCTTTTGTCGTCAAGAGAGTATTCTCCGGAGGAGCCTTAATTCTCACGACAATGGACGGCGAGGATTTTCCGCGTCCTGTGAACTCCGATGTAGTCAAGAAATACTTTGTCTAAAAACAAAAGAACAACTCGGTAAGTCGAAAACCTGAAAGGGCGGCTTAAGCAAAAAAGAGCGTCTCGGTGGACTGAAAACCTGAAAAGGCGGTCCAGGCAAAAATTAGAGACATAAAACAGAAATAGCTATCCTGATAGGTCGAACATCTGAAAGGATGACCTATGCAAAAATTAAGGATCAAAAGACAAAGTAACTACATCGGATTGGTCGTGATCTACTCGGGGCACATCAATTGTCTGAATACTCTGAATCGGAAGCATCCAAACAAGGAATTCAAAGTTGTTAGGGATACTAGTGGCCATCGCGTTCAAAGTACCCTTCCCTTTTATATTTACCTTTTTTAGACTTTGTAAGATTCGTGGAGCCACGCCTTTGGCAGGCTACCACCCCTTTAATAAATTTCATTTCCCAACATAACATTCTTTACCTTTTGTCAAATTCCTTTCATTCATTTTTATTCTTGATGATAGTATTTCCAAAACAAAAAAACTTTTTTTTTTTCAAAATTTTTTCATGAGTCATTTATTTTTATCAATAACAAACACATTCCTTTTCGAACTCGTGAATATTCGGAGTGTACATCAATATCTGTCCTTAAAGCAGATAAAGCTTCGTAGGCCGAGCATGGTCAATCGCAAAAAGGAATTCCCCAACGGAATCCTCGGTGAATTAATCAGAAATTCCCCAGTGAGTTAAGAGTCCGAAAGGACAATTCAGGCAAGGACTTGCCGACTAAAGCGTAAGCATTCCCGACGGAATCATCAGTTCTTCTCCCCAGCGGACTAGCACAATCCCCAATGGATTAACAAGTTCCCCAGGAAGTCAATATTTGTCCTACTCTCAAAAGCCCAATTACCATTGGCATCGAAGGCTGGATATCGATCATGCTTCCAAAATGATCCTTATATCCCCAGCGAATTCACAAGCGAAGCCCAATCTTATTGGCATACCCCCCAGTGGAGTCTTACATCATCCAAGCCCGACTTTGCTCGGCACTCAAATCATAATCCCCCAGCGTCCCACGTGACGTCTGTCATCCCCCAGGTCAGCATAATTCATGCATCATATCATAGTCATTCATTAGCATGCATCTCATATTCATATCATGCATTTCCCACAACAAATAGTCGAATGTCATCCCCAGTCTATCTGGTCTAGGGATGTCATCCTCATTTTCGCCAGGCGATAGTTCTTTAATGAATAGCTTGTGCAAGTTTTTCATTGTACCAAGGGGCAATTCCTTAACAAACATGTTGGGTATCCCCAGTACAAGTCCATCTCACACGACGTCCTCAGTGACAGTCATGCATTCATGCATTCATACATATGCATACAACATATCATACATGGTTATTTCTAACCATCATGAGTCTCACCAATCAATCGCGAGCAATTCGTGAATTCTTTTTTCCCAAGTGTCATCCCCAGTCTGTCTGTTTCAGAGATGTCACCCTTTTCCGCCAAGTGGCAGTTCAAACGAACAGCTTGCGCGTCTTTTTTGTCAAGCCTTTACGCCAAGTGGCAGTTCTTTAATGAACAGCTTGTGCGTACTCCCCAGTGTTGTGCCAAGTGGCAGTTCTTCAATGAACAGCTTGTGCATTCTTTCTCCCCAATTGAAGGGGCAATTCTGTAAGGAACGGCTTGTCAGCCGCATCCCCAGTGTCGTCAGTGGCAAGTTCGGTAACCATCCGAACAGCTGACATCTTCATTTTATTTTTCTGTCGTCAATGGCAAGTTCGGCAACATCCGAACAGTTGACATTTTATTTTCCTGTCGTCAATGGCAAGTTCGGCAACATCCGAACAGTTGACATTTTATTTTTCTGTCGTCAATGGCAAGTTCGGCAACATCCGAACAGTTGACATTTTATCTTTTCCTGTCGTCAATGGCAAGTTCGGCAACATCCGAACATTTGACATTCTTTTCATTCTTTTGTCGTCAGTGGCCAGTTCGGCAACAACCCGAACAGCTGGCATTTACCTTTTCATTCTTTGTTGTCAGTGGCAGTTCGGTGACAACCCGAACAACTGACACTTGTCCCCGGTGTGGTCTTCTTTTATCATCTTTGCATCCATGTTTAGCATTCATAACATTTGCATACATGCATTTATAGCATTTACAACTCAGAAAAATATTTGGTCAAAAAATGGCGTACTCTATATTTAAGTCTCTTCGGCCCGTCCATTTCAAATTTCACTTTCAACCTCCGGGACGAAGAAACTTAAATAGGGGCATCTGTCATACCCCATTTTTCGACTTATATTTTTGTGTGTTTTATCTTTTATTATTTTTATTACTTCTTATTACTTTTTATTACTTCATTCTTGTTATAGTATTTTATTTGCATTTTTATTATTATCATTATTAGCATTTCCATTATCCTTAATATTATTAATATTAGTGTTATTCTATTTTTCTTTAATAATATCATTATTATCTTTTACTACTATTAAGGTTTTATTTTAATTAGTATTATTAAGTTTTTATCCTTTTTTATTTATTATCATCATTTTCATTATTATTGTCATTTACTATTTATTTGTTTTCATTATCATTTGCTTTTTGCATTTTTATCATCATTATTATTATTATGTATTATTATTATTTCTCCATTTTACCTTTTTATTTTTTAAATACAAAAATCAAAAAAAGTGGAGTTCGCAGTGCGAAATAACCTTCGCACTGCGACCTCTGCGAAATTTTCTGCAGAATTTTATTCATTGGTTTATCCTTTTTGCTTTCAACTACAATTGTTATTATTAGCATTATTACTATTATTATTGCTGTTTTGTGACTGATTTGGTGCAGCAAGGCAAGAATTAATGTGTGACATTAAAGGTAAAAGGAAAGAAGGATTTTCTTCCAACCTATCATGTGATCAAACAAATTGGCTGCCCTTGGTCAGCTATTGTCCCTCCAAATTGACCCCTCACCCAACCTAAGCTTGCCAGCCAGCTGCTTGATCCCTTTCCTTCCTTTTTTCCCTGCCAAAACCAGCCAAGCACAAGTGGTTTTCTTGCCCAAAAAGCTGTTTGGTGTGCCCTGTTTTGGGCTGAATTTCTCCTCCCACACATAAACCCACATGCTCATTTTGCTTCCCCCAATCTCCCTGTACATGGCAGTACACGTTTTGATTGTTTGACCTTCCAAGATTGCAAGGATTGATCCCAAGAATCACCCCTTTTGCAGCTGCCCTGTTTTACAGTTTTTATCATCATTACCTTCTAGAATAAATGGCATTTGTGGCTGAGATCAGTCAAGACCTTGCCCCTTGGCACAAGGCAAAGCAAGTTCTATCCATTAGCATTAAATGCAAAGTGTTCTAGCCTGAATTTAGCCCAAATCAGCTAGTGTTTTAGGATATTGTTCATCATTGTTCATCATTACAAAGATTTGCATTTTGGCCTATAAAAGGAATGCCAAGGCCCAAGGATTTGAGACACATTGAAACACAATCAATAGACCAATTCAGAGAGCCAATACACACGAAATCCACAAAAAGAACCACCACATTGCAGCATCAAAATCAGTTCATACACAAAAGCCAAAATCAACTAGAACCTTGTTCTTAACCATCAATCAAGCAAGCAAGCCATCTCCAAACTATTGCTAAAGCATTGCTAGGAGTTCGGTAAGTCTCCTTTAATCTTTATTTTGCATTGTGTTTGCTGTTTGCATCATTTGTTTTGTTCAATTTTGCTTTGTGCACAAAAACCCTTTTTGAAACTCAAAAGGGACCTCAAAGGGGCCAAGCTTTGAAACTAAGTCTTTACCCTCCTTTTTCTTCAATTTTGCAAAGTTTTTTAACCTCCTTTAGGTTCTGAAACTTGCTTAGAAGCAGTTTCTGAACTTCTGTTCAGAAATAGCTTCTGAGTTTGAAAATTCGCATATTTCGCAGAGTAAAGTATTGCTCGCACTGCGAACACACCAGAACCTGACTTCGAGAGCCAAGTTCTGGTTGCTCTGCGAAGTATGTGAAACTCAGAACATGAATCAGGCATTCAAATGTCAAATTTTTGGGATTCCAGCCCTTGATTCAGAACCTAAAGAGGGTTAAAACCATTTTTGTCCAAACCCAATTCATAATCATGCACAAACTTTGAAGATTTCATAAGTTCGTGCGACAAATTTTGAGTAACTTGTGAAACAAGTTACATTCTTTAATGTTTTCAAAACCAAGTTTGAGCAACAAGCTAAGTTCGTCTATTTCAAAACAAACTTGAATAACCATGTTGTTCATGATTTTCAACCCAAACGCGAACTTAAGCCGAGCTTGCTCATTCTTTTTAAATCAAACTCGAATTGAGCCGAACTTGTGAACTTTCCAAATTTGTGTATGTTTTATGATCCTTGTTCATCATTCAAACTTGAACTACGCTCGTTCTTGAGTTTCGATAGCTTAAGTAACAAGCAATGTTCATGATTTTAATAAACTCGAACAACAAACTTGTTCGTGATCCCCTTCTTTTTACTTTTCCTTTTAAGGCATTTTTTTGGTTCCCTTTGAGATTCCTTAGAGTCCCGACCAAACCAAACTTGAATGAAATGGGAATGGCTTGACGTATGTCTCCCCAAACCTCGGTTGCACGAATGCGTGACGTATGTCTCGTCGCTCGGGCAACCGTCATTCCACCCTTGACGCGTCTAGCACGCTCAACCTCCCCTTGGCCCCCTTGTGGCCATTTTTACCCTTTTCTTGGCCCTCGTGGTCAATCCGAACCTGTCGCGCCCTTGCGCGTTTATTTTAACCATTTCACACCTTGCGCGAATTTTTCGCCTCAGTGCGTTTGTCTTTTTATTCACGCCTTGCGCGAGCTTATCGCCTAGCGTCCATCTTTCACCATTTAAAACTTTGTACGTCTTCATACGTTTTTAAAAACCTTTGTTCAAGTCCGAGTGGAAAACTTTTTCATCAAATCATTTACTTTTACGCATTGTCGTCAGTGGCCAGTTCGGCAACAACCCGAACAGCTGACATTTATTTTTATGCATTGTCGTCAATGGCCAGTTCGGCAGCAACCCGAACAGTTGACATTTACTTTCATTACTTTTTCTCTTTCAAACTTTTTTCGCTCGGACGCGATCAAATCTTTTTTTAACTAAAACGAACCAACATACAATCTTTTTCTACCAAAGAACTACGTACGCTTTGAATTCTCCGACTACCGGGAGATACGTAGGAGCAAGATCGACATCTTGTCAAGCCCATTAATAAAAAACCTGTTTTTCCCTTTTCGTTTGTTTTTATCTCTTTCTTCATTTCGCATATTGTTTTTTTATATATTCTCTTTTATATATGTTTAAACACGCAAGTAAAATATCGAAGCATTTTAAGCCTAAGCCGACTAAGAGGTTCCCGTTGAGTACAACGGATGTGAGGGGTGCTAATACCTTCCCCTCGCATAATCGACTTTCGAACCTAAAATCTTTTCTCAAGGTAATTTAGAACTTTTTTCCTTTTTCCCCGAAAAATTAAAAGTTCAGTCGTAATTTAGAATTAGTGATTCAAAGCTTCCCAATAGCTTGACATCCGAAATTCGACGCGACAAGTAGGAAGATTGGATATAAGCTAAGCTTAACTGGAATTTTGCTTAATGAAAGGTGGATATTGAATAATAAGTTGTTGGAATTTAGTGAACTGATGGATGAACAAAGTTGAAATTCCTTGATTGGATGAAGAAGACAAGTTTAAGATAACACATGATTATAGTAGACCAATGTTGAAGGATAATCGGAATTTTAGCCGAGAAATTATGTTGAGACTTTATTATATGGAAGATCGTCTTTAATACGAAAGGTTAAGATTGTTGTTAATGTTAAGGAGTTTTATGTTTTCAACCGATGGGTTTTCCTTCCACCATTATTCTAGGATTGAAAGAGATCGCCTTGTATTGATAAGCTTCCGAAGGCGGTAATAAGGTGCAGATTTGGGGTTGTTCAAACTATATGAAGAATCATTCAGCTAATAAGATCAAGATTTGAATTGTGAATACAATGACAAGTTACTGGAGGAATCCAATAGAAATGATAAATGTTGAAGTTTAAGATTGATTAATCGGGTGCTCGAAGAGACGTAACCTATTTTGGGCGTACAAGAGGGCCGGTAAGAGTTTTGAATCTATTCCAAGGCGGTTTGTGTCCGGAGAAACTCAAGGGTAACCTAAGGGACATGATAGAGTTATGGAGACCGAAGTTGTCCCGGAAAAGAGTATAAGTATGGAAATCCTACGGATAAGAATAAAAAGGGAAAGTAAACGAGACTCAAACTATGAGTGGGTACAATTTATAAAGATGCGAATCTGGAAGGGTACTCGAGAAAATTAATTTACGAAAAAAAGTATATTGTTTACGTCTAAAGGAAAACACAAGTTAGAAGATGACTAGTCATAAGGTAAGTAGTTTTGAAGTGATGTATGAAATGAAGTTGACCCTTGTTATTAGTATGAGGACTTCGACGAAGGATTACCACACTTGAATAAGCAGGTAGTCTAAGTCACGAGTGGAGCAGCGAGCCGTAAAATGGTTCTCCTATGGTACCTACAAAGTGATAAAGTAAAAAGATTGGTCAAGGAAATTTTATTTGGCAATAGTGGTGTATTGCTCCAATTCTAACTCGAGTTGTTAAAAATCAGAGTTGCGCAGCGGAGTAGTAATCCAAGAATGAATTAATGAACAATGCTAAACTGAAGCTTAGGGAACGAAAAGGTGTTAAGTGCTTAATTCTTATAATACGGAATAGCAGTAAGTGGAGACGACTTGAACATATCACAAGTTGTAATGGAAAATTTTGGAAGTTAAGTTGAGGAATACTTCAAACCTCGAAACCCATGAGAAAAGGAATATCGAAATAGTTTAAGAATATATGGTAAGGAATAAGAAGGATGTGATTCTAACACATTAAGTCTGAATCCATGGAAGTTATCACTAAACAGTAGTTTAGCTATTTTAACTCAGTAACATCAAGTATACTAATCAGGCAAAGTTTATGCTACTCAGATAATAGTGTAGCATATTCTTCAGTTTATGTGACATGTGTCAGTAACTAGGGTATGCAATCAGTAACGTTTAAGCGAGAAGGTATTAATCAAAACAGGTTTGACGTTACCAAACACGTTTTGGTTAAGGATATTCAAGGATCTTGAACTCGATGTTCGAAAATAAGAAATAAGTTTATGACGCCGATAGAGTGAAACCATAATTCATGTTATGGGATAATGTATACTCAGGGAATAAACATGAGTTAAGAGTAAGAAAAGATCTCCAACTGATGTGGTATTGTCTCAAGTATTTTGATTAAGAATGATGTCCCGTTAGGCGGACAAGGATGATGTGACGTACTGTGTACCCGTTAGTAGTGTACACGTGCTCAATCATGTATGTAAATTATGTGCTATGAATTGTACCATATGATGATATGTGAGATGATTTATACCACTTATCACTTGGACTAAATTCCTACAAGATTTGGATTTATCGATAAAGAAAATATTTACGCTACGGCTAGAATTCGAGAATGAGTTGTGACACGAATGATAGAAGATCCGCAAACTCCCAGTATGAAGAATGATTCTTAAGTCATTAAGATACGCGTTGACGCCGTAGACTAAATGAAGCGGAGCATGAGTAATCTATAAGAATTCCGCGAATTCTTGAGAATTTCATAGTGGAAGTAACGATTATAGTTGTGATAAGTAGCACATCGAGATGTCGGAAAGAAAGGAGCAGGTGCTAGAGGTGAAACCTCCTGCTTGTACTTGAATATTAAACGAAGTTGGATTAGTCCCTGCATCAGTATGCATATACACAATATTAGGTGCTTTAATTTTTCGGTGTAAGGATGATTCTATATTAAAATGGAATGTTATAGATCTATAAGTAAGATGTCGTCGTACGAGACAAAAGACATAAATAAGAATTCATTGTAAGTAGTTGCAGTGCAATAGATCCCTTGAAGAGTGGGAATATTTGAGGAGGTTAAGATCGACTCGTTGGGGGCAGGATAAGATTATTTAGTGAAAGTATTCGAGGTTTAGTAACCTTAAGTTGGAAATTGCAAGAAGTGAGCCGAACAAGGAACATAGTCAAGTGAGTTGAGTATTGGTTCAGATAACCACACAATCTATTATGTAAAACTTAAGCAATGTAAGTCAAGCCCTTCAGTTAAGGAAGAGATTGTCGAATGTTTATCGACTTACAGAGTTGGAAACCACGGCTATAGAACAACTTTAATCGAGGTGTATAAATAATCTACAGGCCAGACCCTAGAGTAACCATGAAATCCCGATGAGTAAGTGAATGAAGAATCAGCTAGTAGAGAGTATCTGGAGTAGCTAAGGTAGAGGTATAAAAGATCCATTCATATATGATCTTAAGAGAATTCTAAATTTCGAGGACGAAATTTCTTTAAGGGGGGTAGAATGTAACATCCCGCTTAAGACTCGAATAATTATTAGTGTCGAGACGATGTAAGGGCAATTTGGTAAATTGACAAACTAATGGCTTTAAATATGGCAAAGACCATTCCTTTCCCATTTTCTCGATTCCACTTCTCTCTCTAAGTTCACAACTTCTCTCCCTCTCTCTCTAAAACTCACGCCTCATCCTCTCTTGCCATCATCCATCAGTTTCTTCCTCAACTCTTGGAACACAAGCAATCAAGCTAGCTTTGGGAGATTTAGAGCAAGAGAAAGCTAAGGAAAATCAAGTAAAGAGGAAGAATTTCAAGCTAGGGTTTTGGTTGTCAAGCTTGGCAAAGGATCAGAATCATATCAATTGCTAGGTGAGTTCCTTAGAGTAGCAATTTACCCCTTTGGGTTAGTTTGTGTGAGATCACAACTTAATTGTTAAGATTTAAGTAAAAGGATAGTTTTTCCCCTTTTTGATACTTATGCTTAATTCCAGTTAATCCTTGGGTAAAGTACGTTTTTATAGTTCAAAATGAGTCCCTGGCATACTTTCATTGATCATTGGATAACTGGGTACTAAGGTTTTTAAGATTAATCATGTTTTTCAGAAAATTCTGTGTTTTGCTACAGTCGCAGAGCGACGCCCAGGGTCGCAAAGCGAAGTAGCCGAGCTTGGCTACCGTCTAGCCATCGCCTAGACTTCGCCCTGCAAAGTAATCAGAAACTGAGTTTGCAAAGCGAAGTTTTCAGATGCTCTGCGAAGCTTCAGACTCAGGATTACCAGTTTCTGAAGGTTCAGACGCAGGATTTCACAGAGCGAAGTCTAGGGGTCGCAGAGCGAAGTTGCCCAGAAAGGCATTTTATTTTCAAACAACTGTACCTTGCCAATGATCTTTGATATGCTTTGGGGTAGTGATATACATGACCCTTCAAGGATTAATCTAGGAAATGCATAGGTATCATAAGAGTGATGGGTAGAATTATTCCTAAGTTATCAAGTAAGATAAGGGGCTTAGTTCCCAACGAAGAGTTAAGCAGTCCATGAGATAGCAAGTATAAACCTTATATTATAGGTCAAGTATCACAAGAATAATTACTTGAAGAATGCATTAGTTATGCAAAAGCTTATAGTAAAGTATTAGATGTACTTACAAGTACTTAAGATAAGAATTATGCTAAAGATTATACGTGTTCAGCAGACTCCGGAATATGCCGAATGGGATTTCTCCGAAAGGGATATCCACACGTAGGTTTATAAGTTATATGTATGTGTGTATATATATATATATATATATAAAGAAGAATAAGAACAAGTTATTAAAAGTACTAGATGTGTCTCTTGTATTCTCGTTAGTTAGAATACAGGGGATTCCAGATTAAGCTGGAATGGTGAAGTTACCGTCCGTGAGGGCAGCTACACATCAAAGTCAAGGAAAAAGTTAATGTGTCTCTTGTATTCTCGCTAGTTAGAATACAAGGGGTTCCGGTGAAGTTACCGTCCGAAAGGACAACTGGAATGGTGAAGTTACCGTCTGCGAGGACAGCCACACAAAAGTAAGAGGAGTCCGGTGTTAGCCTGATATGATAGGAATTTCACCGGTATGATGGGAGATATACTTCGGGGTTACTCCACCCGGATGCACTCCGTAAAATGAACCAAGATAATTATTGTTTGTTCAACACTAATGTAACACCTATATAGAGATTGCCTAGGATCTCATACGAGTATTAAAATTTCGTACTGGATACATTAAATACAATACAGAAAGTTTACTTTTAAATTATACATAATATGAGTCATTAATACAATCTGAAATCCGATACAACACATTCTTTATAATATACATCATATTACATCATCTGAATACAAATATCCATAAACGAAGAAGTCAGCACGATCAATCCAAAACTTTCTCTTTACCTTTGCGTCGTGCTACCTGTGAACCTGCACCAGAAGGAAAGGGATGAGACATAATGTCTCAGTGAGCTCCGGCCCTACCTACTGTTGGCAACCATGGGGAATCCTAGGGCCGCCATGCACTAACTTTGGCAATCTGGGGATACCTATGATCGCCGTCTTTTCTACATATATTTCACGTCCAAGGATAACTAGGGTCGCTAAAAGTCTCTTTCTTATATTCAAACTCATACTTAGTGATCTGGGGATATCCTACGATCACTCTCATTTCATTGGAAGCTACTTTGTCTTATCTCTCAACATATAATAAATATACATATTCATCTTTTTCATAACATAAAGTTAGAAGTTAGCGTTGAACAAACAATACATTATCTTGGTTCATTTTATGGAGTGCATCCGGGTGGAGTAACCCCGAAGTACATCTCCCTTCTTACCGGTGAAATTCCTATCATATCAGGCTAACACCGGACTCCTCTTTCCTTTTGTGTGGCTGTCCTCGTGGACGGTAACTTCACCGTTCCAGCTGTCATTTAAGACGGTAACTTCACCGGAACCCCTGTATTCTAACTAGCGAGACTACAGGAGACACATTAACATTTCTTGACTATGATGCGTAGCTGCCCTCACGGACGGTAACTTCACCATTCCAGAATAGTCTGGAACCCCCTGTATACTAACTAACGAGCATACTGAAGACACATCTAGTCCTTTTAATAATTTATTTCTCATTCTTTAAAATAATTACTCTTGTATACTTAACCTGTAAAAGGTTCTGAATTTGAATACTGAATCATTCTTGTGATTGCACATACTTAAATGAGTGCATAAAATCTGCTTTGTAGGGGGGGTAAACCTGAAAACTAGCCCCTTAACCTCTATATTAGCTTATGAATCAAAATATTCATCTCTCATTTACATACCTATCCTCATCCTGTATTAGTCCTTGAAAGTTCATAAGAATTCTTGCCCCAATGCATATCAAAGATCATAGCATGGCTCAGTTGTTTGAAAATAAAATGCCATTCTGGGTGATTTCGCTCTGCGACCCCCAGACTTCGCTCTGCGAAGTTCTGCGTCTGAACCTTCAGACTTTGAAGTTCAGAGTCTGAACCTTCAGAACCTGGTGTTCCTGAGTCTGAAGCTTCGCAGAGCGTGGAAAACTTCGCTCTGCGACTCAGCTTCTGAACACTTCGCAGAACGAAGGTCTAGGCGTTGGCTAGGCAGTGGCTGGGTTCTGCTACTTCGCTTTGCGACCCTGGCGTCGCTCTGCGACGTAGCAGAACTCATAATTTTCTGGAAAAACATGTTTTCAGTTTTAAAACTTAATACCCACTGCCCAGTAATCTTTGTAAGCATATCAGGGACTCATTTTAATACTCTAAAACATACTGATCACAAGGAATAAACAGGATCATGGATAGAATTAAAATAGGGACAACTAACTCTTAATTCCTTAGTAACTTATAAGTTCAGTTGTAATCCTCACTCATAGTGGGTTCTAAAAACCCTGTGGAGCTCACCTCAGAACTTGATTGGTGCTGGTTAAGCTTTAACTTCAAAACCCTAGCTTGATCTCTTGATCCTTTCTTGCTTTTTCTTAACCTCTTCTTGTTTTAACCCCTTAAATTAAGCTTTCTGGCCAAGACTCCTCAAGACTTGATGAATTTTAGATGGATTGTGGTGAGGAAAGATGATGGCTGAAATTCCTAGAGAGAGGGAGGAGAAAATTCTAGTATGGTAGAGAGAGAAATGAAGAAGTAAAATGAGAGAAATATCTTGCTTTTTCCTTAAATAAAATTCTCTCTTCCATAATTACAAGTATGCCATTGCTTACTCATTAATCCTCTGATACTGCTAAAAGTTACGTCTAAGTGGGATGTTACAGCTAACTTCTAACTTAATGTTATGAAAAGATGAATAAGTATATATATTATATACTAAGAGATAAGACAAAGTAGTCACCAGTGAATGAAAGTGATCATAGGATGTCCCCAGATCACTAAGTATGAGATTAGATATAAGTTCAACATAAGACAAAGACATATAGCGATCCTAGTTTTCCCTTGATCGCAAAATATGTAGAGAATGACGGCGATCGTAGGTATCCCCAAGATTGCCAAAAGTAGGCACGGCGACCCTAGGTTCCCCGTGGTTGCCAATAGTAGGTTCGGTGGTGTAGTACCCCAATTTTGTCCTAAGCCTTTTAAAACAAAATCAAAAAAAAATCAAAGAGGGAGAAAAAGTCAAAGTCAACAGAAAAGTCAACATTTCAAAAATGAGGACTTCGCACTGCGAAGCTCCCTTCGCACTGCGAAGTCTGCGATTTTTCTGCAGATTTTTGGTGTTTTTGATTTAATTCCAGATTTTGTTGCACATCATTTCCATATTTATTTTAATCAGCATTCATGGCTAATTGGGCCAAGCAAAACCAGAAATGAGAGACTTGCCATTAATGCCAAGGTTGGAAGCTTTTTCTTCCAACCTAGCATGTGACAAGCAAGTGGGCTTGCCCTTGGGCAGCTCTTGTCCCTCCCAAGTGACCTGTTAACCACCCCAAGGTTGCCAGCCACCTGCTTGAAGACTTTCCTCCTGCTTGCTTCCCCCAAAACCAGTCAAACCAGCTGGATTTTTCACTTGAAAAAGCCATGAGTGCCTACCCTGTTTTGCAACAGCTTTTCACCCTCTCACACCAGCCAATTATAGCCTTTTGCATCCCCCAATCTCTGCACATCACAGTGCACGTTTTTATTGATCAACCATTGAGATTGCAAGGATTGATCCCCAAGCTTGGCCAATTGCAATCCACCCCTATTTCATCATCATTTCTATCCAAAAACCTTTGAATTTGTGGCTGAAATCAGGCTGAGTCTTGACCCTTGGCACAAGGCAAGGTTACCTCTATCCATTAGCATTAAATGCAAAGGGATTCAGCCTGATCCTAGCCCACAAATCAGCTGGATTTTGGGGATTTCTAATGATGAAATTGATTTGGTTTTGGCCTATAAATTGAGATGCAAGGCAAGAGCATTCTAAAAAGCATTCTAAAAGCATTCTAAAAAAGCATTCTAAAAGCATTCTAAGAGCATTATACACACAAAGAAACACTACTCAAACAACCAGAAAACCAGCCAAAACACTAGCAAAAAACCAATCAAACACAAAAGCTTTGCACAAAGTTCATTGCTCATCACCAATATTCAAAACTTTTGCAAGAACCTTCAACCAATTCAAATCCATTGCAGCTGGAGCTTTGCTAAGGATCTCTGTAAGTATTCTAAGTACTGATCCTGCATTTACAATTGTGTTTGCATAGCAATTTTGGTCCAAAACCTTTTGGTTCTAAAAAACCCCTTTTGAATTTCAAAGAAATCCCAAGGTTTTCAAAACATCAAAACTGGTTTGTCCAGCCTTTTTCATCCCAAAAACTCAAATTTTTTCACCCTCCTAGAAGGTCCTGAGGGTGTTCAGAAGTTGTTTCTGAACAAAAGTTCAGAAACAGCTTCTGAACTCAAAAATTCGCATTGTTCGCAGTGCGAAGTCATGGTCGCAGAGCGACCATGACAGAACTCAGAATCTGAGTTTAGGTGCCCAAATGGCCAATTTTTGAGGTTCTAGCCCAAGAGCTCAGAAACTAGGAGTTTTAAAACTCATGTTTTTCAAACCAGTTCAAGGATTTTGCATAATATTGGAAAATTCGCAAGTTCGGGTGACATTTTTTTGGATAACTTGCAAAACAAGTTATGTTCCCAATCTTTCAAAACAGCATGAACAAACCAGCTATGTTCATCATTTCAAATCCAAACTTGAGCAATAAATATTGTTCATGATTTTTAAAACCCAAGCGTGAACATACGTCGAATTTGTTCGCTTTTCAAAACAATTCGCAAAATGAGCCGAACTTGTGCGTTTTCTAACAATTGGCTAAAATCTTTCATTTTGGGTTTTCAAACCAAATGTTTTGATAAACTTTGGGATTTCTAAAAGAATTCTACCCAAAAACTTGAATGAAAAAGGGATGGTGTGACGTATGTCTCTCCATTGCCCCGATTGTACGAATGCGTGACGTATGTCTCGTCGTTCGGACAATCGTCATTCCTTTTTTCAACGTATCCAACCATAACCAAACCAAATCTTGGCCCCTTGTGGTCAATCCGAACCTTTTGGTCCCCCGTGGCCACTAGGTTCAATCCCTCGACTTGTTTAAGTCACTCGGTCAATGTTCGACTCGCCCGAGTCCATTGTACCCGTTCTTGATCCCAATGGATCAATCGAACAATCCCCCGACTCGTTGGAGTCCCCTCAGTCAATGATTGACTCGATTGAGTCCATTGCACCTCTTTTGGTCCCATAGCGACCAACTCGAACCCCTTTAACCCAACGGACGTACCTTTTAACATTCTGGCGCGATTCGTAAACAAACGCTTATTAAGTCTCCCAAGCGCGAGCATACAAGCTATACGCTTAATAAGTCTCCCGAGCGCGAGCATACAAGCTACGTTGAATCGCTAGAATTCGGTTAAAACATCGTCCATTTAAAATTAACCAACATATGTACATTTTTCTACCAAAGAACTACGTACGCTTTGAATTCTCCGACTACCGGGAGATACGTAGGAGCAAGATCGACATCTTGTCAAGCGCAATAATAAAAACTTTCTTTTTCCCTTTCGTTTGTTTTTATCTCTTTTCCCCCCTTTTTAGTATATTTTCTTTTGACATAGATAAGCATGTGCGCAAAACATTTAAAAATAATTTAAGCTTTAGCCAAATAGAAGGTTCCCGTTGAGTACAACGGACGTGAGGGGTGCTAATACCTTCCCCTTGCGTAATCGACTCCCGAACCCGACAATGGTTGCGATGACCATCCTTTCCTCATCATCAAAGGGTTTTATTATCGTTTCCCTTTAAACAAAAAAAAACTTAAGGGTTTATCAACGTTCCCTTTACACAAAAACTTTGGTGGCGACTTCACAAAGGCCCTTCGAGCGTTCGAGGACGTCCTCGGAGGATTTGCACGTTTTTTAAACGAGGTGCGCACAGCTGGCGACTTCACTGGGGACCCATTTCCCACTAGCAAGTCAAGCCTAACCTATTTGGCTTTTAAAGCCAATTATTTTTATTTTCTTTGCGCGCCATGCTTTTATTTTATTCATACATGTCATATCTATGCTTTATGTTTATATTTGCTTTATTTTGCTTTATATTCATATCATATATATCAAATGCGGGGTTTACTTGAGTGATGTTACTCCACATTGTTCGGGTTAATGCCGGACGTGTGAGGCTCTCTACCCGAGCTTGAGAAAAAAACTAAGTTAGAAGGAGGTTGTGTGCGGAAGCCCGCGTTGACGTATGTCCGTGAGGTAGGATGCCCAACCCCGCTTAGAGGAGATTTTCACGTGGAATTAATTGAAGTCATGTCGACGTATGTCCATAGACAACCCTAATTCCATGTGAGATCTATGATTCTAAGGACCTCTTCTTAGGAGGTTTCACCTTTTAGAGCCTACATGTGAGGATGGGGGGAAGTTCCGAACCTTCATAAACCATACCCTTGCATATCATTTGCATTCATGAAAGTAATTTTCGCATCATTTTGCTTTATAGGAATTTAAAAAGAACAAACAAATATTAGCAAAAAGAAATATGGATTCCGGGAACAAAAATACGCTCGCCTTCAAGATTAAAGCTCCTAGGGTGGAAAGCTTGTTAGCCCTAAGCAAAAGGCTCTCTTCGGTCAACAAGAGTATTTTCGAGGCAAGCTATGGGCTAATCCTTGATCTCCTACCCGTGAGAATAGATTCAACGGCCTTAACCACTTTGGCGCAATTCTTCGACCCACCTCTACGGTGCTTCACATTTCAAGACTTCCAACTAGCGCCAACTTTGGAAGAGTTTGAGAGGATTTTGGGTTGTAGCATGAAGGATCATGAACTCTATCTCGGTCCAGGAAAAGACCCCACATTAGAAGCCATCGCCGAATCCTTATACCTTGACACCCAAGAAGTAGCATCTAACTTGGAAGTTAGAGGAAACCTTAAGGGATTTTCAAGAAAGTTTTTGGAAGCCAAAGCTCGGGAAATGTTAGCCCACAAAGAGGGAAGGGCATTCAACGCCATCTTAGCCCTCTTAGTCTACGGAATTGTCTTATTCCCCAACATGGACGATTTCATAGACTTTCCGGCTTTAGAGGTATTTATGACTAAAAATCCGGTTCCCACAATTTTGGCGGATTTTTATCATACCCTCTACTCTAGGCATGAGCAAGCAAGGGGACGCAAAATTACTTGTTGCACTCCCGTGGTGCAAATTTGGCTGATGTCCCACATGCCAAGAAACCGAGACTTTGTGGAAAACCGGGCCAAGCTCAAATGGTTGCAACGGATGACAACCCTCGCCGAGAAGGACATCCATTGGTTTTCACCAAACTTAGAGGACCCGGAAATTATCCTCAGTTGCGGGGACTTCCCTAACATACCCCTCATTGGTACTAAGGGATGTATTAATTACAATCCGGTCCTCTCTCTCCGACAACTAGGTTTTTCAATGGAAGATAAACCTAATGACCTTTTGTTGGAAGCTTTCTACTTAAGGGAAGGCGATCAAGACCCGGCATTGCTAGAGAGAATCCGGGGAGCATGGAGCCAAGTGCGCAAAGGAAGGGTCGGCAAGAGAAACTGTGTCGCCAAGCCCCTTTATACTCAGTGGGTGAAGGAGAGGGTCAAAGCAATCAAGCTACCCTTTGTGGTCATAAGCCCTCCAACATCTCCTACACCTAAACCTATTGCAACCATTCCCAACAAAGAAGTGGAGGAACTCAAAGCTAAAATTCAAGAACTCCAAAACAAAAACGGAGACTTAGAATTGAAGCACCTCCAAGCTTTAGGAGAAATCACTAGGACGAAGAGAGATCGTGATGAAGTATCAAATTCTCTCCTAGTGTGCCAAAAGCGGCTAAGGATCTCCGAAGGGAAGAGAGATTGGATAGGAGGCGGCTTGGTTAGTGCGGATGCCAACCTTGTGGGCAAGGACGAAGAGTTGGAAAGAATCTTACATTCCAACCAAGAGCTCAAGAAGTTTGGCGAACTAGCCATCGAAGCTCAACGGAAATGGAGGTTGAAGTTTCAAGAGAAAAATCAACAGCTCCAAGAAGTAGTTAAAGACTACAAAGAGCAGCTTCAAGCCGAACGCGTCCAGCGGCAAAGACATGAGAGCCTTTCTCATCAAGGGAGGCTAAAGTGCAATCGTCTCGAAGAAGACATCAAGAAATTCGAAGAGTACTTTGACAAGATTGCAAGAGCTCACGGGGACCATATTGCACAACTACATGATGAAATTAGAAGTGCAAGAGTCAAGCTAGACCAGCGCAAGGAAGTGATTGAGTGTGTATGGCAAGACGCCACCCGATTAAGTGAGGATTTCACTAAATTTGTTGCATTTTCAAACTTGGTAATCACCCAACTTCCAAAGAGGCTAGCGGAGGCCGAGATGGTCATGCCCTACTTTGTCATCCCTATGGAGATCCAGAAGTTTATGAAGTTCTGCAAGGACATCATAGATTTCTATAGGGAGGAGATGAGCAAAGCCGAGAAGCGAGCAGCTATTTGATTTGTAATAGCATTAGTTACACTTTGTAAACAAATGTTATTTAATCAAATATATTTTGAAGCATAATCAATTTCCCGGTATTTAATATTTCGAATTGCTAATATTAATTGTGCACCTTTAAATTCCTCCATAAAGCAAAGCAAAAAAAAAACGCATATTTTGCATACTCATACATACATCCACATGCATCTTCATGCATTTTTTTCAAAAAAAAAAACTCATTCATTTCCCTAAAAACAGTTCAAAGCAATCATAGCCCGAAAACCTCAAAAGCCCTCGGTCCAAGAGCCAGATCTCCAAACACTCGTACGGAACACGAGCTAACAAACAAAGAATCATGGACAATTTGGAACAAACTCAAGCGGCTTTGAGAGAAGAGGTTGATGGAATGAAGGGGAAGATGGATCAGATGCTAGAGTTAATGCAAACTCTATCGGCCCGAGAAAGTAATCCTCGCCCAGTAACGGATGCATCCAATGTGCAATGGCCTCTTTACGGTTTACCTCCGGATTATACCCCACCATTTGAAAATGAGGGCCATGGACCACCTCCACCACCGCTCACAATCCCCGTAAGGAATGAAGAGCGTCGTCCTCAAAGAACTTCCACTACTCAGCATGAGGTGATTCCCCATGATGTGGAAAATAGTCAGCCAAGGCAATCTGCTCCCGACACCACCCACCAAGACAATGATACCACCCAAATGTATCGAGTTTTGGAAGAAAGGTTGAAAGCTGTCGAAGGATTCAGTTCATACGGTGCCCACAACGCTTTGGACATGTGCCTAGTGCCCGACGTGGTAATCCCTCCGAAGTTCAAAGCACCGGACTTCGAGAAGTACAAAGGAATTCAATGCCATCGGAACCATCTACGGATGTTCTGTAGGAAGATGGCAGCTTACGCAATGAACGAGAAACTCATGGTGCATGTGTTTTAAGATAGTTTAAGCGGAGCGTCCTTGGATTGGTACATGCAGCTTGAGCGTACCCATGTCCAAACTTGGAAGGATCTAGCCGATGCCTTCCTAAAGCAATACAAATATAATTTGGACATGGCTCCAAATAGGATGCAACTACAAAACCTCCTGCAAAGAAGCAATGAGTCCTTCAAGGAGTACGCTCAGCGGTGGAGAGAACTAGCTTCTCGTGTACAACCACCATTATTGGAAAAGGAGCTTGTTGACACCTTTATGGGCACGCTTCAAGGCCCATATTATGACAAGATGATTGGAAGCACATCTTCCGGCTTTTCCGATCTAGTCATGGTTGGTGAAAGAATAGAGGTCGGAGTAAAAAGGGGAAAGATCCAAGGCCCTCTAGAAGCTCAAAGTGGAGCTAGAAGACCCCCCAGCAACTTTCACAAAAAGAAAGAGGGGGAGACGAATGTTGTTCTAGTGGGACCGTCTTGCCCACCACCAAATCAAATGCCTCACTACCACTATCCGTATGTGGCAGCAGCAACGGCTCAAGGGCGTTACTCACCTCAAGTGATTCCCGCAGCTCCACCTCGACAACCAGTAGTGTTGCCTCAGCAAAATCAACAGCAGCAACAACAAGGCGGGTACCCCTCAAGGAACCAAGCGGGCCCGAGGAACAATTATAACAATAGGCAATTTGATCCTGTACCTATGCCTTATGGTCAAATCTTGCCATATCTAATCCAAAAGGGTATGGTCGAGCCAAGACTACTACCACCAATGTCGCCACCATATCCACATTGGTACGACACAAATGCAAAATGTGATTACCACGCAGGAACCGTGGGGCACAATGTCGAGAACTGTAGAGTTTTCAAACACAAGGTTCAGGACCTTATTGACAAGAAGCTGCTATCCTTCAAAGAGGAAAACCCCAATGTAAAAAATAACCCATTGCCGGGGCATGCGGGTCCCTCTGTAAATGTGGTGGAGGAGCAAGAGGACTTTGGTCCAGTCAAGAGGGTAGCCAATGTTAAGACTCCCCTGTCAACCATAAGGGAGCATCTAACCGGTTTTGGTTTGTTCGAGGAAATGCACGCCAACTGTGAAGCCTGCAAGGTCAACCCGGACAAGTGCGGAAAGTTGAAGAGTTGTCTTCAAGAGCTAATGGACCAAGGTTGGATCCAAATTGGCTATATAAAGGATGGCACGGACGTTGCTACCTTAGAGTCTAACGACCCAAAACCTCTCGAAATCCCATACCAAAGGAGAGAGGTACCAATGCCTATACAAACCATAACATTCCACGTACCTGCACCCTTCTCTTTTGAAAGCACGAAGAGGGTACCAGTGGAATTACCAACCTGTGGCCTATGTGGAAGGAAAACCACTAGCCAAGATTGAGCCCAGCATCACTAACATTACCGGTGTTGGAGGAATAACCAGAAGTGGTAGAGTCTTCGCTCCGAAAGAACTCGGGAAGACGCCAGCCGTACTACCAAAAGAGCCGCTCAAAGAAAAGAGCGTGGAGGAAGAAGAGAACCAAGCGGGGCCTTCTCAAAAGACAACCCCACAAAAAGAGGCCGAAGAGTTCCTAAGGATAATCCAAAAGAGCGAGTATAAAATCATTGACCAGCTAGGTCAAACTCCCTCCAAGATCTCCATGCTATCCTTACTACTAAGCTCGGAAGCACACCGAGAAGCACTGCTGCGGATCCTCAGTGAGGCACATGTCACCAAGGACATTCCTGTGGACCAATTCGACGGGATAGTCGGAAATATTACCTCAAGTAGGTACTTGGGTTTCAATGGCGATGAGCTACCCGACGAGGGGCACATTCATAACCGCGCCTTACATATCTCCGTGAAATGCATGGACCACATCCTCTCTCGAGTGCTAGTGGACACGGGGTCATCATTGAATGTCATGCCCAAGACTACCCTCCTCAAGCTATCATGTGAAGGGACAGTAATGAAGCCCAGCGCCTTGGTCGTAAAAGCTTTCGATGGGTCAAGAAGAGCCGTCGTAGGGGAGATCGATTTACCAGTCCAAATCGGGCCTAAGGTTTTCACCATAACCTTCCAAGTCATGGATATTAATCCAACATACAGTTGTCTTCTCGGACGACCATGGATTCATGCGGCCGGAGCCATTACCTCTACTCTGCACCAGAAGCTTAAGTTCATCATTGATAACCAAATGATTGTAGTTTCCGGACAAGAGGACATGATGGTAAGCCATCTCTCATCATTCCGTTATATAGAAACGGACGAAGAAGCTGTGGATGTTCCATTCCAGTCTTTGGAAGTGGCGAATGTCGTGACTTTGAGCTCAAAGCCCAAGAAAGAGGCTAGGACAGCCATGCCATCATGGAGGGCAATAAGAGAGGCCCTAGAAGAAAGCCAACCTACCGGATGGGGCAAATTAGTGGACATACCGGAGAAGAAGAATCGCTTCGGGTTGGGGTATCATCCATCAGCCGAAACTTTCTCAAAGCCTCCAAAACAAGGGATCCTCCCCATTTCGGAAACATTCATCAGTGCGGGGTTTATCAATGAAGATCAAGTGGCCCTACTTGAAGACGTAGATGAAGACGTGCCTGATTTGGTGTACCGTTGCGTTTCGGATGAAGTTTTGAACAATTGGAGGGCTATCGCAATTCCCGAGATCATTACCAGGATCAAGTAATAAACCATGTTTGTTTTTTTTTGCTTTTGAAAAATCATTTAGCTCTGCCCAAGGCAAATGATTAGTCGTGTGGGGCCCCCATGTTTTAAAAGTTATTTTCGATCATGAATAAAATCACTCTTTTATGTTCGTTTGAGTCTTTTTCTTTTTGCATTTGTTTTAAAAAAAAAATTTCTACAAAAAGCCTAAAAAAAAATCATCATACTCATGCAGATCTACAAATCCACCCTCCAAAAACAACACTGCCTTAATCCCTTATGACTTCGATTTCCCGATTAATCAAACGGAAGATGATGAAGAGGATGATTATGAACCGCCTGAAGAATTGTCCAGACTTGCAAATCAAGGGGATAGGGTAATACAACCTCACCAAGAATCAGTTGAAAAGGTCAACTTGGGGACCGAAGAGGATAAGAAAGAGGTCAAGATAGGAGCCTCCCTACATGAGGATGTGAAAGGAAAGTTGATTAAGCTTCTACAAGAGTACGTGGACGTATTCGCTTGGTCGTATCAAGACATGCCGGGTTTAGACCCTAACATCGTTGTACACAAGCTGCCACTCAAGCCGGAATGCCCGCCAGTGAAGCAGAAATTGAGAAGAACTCGACCTGATATGGCTCTCAAGATCAGAGAAGAGGTCAAAAAGCAATTCGATGCCGGCTTCTTAGCCGTAACCAAGTATCCAACATGGGTTGCCAACATTGTGCCAGTTCCGAAGAAGGATGGCAAAGATAGAATGTGTGTAGATTATCGGGACTTGAATAGAGCAAGCCCAAAGGATGATTTCCCGCTACCACACATCGACATATTGGTGGACAACACAGCCCAATTCTCAGTCTTTTCCTTTATGGATGGCTTCTCGGGATATAACCAAATCAAGATGGCTCCAGAGGACATGGAGAAAACTACATTCATCACCCCGTGGGGGACATTCTGCTATAAGGTAATGCCTTTCGGATTAACAAATGCCGGGGCAACATACCAAAGAGCAATGGTGACTCTTTTCCATGACATGATCCATAAGGAAATTGAGGTCTACGTCGACGACATGATTGCCAAATCCCAAACGGAGGAGGATCATCTAGTCCATCTACAAAAGCTTTTCGAACGTCTAAGAAAATTCAAGCTGCGCTTAAATCCTAACAAGTGCACATTTGGCGTTAGATCCAGGAAGTTATTGGGCTTCATCGTCAGCCAAAGAGGTATCGAAGTGGATCCCGACAAGATAAAGGCCATCCAAGAAATGCCAGCGCCAAATACCGAGAAAGAAGTCCGGGGTTTCTTAGGAAGATTGAACTACATCGCTAGGTTCATCTCACACATGACAGCTACCTGCGAACCAATCTTCAAATTGCTAAGGAAAAACCAAGCCGTTCATTGGAATGAGGATTGCCAAGAGGCGTTTGACAAGATCAAACAATACCTGCAAGAACCACCAATTTTAATACCCCCGGTTCCGGGTAAACCCCTCATCTTATACCTAACCGTACTTGAAGGATCGATGGGTTGTGTGTTAGGACAACAAGATGAAACGGGAAGAAAAGAGCATGCAATCTACTACCTAAGTAAGAAGTTTACCGACTGTGAAACAAGGTATACTTCACTTGAAAAGACTTGCTGCGCTTTAGCATGGGCCGCTCGACGCTTAAGGCAATACATGTTGACCCATACAACTTGGTTGATATCGAAGATGGACCCTTCAAGTACATCTTCGAAAAGCCTGCCCTCACAGGAAAGATAGCCCGTTGGCAAATGTTGCTGTCTGAGTACGACATCCAATACGTTGCTCAAAAAACCATCAAAGGGAGTGTTTTATCCGAGCACCTTGCTCACCAACCATTGGAGGATTATCAGCCCATACAATTCGACTTCCCGGATGAAGATGGCGTAGCTTTGAATGACGAAGAGGTCACAAGCAATGATGAAGGGCCAGAACCGAAAGCTCGATGGAAGCTCGCTTTCGACGGCGCCTCAAATGCCATGGGGCACGGAATCGGAGCAGTCTTAATCTCCCCAAGAAATGGATATCAACCATTCACAGCAAGGTTATGCTTTGACTGCACCAATAACATGGCAGAATATGAAGCATGTATCCTAGGTCTTGAAGCAGCAATTGATCTAAGGATCAAAAACCTTGAAGTATACGGTGACTCAGCTTTAGTCATCTATCAAGTCAAAGGAGAATGGGAAACAAAACATCCCAATTTAATCCCCTACCGAGCCCGGGTTGTAGAGTTGATTGAGCATTTTGATGAAATCAACTTCCATCACATACCTCGAGATGAAAACCAGGTGGCGGATGCTTTGGCTACATTATCATCAATGTACCAAGTAAATTTCTACAATGAAGCACCAATCATAAAGATAGATCGTAGAGACAAACCGGTTGTATGTGCAGTAGTCGAAGAAGGACTTGACAACAAACCTTGGTACTACGACATCAAGCGATACCTTGAAGAGCAAGAGTATCCAGACAGTGCCTTGCACACCGACAAGAGAACCCTCAGAAGATTGGCATCCCAGTTCTTCCTCGGTGGAAATACCCTCTACAAAAGAAACTATGACATGGTCCTGCTCAGATGTGTGGATAAACATGAAGCGAATATGCTCATCAAAGAAATCCACGACGGATCTTTTGGAACCCATGCCAATGGGCATTCAATGGCAAAGAAAATCCTAAGGGCGGGCTATTATTGGCTAACCATGGAAGCTGACTGTTTCCACTATGCCAAGACTTGTCATAAGTGCCAGATTTACGCCGACAAGGTGCATGTACCACCAACTCCACTGAACGTCATGACTTCACCTTGGCCATTCTCTATGTGGGGCATAGACATGATTGGAATGATCGAGCCCAAAGCGTCAAATGGACATCGCTTCATCCTCGTTGCCATCGACTACTTCACCAAATGGGTAGAAGCAGCTTCATATGCAAACGTAACCAAACAAGTGGTAGCCCGATTCATCAAGAAGGAAATCATTTGCCGTTACGGCACTCCCCACAAAATCATCACCGATAATGGGGCAAACCTGAACAACAAGACAATGAAGGAGTTGTGCAAAGATTTCAAGATTGAACACCATAATTCCTCCCCTTACCGACCAAAGATGAACGGTGCGGTAGAAGCAGCCAATAAGAACATAAAGAAGATCATCCAAAAGATGGTAACAACATATAAGGATTGGCATGAGATGCTTCCCTTTGCGCTACATGGCTACAGAACAGCCATTCGCACTTCAACTGGGGCAACCCCTTTCTCCTTAGTATACGGTATGGAAGCTGTGCTTCCCATAGAGGTGGAAATTCCTTCGTTAAGGGTCTTGATGGAAACCAAGCTAGAGGAAGCTGAATGGGTCCAAACAAGGTTCAACCAACTGAATCTCATAGAGGAAAAGCGTCTGACGGCAGTATGTCACGGACAACTCTATCAAAGGAGACTCAAGAGAGCATTCGACAAGAAGGTCCGTCCTCGAGAATTCAAAGAAGGAGACCTAGTGCTCAAGAAGATATTACCTATCCACAAAGATCCCCGCGGGAAGTGGATGGGCCGTATGTGGTAAAGAAAGCCTTCTCAGGCGGAGCCCTGATCATCACCACTATGGACGGAGAAGAGTTCCCACTCTCAATAAACTCCGATGCGGTCAATAGGTATTATGCCTAAGAAAAAAAGAAAAGAAGAGAAAAAAGCTCGCTAAACCGAAAAACCTGAAAGGGCGGTTTAGGCAATAGAGAGCTTCCTGCTAGATCGAAAACTTGAAAAGGCGGTCTAGGCAAAAATTAAGGACATCAAAAAAGGAAATACACCCCGGTGGATTGAAAACTCGAAAGAGCGGTCCAGGCAAAAGTTAGGGGTTAACAAAAGAAGAAAGGCAATGACTGCAGCATCCAAGCTCCGGACAAGATTCAAGAGGAGAAGAATCGGTCTCGTCAGCATCTTCCAAAAACAAAAATCTCGAAGTCATAAGGAAATAGCATGTGTTGTGCCAAAACCAACAAATTTCTTTTTGCTTTTTTCTTGTCTTTCTCTATCTTTCTCCTCAGAGAAGTAATCACTTCTCACTTCATGTATTATTTTTACCCATTCAAGAAGTCAAATCTGCATTGAATAAATTTCCTTTGTTATTTTGTGTTCTCAGTAGCGCATAAAATTTTGTTTTATTCATGAAAAATGCATTAAAACATGGGAAATAAACAAAAGAAATTTCTTCCAAAAAAAGAAAAAACAAAACAAGCGTTGTTTCATTTGAATTTGTGTAAATTTCGAAAGGATTGCGGTAATTCCCACCAAATATTGCACCAAAGGACTTATGCTCTTCAGCAAAGGCAAGTGCGTAGCTCACGGCACGCGGAGCGCAAAAGCCCCAAGGGTTAAAGGAACAAATTCCCCAGTAAGCACCCTAAACATCCAAACATCAACCAAGGAGGGATATCGATCATGCTTCCAAAATGATCCTTATATCCCCATGAAGCCAAACCTTATTGACATCCCCCAGGGAGTCTCAACCCCAAAACAAAAAGTCCAATCATCATTGGCAGCCCATTACAAATCCCCAGGAAAAGCCCGACCTTGCTCGCATCCAATCTTAAACTCCCAGCATTCAACATGCATCCCACATATCATGCATAACATAATACATGCATCATGTCAATCATCATTCATGCATGCATATACAAATCATTCATACACATGCATTTCATAAATCATAACATGCATCCTCAACAAGGATTCTCCAGTGAGTATCACATATCCACCAGCATCCATCAACAGTTAAGTAAGTGTTCCCCAGTGAACCTCCTTCACAAACTGTCCCCAATTCCCCAGCAGGAATCTTTGATTGAGTCTATCTCATATCATATTACATTGCATATCATACTGCATAACATGGAGCATAACATGCATCATACAATCATGTTTTTCCGGCTCAAAGCTGGGCACCTATTCAGGGTAAGACCATTTCAGTTTAGGTATCGACCTCTAGTGTAAGCGGCTAGATAAGATCACCTTCCTCAGTGTTCGACCTTCAGTGTTAGCGGCTGAATAAGATCACTTCCCCGTTAGGAATCGACCTTCAGTGTTAGCGGCGGAATAAGATTACCTATCTTAGGTATCGACCTCTAGTGTAAGCGGCTAGATAAGATCACCTTCCTTCAGTGTTCGAACCTTCAGTGTTAGCGGCTGAATAAGATCACTTCCCCGTTAGGAATCGACCTTCAGTGTTAGCGGCTGAATAAGATTACCTATCTTAGGTATCGACCTCTAGTGTAAGCGGCTAGATAAGATCACCTCCTCAGTGTTCGACCTTCAGTGTTAGCGGCTGAATAAGATCATTCCCCATTAGGTATCGACCTCTAGTGTAAGCGGCTAGATAAGATCACCTTTGCCTTTAGGAATCTACCTCCAGTGTAAGCGGCTGGATACGATTACCTTCATCCCCAGTGGATCTACCTCCAGTGTTAGCGGCTGGATACGATCAACCTTTTCAAATCATTGCATTTGCATATTTTACTTTCACTCATTTTCCATTCCGCGAAGGACAAATTCGGGTCCTTCTTTACCTAATTGATCTTCGCAAAAAGTTCGTGAGATGCCCTTGGCACTCACACACTCTATGCAAAGACACAATTAAGTAGGGGCAGCTGTAGTACCCCAATTTTGTCCTAAGCCTTTTAAACAAATAAAAAAAAATCAAAGAGGGAGAAAAAGTCAAATCACAAAGTCAACAGAAAGAAAAGTCAACATTTCAAAAATGAGGACTTCGCACTGCGAAGCTCACTTCGCACTGCGAAGTCGTCGATTTTTGCAGATTTTTGGTGTTTTGATTTAATTCCAAGATTTTGTTGCACATCATTTCCATATTTATTTTAATCAGCATTCATGGCTAATTGGGCCAAGCAAAAACCAGAAATGAGAGACTTGCCCATTAATGCCAAGGTTGGAAGCTTTTTCTTCCAACCTAGCATGTGACAAGCGTGGGCTTGCCCTTGGGCAGCTCTTGTCCCTCCCAATTGACCTGTTAACACCACCCCAAGGTTGCCAGCCACCTGCTTGAAGGCTTTCCTCCTTCTTGCTTCCCCCAAAAGCAGTCAAACCAGCTGGATTTTTCACTGTGAAAAAGCCATGAGTGCCTACCCTGTTTTGCACAGCTTTTCACCCTCTCACACCAGCCAATTATAGCCTTTTTTCATCCCCCAATCTCTGCACATCACAGTGCACGTTTTTATTGATCAACCATTGAGATTGCAAGGATTGATCCCCA